>CM044438.1:51644182-51679496 GCA_024363595.1 Xenopus borealis | reverse complement strand
AAAAAAAAAAAAAAAAAAGATATAAATATAATGCATTATTGATATATTTTGACAATGTTTCACGAGCCAGCAAAATAGCTTTTCTACAGATGAAGACCATTAATAAATTGATAATTGCTACAAAATGACAGGTAAATTTTTTTTAAAAAATGCTGTTCAATCAATGATATGTCTTTAATGTCTGTAATAATTAGTTAATCATAGATATAATTGATATAATGGTACCAATTTATTAGCCTAAAAAGCATGTACAAAAGAGAAAATGTTGATTTCAAAACTGCCAGAATTTCTGTATTTCTAATAATGGATTTGGGTCCTTCCAGTAAGGAATACCAATAGTAATGGACGAAACAAGCCAAAATCTGCAAAATTAAAAATTTGCCAGATTCATTGAAGTCATAGGGCAACAAATGAATCTAACCAAATGGGTAACATTAGTGTCCCTTTCAAAAACTCTTGTCCTCTCATTATGACCAAAATCCCCTAAGAACGGAAATGTAGAAACACACACTGGTCTCCCAGTTTGGCAGAAATAGATCAGGAACTACTGTATGAGGAAGCTGGTCCAGGTAGCTCATTTTAGAGAAACACATGAAACAAAGTTTCTAAATGATTTCGAAACATCAAGTAAAGGTAATCTGTTCCTCAGCAAAGTCTGACTTTCAAGATTTATAAAGCAGGGTTGCTATTCAGCCTACACAAATCACCAAATAAAAATGGTAAATCTGGTGGGATTAGAAATGGGGCCCCATTTAAGTTCTCCAAACGGCAACAGTCAGATTTGCTGGATACCTCAAAAGGAAAGTTTTGAGAGGAAAGTAATAGAACAGATCTCCAATAGTGTAGTATTTTTAAACAATTATTTTTACAAATATTATATTCGTGTGCAATATTATAACTTATAAATTAACGTGCGAATTTTTAACAACCCAAATGTATTAATAAAATAGCTCAAAATTCAGTGAAAATCAAATGTCGTGCACCATATTTTATAAGAGTGTAAAAGGTTATAGTCGTATTTCCACCGTGGTTTTCAGTGATACGGTTCTGAATTTTAGCAAACTGGTGAAAAATAGTGAGACAGCCAAACAAATCCACAAAACTAAGCCCGCTGGATTCCTAGTGTCTCCAGAGGCACATCTCACTCACCGGACGTGAGTTGAAGGAAGAAGCCGACAAGGCGAAACGCGTAAGCGGTACAGCTGGACATACCCATTGAACTGCGAGAACGCGGGTTGCTGGAGACACGAGAGGACTCTGGAGGGACGCCACGGAGCCTTAAACAGCAGCTATAGACGCAACGCAGAGACTTTTAAAGGGATACGAGGGGACTCTGTTTGTGAGTGTATTTTATATAATTTATTAAATTTAACCATAAGAAAGCCTACACATGGGTGTCCATATTTTCTCTCCATTCTAAGCTGAAGAAAATTGCCTAGGAAACTGAAACAGCGATTCTGTTTTCTGCCTGATTCAACTCACGTCCGGTGAGTGAGAGGTGCCTCTGGAGACACTAGGAATCCAGCGGGCTTAGTTTTGTGGATTTGTTTGGCTTTCTCACTATTTTTCACCAGTTTGCTAAAATTGAGAACCGTATCACTGAAAACCAAGGTGGAAATACTACTATAACCTTTTACACTCTTATAAAATATGGTGCACGACATTTGATTTTCACTGAATTTTGAGCTATTTTATTAATCCATACGGGTTGTAGTGATGGGCGAAACGGGCGCGTTTCGCCGAAAAATTAGTGAATTTCCAGAGAAATTCGCGAATTTTTTGCCGATTTGCGAAACGAGTCGCGCGTCATTTTTGACGTGCGTCGCGTCGTTTTTGACGCGCGTCGCGTCGTTTTCAGCGCGTCGCGTCAAAAACGACGCGCGACTCATTTTTGCACGGCTAATTTTTTTTGCGAATTTTTTGGCCAGTTTCGCGAATTTATTTGCCAGCGGCGAATCGCGGGAATTCGCCGCGAATTCGCCCCTGGCGAATAAATTCGCCCATCACTAATGGGTTGTTAAAAATTTGCACGTTAATTTATAAGTTATAATATTGCACACGAATATAATATTTGTAAAAATTATTGTTTAAAAATACTACACTATTAGAGATCTGTTCTGTTACTTTCCTCTCAAAACTTTCCTTTTGAGGTATCCAGCAAATCTGACTGTTGTCGTTTGGAGAATTTGTAAACAGGGGGAGGAGAACCTGAATTTTGCTGGAAAAGATTTTGGGAGGAGGACCTTTGTTTTCCACGGATTTTATTGTTTCATTTTAAAGCCCCATTTAAGTTATTTACAATCTCATCTCATTACCCAATAACTTTTTACATTTATTTTCCATTTTTCTTTTAAGGCAATCTCTTGTAGAATATAGACAGCATTATGTGAGTTAAATATCAGCATTTACCAATGTACTTACTTCATACTATGAACAAAGCACTAGTATGGTGCTTTCTTCTTATTATTTTTCAACTACACAAACTGCAAAGAAAGGAAATAGGATTTAGATGTACTGTCTAATTCTCTTCATTATTGCTTTGGGTAGCACTTGTCAGCAAGGCCTCCTGTTGTGTTATTATTGATAAGGGCTTTATATTGACTTGGCTGTTATATCTACAGTGCTAACTGTTGTGAAATGATTTGTAAAAGGAAAACGCATAAGTAGCATTCATAGATGGCTGGTGTATAGCTATGTTTTAGACACATACAATTACTTTAGATAAGCACAATATCTCACTATATATATATATATATATATATATATATATATATATATTGTGAGCTTCCGGTAGCGAATGGACACTGACACAGCCTTTTATGATTAAATTGCAGCTTTGCTGGCATTTATTTGCAACTTAACACAATTCTTCAGCCCACTGGCTTCACATGGGAATCACATAAGTTTTTAACATAAACAGTCCCGATCCTAACACCCTCACTTGATGTTCACTTTACTCACATTTGAGTTTGGCTCTCACTGGCTTTTCACTTGGACCACAAATCCCAGAATCCTCTCTGGACACACTTGAGACACTCTGATCTCCTGGGAGTAGTTTCTCTGGGAGTAGTTTCTCTGGTCCTCTCCCAGACCTTTGAATCTCCCTCCAACTCAGGGGATCACTCTCTGGTTCCCTGCTGCTCACCAGCACTCCTTTAGTGGCCCTCACTCTCCTCCACTCCAGGAGGTCTCTAGAGGGAAACAGCAGCAGCCACAGCCAGCCATGAGGTGTTGCTCCACACCTCCTTTTAACTATCCTTAATTAGCTACCTAGTTTAGGCAGCTGCAAACCCTTACATGGAGCAAGGGATGGAAGCCCACCCTGCTCTCTTCCACTCCAGGGACCCTTAATCCATCTTTTACTGAGCAGTTCAGAATCAAGCAACATTACTTGCTTCAGTAACAAAGTTTTCCCTGGAGTTTAACATTTCAACAGCCTAATACTGGTGAAATACAACTGATATTGTGCCCTTTAGACACCCATATCTTACAATATATATATATATATATATATATATATATTCTGTCTATGGGAATGCTTATCGAATTTCGAATTTGGTCGAGCACATTTTAGGGAATAATAGTAAATTTGCCCCTATATGTTCGCGCTACGAAATATGTTGGCGCTATAGCAATACATGAAAATAATAATAATAAATAATAGATTTGGCAAGGTGTTTAAGTGATATGTCTAGTTAAATAACTATATAACAGAGAAAGAAAATGATTGAAAGATGCTGCATTCACTCTAGCACGATTCAATGGTATTGTTATTGGTATTGTTATTTTTATGCACAACCTTACAAAAAGGGGCAAATTTACTATTATTCCTGAAAAATTGCTAGACCAAATTCGAAATTTGATAAGCATTCGACAATCGGGAACTCACTGTAAATGTTGGAGCCTGCAGCTTCCAACGTAACAGTAACTGTGCATTGTTTTCTTTCATTTTCATTTCCTCTTTTATAAAGTGCAGGTATGGGATTGGTTATCCAGAATGCTGGAGACCTGGGGTTTTCTATACCAGCTATAGTTTATATATTACTAATAGTTTACACAGGCACAACTAATAATAAATCTTAACACAATATCCAGGTGCTTTGTATTCCACATTAAAATAGTTGAACCATATATTTATGTAAATGTAAGTAATCAGAAATACTAGGTAATGTAATGTTACAGGATTATAAGATTGAGAAAAGTCATAGGGGCAAATTCACTAAAGAGTGCAACTTCGCCAGTGTCCGCTTCAGCTAACATCGCAACACTACACCAGGCATAGATTCGTCAGGACAATGCTAATTCACTAAAATGTGAAGTTGTCGTCCATGGAGCTAAACACTGGCGAAGTTGCTCTAGCGTTATTTCGGCAAGCAAAGTGAAGTTGCTCTAGTGTTGGCTAATTTGCATATGGCGGGAACTGAAGTTTCAATGGACGTATATATATTGCAGTAAATACATTACATTACACAAGCCCAGGGAACCTTAATGAAATAAAATTGAGTTGTTCTAATGCCCTACACATGAGTCCAGTGTCAAGTGTATGTGCCATATGTTAGGAAATGTAAGTAGGTGCCATAAAAAATGTTATGGTCTTTTGGAGGTTATCACCCTGAAAAGAGTCCTCAACCAGAAATTGAGGAATTCCTATGCACTCTATTGCACTTCGCCTGTTCTGAGCTGGCAAAGGCAAGTATGGCAGAACAGCTAACATTCACTAAAATCTGCATCTTAGTGGATTTGCATAGTAACACTCTTTTGCCAGAACAAACATTCTACTGGTGTGCAAAGGAATGGTATGGAATAGGAATAGGAATAGGCCTCAACCAGAAGAAATTAAGCAACAATATGGCAGTATTAGTAGTAAGATTATTATTAGTGTTAGTATGCCTCAACCAAAAAGAAATGATACTACAATCTGGCATTATTGGAAGCAACATTATTTTTAGGAGCTTTGACAGACCCCAACAAGAAGACATTTGCCAACCATACGGCAGTAGTAGCAACAGCAGCATTATTAGAATTAAAATAAGATGAGGTAGGCCTCAACCAGAAAACATTTTCCAGCCATGCAGCAGCAGTAACAACAGTAGTATTGGAATCAACATTTTTAGAATTAGATGAGGTAAGCCTCAACCAGAAGAAATTAGCCAACTACACGGCAGTATTAGAAGCAACATTTTCAGAAGCTGTGGTAGACCTAAAACAGAAGAAATGAGCCAACTACTTTGCAGTATTAGTAACACAATTATTAGGACCCTTGACAGATCCCAAACAGAAGAAATTAGCTAACCATGTGGTAGTATTAAAAGCAACATTTTTAGAAGCCATGGTAGGCCTCAACCAGAAGAAATTAGCCAACCATGAGTCAGTATTAGAAGCAACATTTTCAGAATCCATGGTAGGCCTCAAACAGAATAAATTTGCCAACCATGCACCAGTATTAGAAGCAACAATATTATTAGCCTTGATAGGCCCCACCAAAAAATAAATTTGCACCAGAAAAACATTTATTGAGGGTAGCAGGTAGCAGGAGCAGACATATCAGCCAGATAGGGAATAGGCAATGCAATGGAGAGAGGAGGGTACTTCTGTGAAAAGGAGAGAAGGCTACTCTCTGTTGTCTGCAATGGGCACTTGGATATCCCAGCTTAGTCATGGCTCATTCATTTTTATAAATTTCTGCATATTCACACTGCCAGTGGAGAGCAGTATCCACTTTTTAATAACCATCCCACCTGCGGCACTGAAGATAAGCTCTGACAGGACACTGGCAGGGGGGTTTTTCTGCACCTCCAGAGTGTATTGTGCCAATTCTGGCCACTGGTTGAGACTCAACACCTAAAAATGCATGGAGTCATCATCCGTGCACATAGCATCCTGCACACTGACCAACCCCATGTAGTCAGCCACCATATGCTACAGTCGCTGTGGCAACTTTGGGTGCTGACTGGACCTGCTGCTGCCCAAGGAGGCTTGAAAAAAACTCACACACCCATGATATCTCCTCCTTTGTTACTGCTGCTAGGCCCAATCTCTGCTGGATATGTGGAGTAGTGGAGGCCTGAGAATTATCAGCCTGGGGGAAGTCCTCCACCAGTTTTGAGCAAAGAGCCCCCTTGGGTCAAGCAAAGTGGCCACCCAGTAATCATTCGGGTTTTTGATGGAATAGATCCGGGAATCTCTCCGGAGGCAAGTCTGGATATGGGCAGACATGTAGAAGACCAACCTCTTCTTTACTGCCCTCCAGGTGAAGCAAGTCATCTACCTCCTTCACCAGCTCTGTGCCCTTGCAGCCACAAAAAATAGCTAGGGTGGTTGGGCAGTGTGTGCCCTGTTCCCCATGCTGTGCAGGTACCCTGTCCTTCTCTCCCTCATTCAGGCAAAACTTCATCCTCCTCTTGCCTCCCAGCCCCTTCTGCCTGCCCATGGGGCCTTCTCTCCTCCTCCTCTGGCATGTCCCCCTTCTCCAGCAGGCCTTCCAATGTGCACTTGAGGAGGAAAACCAGGGGTAACATCACTTACACATGCATTATCCCTGCTAACAAAGTGAGTAGGCATGTACTTGGCAGAGGTGCCTCATCTGCTGCCACTGCTCTACACTGCAGTACCCTAAATATGCCTCCTGAGTACTCCTGTCACGGTGCCCCTGCAGAAAATTTGCTGACTGCCCAATGCTGCTCCACAAGGTGCTCCATGTGCAGAGTGGAATTACAGCATGTTGGCAGGTCACAGATCAGCTGGTGGGGCGTCAGGTGATGCTGCTGCATCCGTGCCAAAGACGAGCTGGCAGGGGGGGGGGGCAGTGGAGTAACTAGAAGTCACGGGGCCCCCCTGCAAGAAAAAATTATGGGCCCCCCAACTTATCCTGGTCGATGAAACACAAAGGCAACAATGCCCTGCTATAGCCACAAGCGTATAGCGCGTAGAAAGGAACACATCCATAGAGATTTAAACAGCAAAATATACTTGCCAAGTTTGGTATTTAAGAAGCTTATTATATTATGTACCACATTCATTACAGTCTCTGATAGGAGACATATAATGCACAGTAAATACATCTCCAGCTTGGGTTAAACTCCCAGCACCCCGACATCCTTTTCAGTACCATGGCGGGGGGGGGGGTGCAGACTGGATAGATGACAACTTAATCGACAACTTATATATCATAAACAAGACTAATGGCAAGCATAGTGAATTCATGCAAATGAACTAAACAATCCAATTGCCAAAAGATTGTTCTAGTCCACCCCCAACCAGCAGCAACACAAGGGCAAATGCATTAACAGATCTGAGCAAATTTGCACCAGGGCAGTAATAACCCATCGCAGCCAGCAAGTTTTATTTTTTTTTTTCAGGAAGAAAGTAAATATCTGATTGGCTAGCATGATTTAATGTCCAGAGGTAAATGAGCCCCCCAAGCAAACTCAGGACAACACACTGTTCTTTCAGTGACTAGCTCAGAGACATAACCGCGCTAAATAAGGTATAAATGTGTGCCCAGTGTACAAGCCAGTTTCACACAGACATACATTCACTTCTCACTCACTGATTTCTCCAGCAGCTCCAGTCCAGAGTGAACACACCCGCTCTCCCCTCACTCAGCGGCAATCGTCATGACGCAAAGGCGCGTGTCATCACCCGGGCGGAGCTACGAAGTTTAGTGATAGTCAAGAGACAGATAACCCCGCCCCGTATCGGCCGATGTAACCGCGCCCATTGAAGATCTTACTCCGCCTCCTCCACCCGCACAGGTTCTCTCGTAGCGCTGTAACAATTTGTTATTCTTGATCGCTGCGCCTATGAGTTCCGCTCAATTGCCCTCACTGAGCGATACTTACTTGGCGTTTGTTCCAAAGCACGCCTCCCGCACTCTCTCCCTCCCGGCGCGATCTCCAGTCCAGTGGCGTAAGTAGCGAGGAAGCAGACCCCGCAGCTGTGGTCATCAATTTAGGCCGGGCCCCCTCTTCTCCCGGGCCCCCCCGCAGCTGCTTCCTCGCTAGTTACGCCACTGGGGGGGGGAACCTGCAGAAGTGGGTCCACATGTCCATGGTGCAGTGCACCCTGCTGCCAACAACATGATCCAGCAACATGGATGCATTCTCCACCATCCAACATCCCTCTCCCATGGCCCATCATAGTGTGCACAACTAAACTAAAAAAATAAATAATGTTTTTATCTGGGTATTTGTGGGAAGGAAAGGAGAAAAAATAAAACCCTAAACTAAATCCCCTCAGCAGCAGTATGCACCCACAAGGGATACAAACACAACCACAGACAAAGACAATGCCCTAACAAGGGCTACTGGGCAGTGAGTAGGCAAGCAGAAGAGGGAAATAACCTGAAATCCCCAACTTCCACTTGCACTGACTCAGAAAAAAACTACACAAACTCCTCTAGCTAAATAGAACACAAATCAATCTCCCGCTCTCTCTAACCTCTACCAAAAACACACTGTAATAGCCACCTCTGCACCTCCTTATATAGATAGTGGGAGGGGGGTCACATCTAATTGGTTGCTGTGGCTGATGCTCCCATTTGTTTTTTTGATGCACCCGTCAAGATTTGGAGTGCATCAAAAAATTTGACAAGTGCCAAATTTAGGTTGTGGTTTCACCATAAAATTCACAAATTTCAATAAGGTGCATTTATTTGCCCATCTCTAAGAGGTACAAATAATGTATCGTTGTTAATTTCATTGTTTAAGCACATGCAATAGAAGACCCAATTCTGTATTTTCTTTTTAATTTTAACTAGCATTCCAAAATGAGCATAAATGGATTTACATTCTTTACCACAGCCTTGACAAAGCTTTATGCGAAAAGTGTGTCTGCGTTTTCCTCTTTTATCCTTCTCTGATTGTTTTAAATTGATTCCTTTTAATTTACTTTATAGGAGCCGAATTTTAACAGTTTTCTTGTATTTCTTAGTCCTACTCTTTTTCACAAGACACAGGAAACTTGTGTTTTTTTAGGGAAGACAGAAACCTTACAAGTTAGGGAAGGTAAAAGACCACAGTTTCCCGTGTTCTGCCTTCTCCCCTTGTGGTAATCCCATAGTTCAGACAAAATATGAGACAGTTTCAACTGGGATGACTCCACCACTATATCTTTTTTTCCTAATTAATTCTATCCTGTAAATTAATTGTGTAATAGAGTTTTTAATTCCTTGGATGTAATTTTACAATTAAAACTAACTAACCTATAGAATTTCTAATTTTTTGAAGGGGGCGGAATCACCAAGAGGGTAAGGGGTTTTTCTGTTTTTTTTTAGGAATTTATGGCTACATTGATTGGATGAATTTCTTATCTAATAATTTATTAATTATTCTCTAATTTAGTATTTCCTTAGATAAATTAATCTGCAGACAGCGCTTTAATCTTACAATTCTGTGATTTTTATGTACTGAATTGATTAGAGTTGGGTGAATTAATTGGTTTATCAAATACCTATATCCAATACTAGATGAATTAATTTTATATATAGAATTGATAATGTGGATGAATTGATTTATAATCGTATTGATTCGGAAGGGAGAATTGGATGAACTGATGGGCGGGCTTGATTCAATTTAATACTATAGTTGCTGGGCAACCTAATGAATTCAACCTGGTAACCAGTCATTAGTAACTCATTGGAGTTTTTTAATATTGAGAACCAAGGATTAGCTCGGCTAGTTAATAAGTTATTAAGAACTAATTAAGATTCACAGTGTCTTACAGAGTGGGATGGTACTAGGTAAATTAAGGTTAATAGTTGGTTTAAATAATATAAGATAAGGTGATCCAAGCATATTGGTTTATAATTAATAAAGTACCTACGGGGTTTCGCATCCTTTTTCTTTGTTTTCTATAAAGAAATGATTCACATTCTTTATCTTTAATTCAGACTTATAATGCTTTTGTTTCATTAGGTTGACATTCTGTGTGTGTGTAGATATATAAACATACACACAAAGTCTATTTTCAAATCAAAATAGTGACATTGAAAATGGACTTATTCCCTGCTGTATTACAGTAAAAGCAAGACTCATTAATCTGATGTGTTTGCTGGCTAAATAGTGCAAGGTTGTTTTATTCTCTCACTTTTCCCAAGAGGTAACCATTCTGAAGAATTACCCTTCTCAGTCTTTTTAAGTTTGAAGCCAGAAACACATTGCTAGTTAATGTGATTGCTATGTTCAACCTAATCAGCAGCAATGGGAATCAAACCCCACACTCTCAAATGCAGTACAAAGCACAGAACAGTTGTTCCCCTGCTGGCTCTCAAACTAGGTTTCTTATAGCAGTTGGCATACTGGGAAATTAATACGAAGATATTTGAGACAATAAAAAAGCATGTCAAACAGTTTGCTTTAAATAATGGCGTAAATTAAATCCTTTTAAACCTATAGTGCCTAAGGTTTTTATATTTGCTTTCAGTGAAAAAAATGCCTTTAATTGTCACAATATTTTTTAAATAATCAACATTACTCTAACACTTTAAGGCAAGGTTTAAAGTGCAAAAGGTGACTAAAAACCTTATAGAGAATGTGTTTTTAGCTACAGTGCACTTGTATGGAGATATAACAGGTATGTCGGACAGGATAGCATGTACTTACTGCACCCTGTTGCATGTCTGTAAATAGCAGTGCAAAAAAAAAAAAATCAGAGCACTGTTTTTAATGCAAACAGTAATGCTTTGTTCCATCTATTAAGAATTCAGAATAAGCTTATCTATAGTCACTGTCTGCTATTTTGTTAGCATTATTTAATGGAATTCCATAAAATGTCATCATGCTTGCCTCTACTCTATCAATACTGGTATTTTGGCTTATTCTGCTACTGAAGGAAGTCCTATGCCTCTGCAACATAAGCAAGCAGGTTCAACTATACATTCAAGACTGAATGTGCAGCAATAACCCTCATTGGCAACATAATTCTGTGGAATGGGTGAGTTTTATTTCCATGACACTTCTACCTTTAAAATAAAATTCATGCAGACAGCCTGCTATCCAGGAGCAACTTCACATATTAATACAGGTTGTTAGACTTTAGCCCTGCTGTAGCGCCCCCAACCTTTGGGTTTCCATGCCCTAAAAAGAGCATGTTTAGTTCTTCAGAAACTTGACAAGGGCCTTTCTTAAATTACCTACAAAAAACAGACTTTTCTGTCATGGGTGTTCCCTATTTGCTTTACATGTCCAGTGATCTGGGATTTTAGAGAAACAACTTTCTACCTTCCTGTTTCTACTTCCAGCATTTCATCCACATCAGCTCATAGGGATGGGACACCCTCCCTGCACAGAACAGGCAGAATATACAAGTTCCACTCCAATAAAAAAGCCAGTAAAAGAGAGATGAGATAGGGATATGCAGCCTCCCCACAACTATTACCACTTGACTAATGAGATTGGACATGGGAGCAACTGCTAAATGCAAGAAATTTAATTGAGTGTTGTCTCTTGGGAAGTAAGCCAAGTACTGCCTGTTTTCCTATTTTTAATACAAGTATATGAAAAACAGATGAAAAGTTGAACCCAGATTAACAAACTGAAGCAAATAATCAGATGTGCACTTATAAAGGAAAAGTAAAGTCAATAATCACTGGAAGGTGCCTATCTTTTGGTTGTATGGTGATTGTAACCACTTACCTACAGTATCTGCACCGGCCCAGGGTTCTTCTCAATGATCACCACAGAGCAAATCATGTGAAGTGGAGTGAAAAGGCTGTTTTTTTTTGTTAAAGTTTGGCTTTTCATTCTACTATGAATGTGTCAGCCCCGAGAATACAGAAAGAAATTAGGAGAAGAAGAAGAGGATTCCTCAGTGGTGTTCGCTGAAGATAACCTCAACCAATGTTGTTTCTGCTAACAGAAGCATCAGTCTGAGGTATTGAATTCCTAACTTTTGGAACCCCCAATGATTGTGACTTTCCTTCTCCTTTAAATATCAGACATTAAATGCTACCCGCTATTTGTTCCTAGGCCTATAATGTAATATAGATTCACTTCCCAAACCAGCTTATGCTTTTACCAAATAGAATAAAGTAGTTTTAGTGGAGTGAGTGGAGGAGTGGCTTTTAGAGCCACTTGCTTCATTCCTCCTCGATCCTCTGCCCCTAGTCAATGAGCGGGGGAGCGGGCGATCAAGTGGTCCATGGGGCACAATTTCCCCAGGGACCCTCAATGCAGTAGCAGGCACCTATTTTTTATGTGTCCTGCTGCTACACACTAGTCTGTACCACCCAGCTCTGCCACCCATGCAAGATCCCAAGGAAGCATGAAGATCTCTTTGTGGGACCCCTTCAGATCTTCTCAAACAATCTTCAGCCCCTACCCCAGGTTAGTGCAACATTTACACACACAAAAACATACTTATTACACTAATACACACTTATATTAACACTTACACACCCTCACACATACATTTTTGGTGATCGGGGGGTCACATACTCACAGCACTCACACAGGCTTGCACACAAACACACGCACACAACTATGCAATTGTACACATGCATGCTTACATACATGGCTTTTTTGGCTTTATGTGCTAACCTCACTGTGCAATACCTTTTGTATGTTATTTCAGTGATTATATTGCAATTTTGGATCTGATGCATTTGTAGCCATTTTATCGTATTTTTATTTCTGTATATGGGTTGTTCACTTGTTTATGTCCAGATAAGCTATTTGGCCAAGCTAAAGATATTCAAACTGATTATGATGGCTGATTGCACTAGTCTGGGAAAAAAACATAGATTTTTGTGGTTTTATTGGATGTTAGGGATGTATTTACTTTTCACACAGTTTTGAGTTATTTCATTTTTCTCATGTAAAATTATATCTACTATATATCCATTTGGGGTCTCTGTGAGCCACATGGTTTGGTAAATATATATAAATTGTGCATCAGAGTATTCAATAAATCCCTTACATTCATATTTAGGATGGTTTATGTGGATGTATTGTGAAATGTGGGGCATATAAACAGGGCCGCCAGCAGGGGGGCACAGGGGGCACGCCTGTCCTAGGCCTGGAGCTAAAGGGGGGCCCACCTCGCTGAAAATGCGATGTGGAGGAGAAGTGCAAAGTTAGGGATTATCTGCAAATTCCATGATCAGCAAACTGACACTATGCACGTTTTCATGAGCAGAATGAAATTGGCAGACAATCCCTAACTCTACAATCTACTCCTGCTCCATTGCTTTTGAGCCAATGACAGCTTCTCCCTTCTTTTAAATCACTTGGCAACCTCAATCCCGCCCCTGTATGCACACTGTTCCTCTGTCTAGTGGCAGCATCCTGTGAAGAAGCAGAATATGAGAGGGACAAATCACTGACCACCAGTGATTTTATAGGGGGGCCCTGACCACCAATTATTTTTTTAACTTGTAGGGGGGCCCTGACCCCAATGTTTTTTTTTAACTTGTAGGGGGGCCCTGACCACCAATGATTTTTTTTAACTTGTAGGGGGCCCTGACCACCAATTATTTTTTTTTAACTTGTGTAAAAGTGTTAGCATTTTTTAAGTGCCCCTGACCACTGTTTTTTTAAAAAACTTTTATGTGGAACCCTTGCCACCAATTTTTTGTTTTTTAAATTATAAGGGGGCCCTGTCCACCAATGGCGGTTTACCGTTTTGAGCAGTGGTGTCTTTGTGGACTTTCTACTGTGGTGTACGGTAGATGGGATCTGGGGTGGGGCTTGAGGAGGGATTTGGGGTGGAGTTTGGGGCAGGATCTAGGGTGGGTGGATAACAAGGGCCCCATGATAACAAGGGCCCCATGATTTCTGATGGTGGCCCTGCATATAAATATAAAAATCAATCTTTGTGACAATTTTCCGAAATTTGATAAAAACCGCTTTGTTCAGCATAGCTTTACAGTTTTGCAGTAGAAACTTATTTTTAACCATATTGGATTTGTCAGAATGTGTACTTTCTGAAAATATATGGTTTTCTAGGGTCTCCATACTGTTAGGGGGTTTTATGGCACATAATGTATATACCGAGTGTTTGTACTGGAGCAGTCAGAGTGTCAGCAGGGAAAATATATATGCACTACTGTCATTTGGGTGCCTCTGCACACCACATAGTTTGGTAAATCTATGTATATTGGGCATTAAACTTTTCTGTGGACCCCTGGCATTCATATTTAGGATGTTCTCTCTTGAGAGATAAGATACTAAAAAATTGAAGATTTGAGCAGATTTTCAGTTATTTCATCAAAACTGACTATTTTGGAAAAGCATTGCGACTCAGTAGTTTGGATCAGAAAGGCATGGGTACCCATTTTAGATTCGGTAGAATGTGTACTTTCCGAAAAAATATGGGTTTTGGGGGGATCAACTTTATTTTATGTTTTTACCCCACAAAAACTGTAGTAAATATGTTGCTTTTTTAACGGACCTCCAGCATGCGCTAACTTCATTTTGGGGTCCCTACACACCAGATACTTTGGTAATCCTATGCACAATGGGTATAAAACTGTTCAGTGGACCCTTGGCATTTATATTTAGGATTTTTTTGTGGAACTGTATGCTACAAGAGAGATAAGATGGTAAAAGTGAAAGCTTTGAGGTGATTTTCTGCTATTTCATCAAAAATGACAAATTTGGTAAAGCATTGTGACTCAGTAGTTTGGATCAGAAAGGCATGGGTACCCATTTTAGATTTTGTAGAATGTGTACTTTACAAAAATATATGGGTTTTGGGGTGGTAAACATATTTCTGTTTTACCCCACAAAAAATGCAGGCAATGTGTTGCTTTTTCATTAACTGAAGTGACCCACAGGACTATTTGTATGCACTAATTTAATTTTGGGGCCTCTAAATGCCAAATACTTTGGTAAATCTATGCACAATGGGCACTAAACTATTTGGAGGACCCCTGGAAATCATATTCAGGGTGTTTTTACTTGGTATCTAATACAGTGTGGGATATTCAGAGTCTTGGTATGTAATGGTACATGGGCGATATGATGCTGGAAAGTTGAAACTTTGAGGCAATTTTCAGATATTTCACCCAAACCGACAGTTTTGGTAAAGCCTTGTGACTCACAGTAAATGTGTTTATTTTTCATTAGCTGAAGTAATATACTGGACAATTTGGAGCTCTAACTTCATATTGGGGTCTCTAAATGCCAGATACTTTGGTAAACATATGCACAAGGGGCATCAAACTGTTCAGACCCCTGGCAATCATATTCAGGGTGCATTATTCTTGGTACCTAATACATTGTGGGATATACAGAGCTGCAAAATAAAACCTTTGAAGTGATTTTTCCGAATTTTGATTCATACATTCAGACAAGCTTTGATGTTTGTTAGTTAGGAGTAGAGAGACATGGTTACCCACAGGAGTCAGCAGAATGTGTAGTTTTCAAAAATAGATAGTCTTCTGTGCTAAACCTACAGAAGTCCTACAACTATACATATCTGGTATTTGCATGTTCTAGAGACATGAGGCTTTCCAAATCAGTTGGATTTTAATGCGAAAAATTAAAAAACATTTTGGTGTAAACTCATTTTTGGTATTTGGCAAACTAAAGGTTTCCCCTCAGAAAATACCACTAATGTGAGAGAGCACAATATGTTTCAAAAACCCTTGGAATTTTGTGCAACTGAAATGCGAAATTCTGCTGGCACTTAAAGGGTTAAAAGAAAGCATCTTAACAATAGACAGCTGGGGGAAAATCTAAAATGTGTGACCTTAACTATTAATTGTGCTCTTATCTCTCGAAAGCAACTATTAAATATTTGCATTTTTATTCTGCTTCTCTCATACACACATTTGATATTGCTGTAGAAAGAATATGTAGTAATTGCTTTGCATTTTTCCTCTAATAAAACTGATGTTTACGTTAACGCGGCGAGGCAAATAAGAAATTCTACTTAATTCTACTTAATGATCTGTATTTAATCCAATCTAATAATGATGCAGCACACAAAAACATTTCCATGCTTTTCCTAAAATTGATAATTTGGGTGCTTAGTTGTTTAATGACATCAGCATGTTGTTGATGTAGATTTCCTCACAATTTTCTAGCTGTGCGACTCTGAAGGTTTAATGAGAATAAATTCATTAAATTAATCCACATAATTAACAAACTTGGTGCATGCTCCTCAGATCTCGTGGACATAATCTTGGCATGCAGTATCAGCTGTGAAAGAAGGGACTGTATCCAAAATCTTCTATATAAGAGGAGATTTATCTTCATTAGTATTTCATCTGAATTATACCAGTTTCAGCTTAAAAATAATGAAAAGACAAATAGTGTTAAATTGTGGGGTGCTAAGTATAAAATGAGGCTTTTAAATATTTTCAATGTAATGTTTTTAACTATTGTTATACACAAAATGTCTTGGGTGTAATAGTATTGCTAAACCTTCAACATGTGTAAAATAGTTATTATTACCATAAGAGAGGGCCATCCCCATGTGCCATTATGTGGGCTTATAGTCCTGCACAAGCTTAGTGGACATATTTAAGTATTTTACAAAAGTTATTGCCAGATATAACAAATGAAGAAGGCCCAAAATAAAGATTATGGATTGAATTAAAGATGAATTCCTTCCATTATGAAAGCAGTCCATTATGAAAAAAGGAACCACACAATACTCAAGAGTGCAACATTGCTTTAAAAAACAATTGTATGCAACCTTTACGTAACAAGGGGACTCCTCACTTTGACCCTTCACCTTGTACTTTCCCACTGAACCCCATTATTATATACCTTAATGAAACCAGAGACAGAGATGGGTTTAAAATTGCCACAACATTTATTCATACTTTTTTAAATAAATTGGACCTTGCCAGCCTAACTAAAAGCAATATTCTAAAGCCACTGTTTTGATTATGGGAAATGCAAGCAGGCTATCACCTAGCTCATGCAGTTATAGCATCTGTGTCAATAAGTAACTGTCTGTATGTAATTGCCTGTATGTAATTGTCAATATGTAACAAATATATACCAGGTGACTGCCATATACAAATAGTTAACTCCAGAGGCTCAGCAATTTGGTGATATATATTCTTCGAGACTGCAGACCATCTCTTTGTTTTCATAAAATTCTCTTTACTGTTGCACACTGCTGTAATTGTTGCATATGAAATTGTGAAATAATGGTAAAAATATTTGTAATAAGGCTACACTGTACTGCATAACAGATCTAAAAGGTAATCGTTCCTCTACCAACTAATGTTGAAATGCTCCTTTGGTTCATTTACCCAGCATTACATGGGGTTAGACATGTCAGTTTCCCAAGTGCCTACAGCAGTGCCAGGCGTGTCTGGCGCCCCAGGCGCCACCACGCTCCTCCGCGCACACCTCCTCCGTATGCATGCTGTGTGCGATTGCCCATGGAGCACGCGCATGTGCAGATCGCAAGGGGGAAGGTGAGTAAGACACAGCGGGGAGGGGAGAGAGCGCCGGCGGGTGGGTCAAGGGGACGTAGCATGGGATGGGAGAGCAGCAATCATGGGGTAGGCAGAAGAAAGGGCACCTGCCCAGCGCCCCCCTTTGGTTGCGCCCTAGGCAGGTGCCTCTTCTGCCTACCCCTAGTTCCGGCCCTGGCCTACAGCCATGTGATTTGTGCCCTGATAAAATGAATTTGTTAATGCTACACTGCAAGTTGAATAGAGAACAGAATACTGGGAAGGTAACAGCAATGTGATTTCTACTTTGCTAAAAATGTTCCCACTAAGAGATAACTTCTAACACGATGCAATTCCTTCTGTTACATTGAGTAGGAGAAACAATAGCTTATCTGAAAGCAGTTCTATCGTGAGGTGCTTTCTTTCGGAAAGCAAATGATGATCAGGCACAATGCCCTGAGATGGCTGCCAAACTACAAAATTAAATATTTATTGGTCTGAAAATATAATTTGATATGGTAAAATGAATGACTTGCAATGTACACAGTGTAATTTAGTAATAAAAAGTGTACCATAAAAATCATGACAGAGTTAATATAGCCCATTGGCTAGTTAGGGGGCCAGGTAAGGGGTACCTTACAATAAACACATTTTACTTTAATTTTTGTGACCCTTCTGGAATCCTTGAGTACCTGAATGCCCCCTGATCAGTTGCTGTATTCCACAAGGATACTTCTAGAAAGTATAGTTAAAAGACAAATTGCATTTAAAAATCAGATTGCATTTAATTTAAATGTGATTAATTTGCAATCAATGTAGCCAAGGAAGATTGCATGCACTTGTTTGCTTCATTTCACTGGAGTGAAGGAAACAGGGTAGGCTCAAGTACAGTCACAAAGTGAATATCCTGATGGCGATGATGCTCCTATGCGAAGGTGGACTAGAACAGGCACATTAAAGCTGTACTATGCTTCTAATAACTCTTATTGATTTATAGATAGGAGGTACATTATCTTTATATTTTCACTGTTGTACTGTGTATTTATTGCGCAGAGCAAGAACGTTTGATGGAAACTAAGGATGTCCTTGAACTACAGCCTCTATTGGCTAAAAGTAGTTACTGTAGGGGTTCATTTTTTGCCAGGGTTTGCTTGCCCATAGATGCCAATGTGTTATAAAAAAAATTTTGAACAGTTTGTAAAATGTAACATGGAATAACATTGACTTTATGGGGCAGATTTATCAAAATGTGTATTAAAGGAAAACTATACCCCGAAAATTAATACTTTAGCAACAGATAGTTTATATCAAAATAAGTGACATATTAAAGAATCTTACCAAACTGGTATATATGATTAAGTAAATATTGCCCTTTTACATCGATTGCCTTGAACCACCATTTCGTGATGGTCTGTGTGCTGCCTTAGAGATCACCTGACAAGAAATATTCTCTAACTGTAACAGGAAGAAGTGTGGAAGCAAAAGACAGAACTCTGTCTGTTAATTGGCTCATGTGACCTAACTTTATAGTTTGTTTGGTATGTTTGTGTGCACCATTGAATCATACGATCCCAGGAGGCTGCCCTTATTTTTTAAAATGACAATTTTCTATTTATGATGACCCAATGGCACATGCTACTAAAAAAGTGTATTTTTTTAAAAATGATTTATTTACATGAAGCAGGGTTTTACATATGAATTGTTTTATGCAACCTACATTATTCAGGGGGGGTATAGTTTTCCTTTAAGAACTCACACAGAAACTATTGTCACTTTAAATTGCCCAGAACAGAGCACCTCTATTTTGAAGCCTATGGTACATACTATATGTTAAGTCTTTTAAGGGTTAAATATAAATAATTAATTTGGCACAGAGAACATATGTACAGAGACATTTGCAGAACACTGCTCAAAATCCATAGATAGCACAGCTGAAATTTTATTTGTAGTGAGTACAGATGGTTATTTGTTTCTTAATATAATTCCCCACTCATTTAAATGCAGATAGTAATGATGCTGTGGCATACTATATTAGAGCAGACTTCATGAAAAAAGTTGAGATAAGCTTTACATTTCTGAGTAATTCATGATTGCTTAATTATGAGTAGTGATGGGCGAATCTACCCCATTTCGCTTCGCTGAAAAATTTGCGAATTTCCAGTGAAATTTGCAAAATGAGTTGCGGCACGTTTTTGACGTGCATCGCATCAACTTTGACGCGATGTGTCGTTTTCGACATGCGTTGCATCGCCTATCACTAATTATGAGCAATCCAAGTGTCTAAACTCAGATTTAGAGCCTATTGCTTTATTGAGCAATAAAAAAATCAACAATATTGTAATAAAAAATTATCACATTTACAAAATGTTAGTTTTTGGTTACAATAACCGGTATTAATGCCAATCAATATAAAAAATTAAGGACATATTACACCTTTTTGTTTAAGTGTACAAATAAGCAAATGAAGTGGATCATACTCTCTTTTGCCTAGTTAATATAGTATTTTGAGCATGGTAAAGTAGTTCCTCTTGAAAATCTGTTTAAAATTCAAGTACTACGAAACTAAGAAACTAAAACAGAGGTAATGAACCATAAATTACTGCCGTTAGATATTTAATGCTAAATCAGTATGTGTTCTCTCATGCATACCCCAATGGCATTGCATTTAGTCTAGTGCAGTAGCGGTTCAATTACTTTGCTCATTTACAATAAAAGATTAATGAAAAGAGGTATATTTTAGTTCACAGAGATTAATTGCATCCCATAATTTCCTTATACCAGAAATTTTCAAAACATAATCCGGATATCTGTTTTTCATCAACAAGTACATGGAAAATTAATAGACTTTCTTCTGCTGGAATTCTCCAAGGGTCTGCAGATACAAATATCAAGGGAAAAGCTGGCTGAAAGTTGGCTGTCTAGTAGAAAAAAAATAATTCACCTTCTTTTCTAAATCATTGGATGGCACTTTAAATTATCCAACATAGCAACATGCATAAAATTAGAATTATAAATCTCGGAAACCCTTCTTCCAACATATCTCTATTAAAGCAAGGCATTCCGATACTAGAGCCCTCCATTGTATTAACTGATTGAAATCACCAGCATTAATTTACTTTTTGTATTATCTTGTTGGCTCTTTTGTTATTTTAAAAACAAACATTTGAGACTCCCAGTGTTAATTTTAAGCAAACTCTCTGTACAGATTCTCCCTGTTTACAATTTCAGTTTAAATTAAAAAGTTACTGTTCAGAAAAAAATTATCAGGAAATAAAATGTTAAAAATATACTTTGGTATGGTGTATAAAAATATTAAAATTAATCTGAGTGGTTTGTTCCAAATTTAAAAAGAGAAAATATTTTTTTCTTTTAATTTAAGTTCTTATTTAAGGAACACCACAAACCAAATAGTCAAATTTGTGTTTTGCCGTGGAAGAAAAGTTTGACATTGTGAACCTTCCACATAATTATTGAGATAATATGGGTCATTTGCCACTCGCAGCAGCAAAGTGCAAAAAAAATTTTTGGACCCTGTCCTGCACTGCAACTCTGTGACCAAAAAGAGAGAGATGTTTGCTCCCAAGATGAATACAGAGCTGAATTTGGTGATGATGTATTGATGATGGGCAGGGGGAAGTATATAGTCATTCAGATGTAAGGGAGTACCTGTGCAGGCCAAACAGGCCCCTCTGCGGATATGAAAACTTATCTGGAAACCTGTTTTCCAGAAAACTCTGAATTAAAGGAATGCCATCTCCCATTGCCCCTATTTCAATAAAATAATTCATACTGATTCCATTTTCTATGTAATAATAAACAGTGCATTGTACATTGTGGTAACAAAAATGTAATTAATGAATTAAGGCACTGCTGCCCTACTCCTTTGGAAATGTTCTCGCCTTTTTGGTTAAGGGCCGATAATGAAAGCAAGTGTTAGTTACTTCCCTTTTTAGACCCTATCCACACTATAAACCACACCCATGTTCCCACAAGACCATGTTCACATTACTGGTCGTAGAATGCCAAAAAAACAAATGTTTGGTGCTCACTGCAGGGATATCAGCTATCACTCTTATGTGAAAAAGTTCATGTCACATTAATATAAGGATTCAATGGAGGTCCAGTGGGGTGGCAGGGGTGCTTGCCACACTCTCTGCGGGGATGCCCCTTTCTTCTTTTTGGTTTTGACATGTGCATCTTTGACCCTCTCCAGTCCTTGACCAGCTAGTTCACTGCCTATACTGACCTTTGCCTGTTGACTATTGACTATTCTCTTGTATCCTGACTTTGTAATGTGTTACTGATTGATATTGACAGTGGTCTGTTCTTAGACTAGGTTTCCTTTTCCCCATCCCTTCCTGTATGTTTCCCTTGTCTGCCCAGAATACTTGTCTTGGTCATCCTCACTTTAAGACCTGGCAGCATCAGCGTAGCGGGGAACTTTCTAAATATTATTTTTGCTCAGAGACTTGCTTGTGTCATATCTTTTTTATTGGATATATTTTATGTATAAGTTGTGTTGTCTATTTAAGAATGCTACATGATTTATATCTTAGATAGTATCAGGATACAACAGAGACAAACTTCAAACACATACTATTTAGCACACAGTTGCTAAGACCCCTCCCCTTTGACTAATAGCAGCTGAGAATCTAGTCCTTCCTGTCTCCAAACTGCCTTTTCCACCTTCCATTGTTCCAATTTCTGGTTGGACTGCCTCTGGAATCCATGCCCTACTCCCCAAGACTAAATTATTGGTGACTGACCAACTAGAAATTGACACATGGACAGTCTTTAGGTTAATACAATAGGCAAAGAGTTCTGTGAGTTCCTGCAGTGATGACACCAAGGCCAGAGCAAATGGAAGGATGAGCATCAGGGAGCATTGCATTTAGATCCTAAATATCAATATTTGTAATTGTCTTCGTAAATATTTGTTGTTCATTCTATGTAGTTTAACTTGCATTAAGTGTATTATTCCTGCAGATATGTGTTAATAACCAGCTCTATGCAATAATTAAAAAATTGATTTTTGAAGTGCTTTCTATTAATTTCCTGAGGTATATCATTTCACAGCAAGGCTGTGGGGGATCGGACAGGTAATGCAAAATAATCATGCAAATACTTTATGGCAAAATTAGAAGTAGCTTTCAAAGCCAATATTATAACAGATGTAAAAAAAGAGTTTAATTTTAGGTGTCTTAAACTAGTTTTCCAGTAATTTTTTATTGAATTAGTTCTATGCATGAAACAAAAGCAAAATGTGTCTCTGCAACAATCCTAATGTTAAAAAAATTAATTTTTAGTCCATTGCTTATTATGTTGTTTAGCTCATGGAAATGTCATTCTACAAAATAAGTACTTTTACAAAAGATAAGTACAGCTGTCAAATGTAGAGTGAAAGCTGATTGCATAATTATAGACTTTTTAATGGTGGTGCATGAGCTAGTTTGTCATTATGCAAGCTTCAGTTTTAGATCCTAAATTTTGTAGGCTAGCTAAGTAAAAATTATTATAAATGATGTGATACTCAAACAGTGACTACCCGGTGGTGAAACTACCAGGGGTGCATCGGTTGTATCTGTACCAGGGTCTGTGCCCCTGCACTCCCGATGGGGCCCACATCCCTGAAGAGAAGTTATTTTATGTTCGAGTGCTCCATTCTCTGTGGTTCATTGCACATGACAAACAGCGGTTCCAAACTGAGGCTGATTGTGTCTAATTGAGCCTGCATATTTACCCTATAGTTTCTAGGGTAATTTGGACCCCAGCAACCAGACTGCTGAAATTGGAGAACTGCTGAATAAAAAGCTAAATAATGCAAACAACAAATAAAAAACAAACAACAATTGAAAAGTTTCTCATAATATCCCTCTCTGCACTGTATTAAAGTTAATGCAAAGGTGAATGACCACTTTAATGCTGCACTGAATAACCCTTGTGATTCACACAGTAAAAAATGTTATTCAGACTCTCATGCTTAGATCCTTTGAGTACAGGTATGGGAGCTGTTATCCAAAATCCTCTGGACATGGTGGTTTACTAGATAACAGATCTTTCAGTAATTTGGATCTTTACACCTTAAGTTTACTAGAAAATCATGTAAATATTAAATAAACTCAATAGGCTGGTTTTGCTTCCAATAAGGTTTAATTATACAATATCTTAGTTGCGATCAAGTACAAGCTACTGTTTTATTAATACACAGAAATAGGAAATCATTTCTAAAAAGTTGGATTATTTGATTGTAATGGAGTCTATAGGAGATGACCTTTCTGTAATTCAGAACTTTCTGGATAATAGGTTTCCAGATCCCATACTTGTACTAAAAGACTAGTTGTCTTTATCAGATTGATTTCTATTTTGCAGTGTCTGTTTGTGTGTGTGTGTGTGTCTGTGTGTGTCAGGATCAGCCCGGGACTTGCACTTGCCATGTGAGCCACTGTTATTGTTTTGTTATTTGCATATTTGTCCTGTTCTTGTGTGTTCTCCTCTCACCTCATTACCCCCACGTGTTCCTTATCTCTATCACCACCCTTTATGGCTGAGTCATTGTGTGTTTCTAGTCTTCGTGGATGACCTGCCAACCCTGCCTTAAGATACAATACCTTGTTCCTGATTTAATTTTTTCCTGAGATTCTTGTCCCACCACTTTGTCTTGTTACCTGGATTCTTCACCTTGGTTTGTGTTACCTGGATTCCTTGTTCCTGCTTGTTCCCTGCATTTTGTAAAGACTTTGTTTGAACTTTTCTGTTATTTCACTAACACCATTATATCTTCTAATTCACCATGCCTGCTCCAGCTGTCTATGGTTACACCCCATGGCTTCCACCATATCTACTCCCCATGGAGTGGCTCCCCTGGTTTACAGCGGCTTCCCATTGTAAACCTGACAGTGTGTCTGTGTGTGTGTCTGTGTGTGTCTGATCATTTTTTACATTAGATTCAACTTTATTGTCATTACACAAGTACAAGTACAAGGCAACGAAATGCAGTTTAGGTCTAACCAGGAGTGCACTAAGCAGTGAGTGCAGGATAAAGGTATAAATTATAAATTATAATTGATATGTGCAAGAATAAGCTGCATAATATTTACAGAGAGATTTACAGTCATATGAACATAATATACAGTTTGTGTTAGCTATAATCAGGAGTTACGAGCAGATAAACAAATATACAGGTTGCTACAGTAATTATGTATATGCAAAGATATGAACAAGATTTATAGGTATTATTTATAAGGGATTGACATATGTCAGTAAAGGTAAGGTGCAGAGTTCAATATGGAGACAGCTCTGGGGAAAAGCTGTTCCTCAATCTGCTGGTTCTTGTCCAGGGTAGCCTAAAACACCTTCCTGAAGGTAGGAGAGAAAACAGTCTGTGGGCAGGGTGAGAGGAGTCCTTAAGAACACTGCGTGCTCTTCGAAGACAGTGCTTCTTCTGGATGTCCTCAATGGATGGAAGCGGAGTCCCTGTGATGTGCTGGGCAGTTTTTACCACCCTCTGCTACGCCTTGCGCTCAGCAACAGAGCAGCTCCCAAACCACACTGTGATACAGCTGGTCAGGATGCTCTCAATTGTGCAGCGATAAAAGTTTACCAGGATGGCTGAGGACAGCTGGTTCTTCGTTAGTGTTCTCAAGAAGAAGAGGCACTAGTGAGCCTTCTTGACCAGCCTGGAGGTGTTGGTGGTCCAGGACAGGTCCTCCGAGATGTGGGTCCCCAGGAACTTGAAGGATGACACAGGCTCAACAGCCATACCATTAATGAGGATGAGATCATAAGATCCTCTTCTCCCCTTCTTCCTGAAGTCTACAAAGAGCTCCTTGGTCTTGGTGGTGTTAAGGAGCAAATTATTGTCTGTACACCAAGTGGCCAGATGCTGGACCTCCTCCCTCTAGGCAGTCTCATCATTGTTATGAGACCAATCACTGTGGTATCGTCTGCAAACTTAATAATGGAGTTAGATCCATTTACAGGTCTGCAGTCGTGGGTGTAGAGAGAATAGAGGAAGGGGCTCAGGACACAGCCCTGTGGTACACCAGTGTTGAGTGTGATGGTAGTGGAGCAGACGTGGCCTGACTTGACATGCTGTGGTCTGTTGGTCAGAAAGTCCATAATCCAGTTGCAAAATGAGGAATTAATGTCCAAGTTTAGTGATTAACTTAGAGGGTATGACAGTATTGAATGCTGAGCTGAAGTCAACAAACAGCATCCGTGCATAAGTGTTTTTGTTGTCCAGGTGTGTGAGTACAGAGTGCAGTGCTATGGAGACTGCATCTTCTGTGCTCCTATTACTACGATAAGCAAACTGGTGTGGGTCTAGAGTTGATGGAAGAGAGTCCTTCAGATGTGACAAAACTAACCGCTCGAAGCACTTCATGATGATGGGTGTGAGTGCTACAGGGTGGTAGTCTTTTTGGCACGATGGACTAGAGTGTTTCGGCACTGGCACAATGGAGGTGGATTTAAAGCATGTTGGAACAGCTGCCTGGGCAAGAGACATGTTAAAAATGTCTGTGAATACACAGGCGAGCTGCTCCGCACATGCTCTAAGTACGCGTCCAGGGATGCCGTCTGGTCCAGCAGCCCTTCGCGCGTTAATTCGGCTGTCATTGCCAGCAAAGGGTTTTCAAGCAAGCAGGGCCGGAACTATGGGTAGGCAGAGTAGGCATGTGCCTAGAACGCAATGCTTGGGGGGCGCCCCGGCAAATACCTTTAACTGCTGCCTACCCCAGTCTGGTCTGGAATCCTGTTTTCTGTGCAAGCCTAATGGGAGGGTGGCTTGCGCTGTGACACGGCAGCCAGCATGTATGCGTAATGACGCAGAGGCCAAGTTGCCTGTGGCACCCAGCCAGTCTGGCCCAGCACTGCAACCAAGTATTAGAAATTAACATTTCATTTTCAGTTTTTTTTGTCCAGTTACTTTTGAGCCTCTGAAATGAAGTGAATGTGTTAAAAAAAGGCTTTAGTTTCTCCCATTTTTATGCAATCTTTTTGTTCAACCCACTGAATTAAAGCTAAAAGTCTGCAGTTCAGTTGCATCTGAGTTGTTTCATTTAAAATTCATTGTGGTAATGAACAGATCCAAAATTAGAAAAACGTCTCTGTCCAAATATTTCTGGGCCTCACTGTTTGGAATTCGTTATCAATTACCCTTAATCCAAAGTATTTCAAAATCTGACTTCCATTTCCCAAAATGTTATATTTAAGCAACACTTGACTTTTAACAGATTTGCCTTTTCTTTAAATAATAACACAGAATGTTCTACTTAAAGAGGTTGTCACCTTCCAACACTTTTTTTCAGTTCAATTGTTTTCAGATTTCTCTTTTGTCAGAAACATACTTTTTCTATTACATTGTATTATATATTTGTGACCAATATTGAAATTTAAAGTTACATTTTTCTTCTTCTTTTACATTCTTCTGAAGCACTTCTGAAACCTGGCTTTCTCCCACTGACACTGCTTCACCTGCTGCACTTACTGATCATTCTCCTCATTTTAGGTTCACTGCATTAGGCTCTTTTCTCTTGTTTCACTCCGCATTGCCATAATATATTGACCACTTGGACCCCTCACAATTTTTGGACAACTTTGCTGCCTGGCTACCTTACTTTCTTTCAACTAATACCCCATCCATCATAGTAGGTGAATAATATATCTGTTAATGTTAACAGCCCTTCCGTCTCTAAACTTCTTTGCTAACATCCTCTCTAGTCTTATCTGATGCTTATACTCCCCCGCTCACACCAATGGTAACGCTCTCAATCTCATTTACCAGACTCTGTCTACCCACCAACTTTACTAACTCACCGTTTCCTATCTCTGATCAAATTAATTATCTTGTATGGTTTCCACTACCACCTCTACGCTGACGATACTCAGATATATCTCTCCTCTCCTGATCTCAACCCTAACTCGTGTTACAATGCTACCTTACATTAAACCTCTCCAAAATGGAAATGGCTCTCTTTCCTCCAACTATCACTAGTAACCATCCTAGCTAACAATTCCACTATCACCCCATCTCCCCAGACGTGTGCCTTGGAGTTATCCTAGATTCTGCCCTGTCATTCACTCCTCACATCCAGTCACTTGTTAAATCATGTCACTTCTACCTAAGGAACATATCAAAAAAAGATCAATTATCAACCAAGATGCTGCCAGAATTCTTATTCAATCTCTCGTCATATCACATCTAGACTATTGTAACTCTTTTAATTGGCCTTCCCCGCCAGAGACTGTCACCTCACCAGTCCATAATGAACACTGCCGCTAGGCTTATACACCTCTGCAACTGCTCCTCCTTTTCCATGCCATTCTGCCAATCCCTGCACTGGCTTCCACTGCCCTTCAGAATTAAATTCAAATTAATGACCCTGACATTCAAAGCACTTCATAACTCTGCCCCTCCCTACAGATCAGAACTCATCTCTATATACTCACCCAACTGCTTAATACGCTCCTCTATTGACCTGCTACTGTACTCTTCTTTCATTACCTCCTCACATGCTCACATTTAAGACTTTGCAAGGGCTGCTCCCCTCCTCTGGAATTCTCTCCCATGGTCTGTCCGAGTTGTAAAAAGTTGTAGCCCAGTTTAGGCCAGATACACATCTACAGTAGAAATGATTATACAACAGTAACTGCAAATAAAAAAAATAAAATATGATTATTCACATTTGACCTCATGCTTTTAAAAAAATTTCTTGGAGAGAGCAAACACAGTCTCACAAAAATGATAAAATAATTTCTCACCAGAAAATAGCAATGAGTATTGATGTTCTGACTCCTACGTGATAACAGAACATCTGCTAGATATATATCAAATAATTTTCTTACTAGACATTCATAAATGAAGATCTCTATGGGAGCTTTACTGATAAGCAATAATTAAATGTTAACACGAGAGGAGGCAAGAGGATGGAAATTAAGATCTCAGTTTACACAGGCTGTTACTTTATACTCAGAGAGTCATCTTGGGTGGATTGAGAGCTTTTGTAAGATTTACATGTTAAAAATATACATTTATCTATTTTTTTCTCTTCATACTCTTCTAGAAAAAATATGTATAGAATCTAAGTTTTGCTAATGCTATGCTGTTGTACAAGTATTGTACATAGCATACAGTATTGTCAAAGAACTAATGATCCCTGTTAACACTATGGATATTCTAAAAGTTGATTACTTAAACAATATGCAAATACCTGCTACATTGTGTTCACAACAGTGTGCATGCTCTAAAGTTATGTTATTAGCAAATACTTACTGTAAAACATAAAAGTGGACTTAGAATTCCTGTACACCCCAGTTGCCATGTACATTTTGTTTAAAGGTAAAACACACAAACTGGTGAGACCCCCAAATTGCCATAAATGTATATTTAATTCTTCCAACACAAATACATATTGACATAGGAGGCCACTAAAATAAATCTGTCTTCCAGTCCACCTCTAGAGATAAAATGTCCCATTAGAAAAAAAAAACATTTAACAGTTACAGAAGCCAATCCAGACAGAAGCTTTTTAAGAAATTCATTCTAACAGTACTCCATGTAATCATAGACGCAAAGATTTCCCTGCAATAATGGATGAACGATCGTACGTCCTCATCTCCCAACCTGCCACTAACCAATAAGCTCAAACAAAGTAGTAAAGAACAGATCAGCCAATGTTCTGCCCCACAGCAATCCTAGGAAAGTTTTTGTCTGACAAAGCAAGATCGGCAATACATGCAAATATATGATGTAACTATGTAACTATGTAACTATGATAGGCAGCCGAAATCTTTTAACCTGAACCTTAACAAGATAAAAGTCAGGACACTCCACACATGATCCGAAAATCATACTAATCGAGGATTGCGTCTATGGCTAGTTTAAGAGATTTGATCCCTGCAACAATATGGAGCAATAGATAGGTTTACACTGATATTGCTGGGTCACTGCTACACTTTTCCTTTCAAAAATACAGTATTCTTTAATCTTGGCATGAATGGAGTAACTTCTAAACTGCATGGCTTATCCATTGTTCTCTACATTAGATCCATTAGACCAAGGATGTCATTAGATTGTGGTTTTAATTTTATTGGTAAAAACCTTAATGAATTCAGACCTAAAACTATGCTTTTTAAAAAAAGTTAATTTGACTTTGATTTTACATACTGATCTTTTTCTAATGGATGATACAAACTTGTTTACATCCACAATACCATTATTTATGGATGTGACAGTTGAATTTGTGATGACACATTCCTTAGAGGCCTACTATGTGAGCTCTAAAACCTTAAAAAAATCCTGTACACACAATGAAATGCAGAGTGAAAACAACAAGCCCGGGAGTGGGAACCATTGTCACATAAGAACCACATGGAGTAATACAAAACCCACAAGAGATTTCCACAAATCTTTAAATAATGCTAGGGACACAAACATGACTGCATCATCTTTTCACCATAGGCAAAACCAAGCACAAACAATCTTCCTGCAAATCCACCACTGAACTCTCCCATTATGTTTAAAGAACCCTCTACTGGCCTGACTGACATAAAAACAGTTGAAATCAAGCTAAATTTGTTTTTTTTTTTTTAGAGGTCTTATTAATAATAATAATAATAATATTAATAATAATAATAATAATAATAATGGCCATAGGTCACAGTGATTAGCAGGTACAGTTAGGGGCAAATTTACTATTATTCCCCAAAAAATATTCGTTTTTCCTCGATATTCGATTAGCATTCGATTTTCAAATGCTAATCGAATAGTTTTTAGGCTACCCTTTTATTCGATCTTCGATCATTCGATGATCGAATAACGTTAATTTGATCATTTGAATGAATTATTCAATCATTCGGGTAACCAGTCAGTGGAAAACAAGAGAGCTGAAAAGCAGGAAGTTGGATTCTGGCTTTTATGTTACACATCGAGTCACTCCAGCCTTTATACATTTTATTTTTGGCTAACTAACTATATCAGAAACATTTTTTATTTTGCACAGCAAATTTACCCAGTTTTCATTTTTATACTGAACAATTCTTTTAAAGTTTTGTATATTTGCGGTTTACCAAGATACTTTCATATATACATTTTTACTCATTTCTTAATCACAAAATATGGAACCCAAGTTTAGAATCCATCAGTACCACTGCAGTATTGTTAATCTACTTTTAAAATTGCTTGTAGGGTAATATACCTCCAAATTCCTCCATTAAACTTCAGTCGAAAGTTAGAAGCTACAAGAAAATCCCTATTGATAAAAATTATAGTAATAATAACAAATGGACTGTTTAGAACTAAATAATAAAACAAAATAAAATAAAAGTAATATAAAAAATAAAAACACACAAAATAATCTACAAATGTATGCAGTATATGTTCTTTTATTTCTCATGAGCCAAATATTAATAGCATGATTAATAGCATGATTAAATAATACAGTAAAAGTTATGAAATTTTTATTGTGCAGCCTGCTAACAAGTAAAAAAGATATGTTTTGACCAACAATGTTTCCTTTCTTCCAATCAATTTATACATTGAGATTATTAGTTTAAACCACAATATTAGTTTAAGACTAATCTTATTTATCATGCTGTTTGAAAAATTATATAATTTTTGCACTACATCCCTTGGCTTTTTTTTAAATACAATGATATGCTTTTTTTTTACTTTTTTTTTTTTTGTTATAATGCAATGTAATGATAGCTTGCTTGCACCATGGGAAAACTAATTTTACTGAGTAAATGTTTCAATTCTTGAAAATATTTTGCTGAAATCTAAAATACATGTCTTGAAAATGAATGGGTGAATTCTATTTACAAAAGTTCATAAAGGACAATAGACATTTTTCCTTGCAACAAATGTTTTAGTTTATCAAATTCTGCTGCATATCTGAAAAATAATGTGCTCATCCCTACCTAAAACCTCAAAATGTTTACTAAAAGTATGGATAGTTCTTCACTACACTCCTATATTTTAAAAGATGGGGCTATTTATATATGCTGCTTTGTAAAAGTTTAAACTTCAAAGGAGTAAGCAAAGGTGTATATTTTGCAAGCAAGGCCCACTTTGTGTGTTGCGCTTTCAAAAATTATTTTGCACATACAAAAGCTCTCTGAATGCAGGATTGTGTAAGGCTACAATTAAATCACCTCATCTATTTACTAACTGTAACTGTCTGAATTTTTAGGTAAAACTTTGGACTTATTTGTGGTGGTATCAATTATTCAGGGACAAACTTTAATATGAGGTCCCTAGGCGAACACTAATTGAGGGCTGGGAATAAACTATCACTGCTAAAGATTTACATTAGAGATGTGAAATAAAGAGACATTTTCTATTTCATGTGGAACTGAATTCCAGTGTACAATCTTAATACATATAATATCCTATACTTTATATTTCTCAGTTCTTAAAACTAAAGTTGAGGGCGAGAACTTCTAAGTTTTCTCAGAGATATTACCTATGGAATAAGCAAAGCTAAGAATAGAGTGGGAGCATATGGAGATTAATGCGTGACTGAGAGATGTAGGGAGGACGGTTTTGGGTTTTTGGAGAACTGGGCTGATTTCTGCTACAGGTCCTTTGCTAGGGATTCCAGGGGTTCCTAGGGTTTCCCAGGCTCACTTCATGGCTACACTGACAGCTCAACTCAATCTAGTCAATGGCTGACTCAGGATATGATTCATAAAGCTTTAATAAAAATGAATGTAAACAAGGCACCAGGGCCAGATGGCTTCCACCACCAGGTTCTAAGAGAGCTTACTTCAGTTTTAGACTGGCCCATTTTACTAATTTTCTCAGATTTGCTTTCATCAGGTATGGTACCTATGGATTGGATTGGTCATTTGAGTATTTAAAAAGGCATTATGATCTCAGCCTGGCAATTATAAGCCAGTGAACTTGACATCTGTGGAGGGCAAATTATTTGAAGGCTTGTTAAAGGAATTGTTCGGTATAAAAGTAAAGACTAGGTTATTAGATAGGTTGTGCAAAATTAAAAATGTTTTCAATATAGTTAGTTAGGCAAAAATGTTATGTATAAAGGCTGGAGTGACTGTAAGTCTAACATAACATAACAGAATACTACTTTTTGTTTTTCAGCTCTCTTGGTTTGCAAAGCCTGGTTATCCTGGTCATAACTGTTGCTTTTGAATCTAAGCTGAATGCTGTGGATCAGTTCCAAACTCACTGAACAGTTATGTACCATGTGGCCCCCCTTCTAGTCTGACTAACTCAGATTTATGGAGCTGAAAAGCAGGAAGTTGTGTTGTGTTCTGTTATGTTACACATCCAGTCACTCCAGCCTTTATACATTACATTTTTGGCTAACTATATTACAAACATTTTTTATTTTGCACAGCCTTTTTAGCCAGTTTTTATTTTTACCATGAACTGTCCCTTTAAGGGATCACATTCAAGTTGTTGTCCTAGTGAATGGCATTATGAGTAGCAATCAGCATGGCTTTATGAAGGATAGGTCATCAGAAATTTTAGGATTATGTATGTAAGATGCTGGACAGTGGTGGGGGGGGCAGTAAATGTGCTCTATTTGAATTTTGCTAAAGAATTTGATACCGTGCCCCACAAATGACTGCTTTCTAAACTAAGGTCTGTTGGGCTTAATGAACTGATTTGCACATGGATAGGTAACTGGCTACAGGATCGAGTACAGAAGGTGTTTGTTAATGACACATTCTCTACTTGGTGTAAGGTTCTTAGTGGGGTCCCTCAGGGCTTGGTATTGGGTCCACTTTTATTTAACTTTTTCATTAATGACTTGGTATTGTAAGCAACATATCAGTGTTTGCAGATGACACAAAACTATCCAGCCCAACAAATTCAATCCAGTATGTGGCATCCTTGCAACAGGATCTTGACAAACTTGAAACCTGGTCAGCTCAATGGTGAATGAAGTTCAATGTTGATAAATGTAAATTCACTTGTAAAGCCACTTGTACCCTTAATGTGTCTGCACTAAGCAAATCCATAATGGAAAAGGACCTCGGAGTCCTTGTAAATAATTAACTTGGCTGTAACATGCAATACCAGTCAGCAGCAGTCAGCAGCATCAAGGGCAAATAAAGCCTTGAACTGTATTAAAAGGAGCATTCATTCAAGGCAGGAAAGGATCAATCTTCCACTCTATAGAGCACTGGTAAGGACCCATCAAAAATAAGTAGTACAGTTTTGGTCTGCATTGCTCAAACAGGACATTATTGAATTAGAGAGGTTCCATAGAGGAAAAACTAAGCTGATAAAAGGTATGGAAAATCTTGGGTATGAGCAAAGACTGGCAAAATTTGGGTTGCTTACACTGGAGAAGAGGCACTTAAGGGGTGGGAACTATGTATAAATATTTAAAGCAATCATATAATAATCTCTCTAATGCTTTATTTACCAGTAGGTCTTTCCAGCAGATGTGAGGTCACCCATTCCTATTAGAAAAAAGGAGGTTCCAATTAAATATTAGGAAGGGATTTTTTTACAATGAGAGTTGTGAAGATGTGGAATTATCTCCCTGAATCAGTCGTACAGGCTGATACATTAGCTTAAAGAAGGGGTTAGATGGCTTTTAGCAAGTGAATGAATACAGGGTTATGGAAGATATCTCACAGTACAAGTTGATCTAGGGATTAGTTCGATTGCCATTGGAGACAAATAGGAGAGGCTGCAAATTGATTTTTTTGCCTTTCTCTGGATCAACCAGCTAAAACCAGGTTAAAATAGAGTTAAATGTTGAACATGATGGATGTGTGTCTTTTTTCAACCTAACTTACTATGCTACTATGCAACTATGTAAGTGCATTTTATAGTACTATAGATTTGCTGCATATTGTGAAACTAATTTCTTATGGACTACTGTAGAATATTTACTAAAAACACATTCCCTGTCCACAGATTTATAATGACTAGCATTCATTCAATGCTCTCCAAAAATAAGCTTTGTGTGGGAGTAAAGGACAAAATAAGTTTATGGATACTGTATATAGAAATAGGCACAGAGTACTTTCTTTTCATGCAGAAAGACTGCACAATAATCATGGGAATTATAATCCTTCACAAGTGTAGGGACCCATAGGTTTCTGTCTGGCATGTATGGACTTACTTGAGCCTGGGAGCAGGCAGGCCCCAGTAAAGCCACATGACCCTAAAGGGACCAGCACCTTTAGTGGGTAAGTCGGGAACCAGGCCACCCCGTGAACGAGAGATAGCAAGTGCAGGGTAGTGCTGTTATATTCTCTCTAGAGAGAGAAAGATAGTCAGCTGTATTTAGTATAAACAGTGTGTTTTCCAACAAGGAGAGTTATCAGGAAGAGATCTTCCTTACAAAGCTTCCCCTGTGATGTTTTAGTGCAGGGATATCAGTGGATAAGGATTAGGACTTAGCAGCAGCTATCCGGCCTTACCTGGTGTTCCAATAAGTCACTTTACAGCAACAGGCACTTTGTAATGGAATGGATGTACCCTTGCCTATTAGGACTCTGAGGAATATTTTGTGATGTGTTGCATGGAAGTCTGCTCATATCTTATCTACAACTGTGTGCACCTCTGCTACTCGTTGAATGCTCCTGCATGAGTACAAACCTGGGGATATTGCATTTATGCTAATAAACTTTCATCTTTTGTTGTAAAGAACCTCCTGGCTTCATTCCTATTTTATTGTACAGTTTGCCTGGGTATTGTTTACTACCTCCTAAAGGATAGCTTCCACATGGCGAAGGCCTTGCCCTCATGTGTAGGTCACAGTGTAACCATGCTTCTCCCACAGTAGCTGGACACTTTAACCCTTGGTGCTTTAACTAGCCCAAGAAAGCGTTACACAAGTGTTCTCATTAATTAATATGACGCTTCTACTAATGAAGTCCCGCACTAGTTAAGTGTGGTGGGCAAATTATTCATCTGTGGTGGGCAAATTATTTGAAGGCTTGTTAAGGGATCACATTCAAAATTTTGTC
>CM044438.1:51592159-51644082 GCA_024363595.1 Xenopus borealis | reverse complement strand
AAAAAAAAGGTTGAACTTGATGGACGCGAGTCTTTTTTCAGCCTAACTTACTATGTATTTTTTTATTTTATAAAGTTCTTGAAAACAATGGTTCAAATCACTGATCTTTATATAAATATATACTTGAAAAATGAATGTAACTTTTTTTTATAGTACATTAACAGGACTTTATATATATATATATATACATTTTTTTTTTCATTTGCCCCCAAAAACTGAATGCTAAATAATATATTAGGGATATCTGAAGACATGCATTTTCATAGCAAGTCAATTCTTAAAACATAAATTTTAACTTAAACAAGAAAATGCAGCTCAATTCTTTTTAATTGGGTGCACGTGGGTCAGGCTTGATATACAAATTAAAAAAAAGAATACCACAGCACTCCAACATACAGCCCCCTGGGAAACCTATTTTTGCACAACTGAACTTTAACTAATAAAAAAAGACACTTTTAGTTACAAAGTTTGTACAACGTATGCATAAACTGATGCACCCTGTCAAGGCAGTGTCCATGTGTCAGTTCTAACTAGCAGTTCAGTCTTGCAAAAATAGGTTTCCCTAAAAATAGATTTTGCCCCAAATCCTTTGAATTCTTAGGACTTAGCAAAAAAAATCAGGATAGGTTTTATGAGCTCCCCCATAGACTACAATGGCAATTTGTCAGCTTTAAGGTGGTGAAGTGTTGAATTTGAAGGATTTTAAAGGGCCAGTACTTTTTTCTATTGAAATCGAATTTTGGCCTATTCGATAGTCGAAGTAGCCCAAAATTACTTTGAAATAAAAAAATTTTAAATTAGAATTTTATTTGAATATTCACGTTGACCCTTAGGGGCAGATTTACTATTGGTCAAATGTCGATATAAAAAAAAAAAAATTGAAAGTCGACTATGGGAATAGTATGTGAAGTAAAATCCTTCAAATTCGAATATCGAATTCAAAGGATTGTACCGCAATTCGATTGGTCGAACGATCGAATAGGAAAAATTTGATCGATCAATTCATCGTTTGAATCGATTTTTTCGATCGATCAAATTTTTTTTTTTTAATATCAAAAATAATGATACCCAATTCGGTAGCTTTGATCTGGCAAACTAGTTGGTCAAAAAAAAGGGGAAGTACTTTGACCATCGAATAGTCGAATATTCGAATAAAATTTTATTTGAATATTCAAATTATTCGAATTTGAATATTCGATGGTCGAATTTGCCTAATTTGCATATTCGAAGATTCTAATTCGAATCTTTTTGAAATGCGATCGAACTTCAAATTCTTCATGTGAATTTTGTAAATGTGCCCCTTAGTAAATGTGCCCCTAGATGTTGCCAGTTTATATACCTCAATACCCCATAGAAAAGGTATGTAAGCATGTAAATAGATCTTGAAAAAAAAAGCCAATTATTCAATACAGCAGAATGACTTTTTTATGCATATGCTGGATATCATTCTATGCTGTACCTATGTCACTATGTCACTTTTAGGGATGACTTTTTGCAGCTATGTGGGACGCTATGGGGTACAAGGTCGCCCCATTGTACACCAATTCCTTTATGGCAAGATTGGAAGAGCTTTACATCTGTCGCGATGTAGACTATGCCAGCCACTGTGCAACTTGGCTCAGGTACATCAACAAGATCTTCATTGCGGTGGGGCGATTTTGAGTCGCTATCTAGGTTCCAAAAGAGGCTTAATGGAATTCATCCCTCAATTTAATTTACTCTCTCTCATGATACCCAGCAAATACAATTTTTAGATGTAAAGATTTGTAAGAAACAAGAAGAGGGAATTGATACAACACTTGTATGTATGAGGTTATAACCTTATTTGTAAAGCGATGTTAAGGAGCCGCAGCACTGTACACTGAATAAAAGTACAATAGATATAAAAGTATACACGGGGTAGACAAATCACATAATAAATATATACAGAATCATAGGACAAAGAGGTTAATTGCTATGTGGTAAGAGACATAGTGGGAAGGAGGTCCTTGTCCCATAGAGCTTACAGTCTAACTTTATGTTAAGCCAACAGATCACAATCAATTGCTACACTATAGATGCTTTCACCCCAAACATGTAAAAAAAATCCATCCCTTTGAGCCAATTGACCAAAGTAAATAGAATTGTAACCAATACTGATGAAAGAAAACACCAAGGACGCATGTGTCAAATTCTGTTAAAGGGGATACCCAGAAGCAGTTATACTGTAGGTGAAAATAGAGCCAATCATGTGAGAATTAAGAAAAAGACAATAGGAGAATTCCTTTTGTTACATGTTTTAATAGACAGAGTCGACAGATTAGTACTTTGTTATGTCATCCCTGGCACATCCTTTAAAGAGCAAACCCTCATATAGAGGAGTTTGTTTCCCCCACTCTTGTCCTATAGGAGAGGAATAACTATAGAAGCAACAGTGACATCAGCTTTAATTTAAAAAAAGTCCTAGACACATATCTGGGAAAAGAACAATGGGGATGTCATCCTGTCATGGATGTAATCATTGCCCCTATGTAATTAAGGGGAAGGACTTTGTACACCCCAAAATGGGTTATGTAGCACACTTCACCTGTGTTTCGAAATAAGTGATTTATGTGTTGGTCTGTCAATGTGGTCTCATCTATATAGAGAGACCACACAGATAATTAAGTCACGTATTTCCCAACACAGATCCGCTATCAACCTAATATAGTTATGAATATGGGTTAAAGCCCTTGGTAAATAATATATTTCAGTTATTTCTCTGATGTTAATAAGTAATATACTACAGACTGTCCAATTGCTGATAAATGATTTATACTATATGTTATATATGTTAATGGATTGCCTTTAAATAGGATATGATGTCAAAATTGACTATGATGTGTGAAAGAGAGGCAAGAGGCTTGAAAAATTGCCTGAAAATGTGGTAACAAAATGTTATTACCCAAACAAAGTTGTCTGGACTTTTTTTGTTGGATATATTGTTTGTCCATGGCTGTGGACTAAGTCGAAGACAGGTATGGGGCTCCACTACAGGCCCGCCATCAGGGGGGGGACAGGGGGGACAAGTGTCCCGGGCCCGGGGCTGAAGGGGGGCCCGGTAGTGCTGCATTTTTCCCAAGGGCCGGGCCCCCCTTACGAGCGCCGAGCCCCGTGCGGCTCCTTCCGATGTCTTCATTGCTGTATGCGGAAGTGCCAAAGAGACGCGAAGTCCTGAAGCAACGGAAAGACCCGAAGTCACGAAGGAGCCGACACTGAAGTCCTGAAGCGGCGAAAATACCCAAAGTCAGTCTGTTAACTGATGACATCAGAACTCACCGTTTATAAGGATATAATTTACAAGATATTTACAGCTTTTGTGTATTATATATATATATATATATATAAACACACACAGCACACAGTATATAATTGGGTCTGTTAGATTCGATCTTGCCCTTTCCAAAACAATGCATTGTATATCCAAGTCTCTCTATAGATGTAAATCATCTAACTATAATTTGGGGCCTTAAAATTTATCACAAATGTCAGTACTTTGAAGGTTAATTCTATTGACACCTCAAAACAAAATGCAATAGAGAAAGATCGATGAATTAACAAAAAACTATTAATTTTGCATTTGTAGAGGGAAAAATAAGGGCATTTTCCAAAAGCAAACCTAAATACATCATAATTAGTAGGATCTATTTCTATAGGCACAGTCTGCATGTCATAAAAACACTTTACTAGTGTGAGAATATTTAGTCTTGTTTTGCTGTTCAGTTACATGATGTTCATGTATTAGGCAAAACAATTTGCTGGCTACTATTCTCAACAAAATGTACAGTCAAGTGTCCAATATGTTTTCTTCTAGACTTGACCTTGTACGGTCTCTGAAAAGGTGGTGTTGTAGCAAGCTATTATTTAATTAATACTTGGTTTTGTAGTACAACAATCTAATTGCAGTTTACTATCAAGTATAGAATATGCAGACAGAGTCTATCATAATGGGCAGGAACATTCACTAGTTTCTATGGTAGCAATCTGAATTATATTAATGTCACTTTACAGCCCTTACAAGACCCAAATTAGAAAAGACAGAGCAAAGAAATGTGTCCTTGTAAGAAATGAACACATAGCTTTATCAAAGTAAACAACACTTTCATTTAATGAATATAATTTTGCCAACAGAACATACTTCTGAAAATGAAGAGTATGAATGGAGTATGAAGTAAAGAAGTAAGCAGGGCTGGTAATAGGGGTAAGCTGAGTAGGCATGTGAACAGCCTCTTTCAAATATCCAGATAACTTCCACTCTGGTTGTTTAAAGGTTAACAGTAAGGCTGCAGTATCCCCTTAATCACTTAGAAATCATTCTCATTCTCGAATCCACTCTACTACCTCCCTCAGGAATTTACTTTGGATGTTGACTTATAAGCAAGCTCAATTCTCCTCCACTTACTAAACACATCCTCCAGTCTAACAGCCAATGAAGAAATATCAATGCTGGTTTCCACAGAAACTGTAGCTATCTCATCCTATATTTTTCTCCTAACCACCTCTCCTGAGCTCAGCTTCACCATTATAGTGCTCAACCCCAGCATAACTTTTTATCAAAGTATGTTGTGCCTGTGTAAACTTGCATTAAAATGTTGTTTGTGTGCTCCAAAAAAGTGTGTCGAGGTCTGCGTTTCCTTAATGAATAAAGTGCTGCCAGCATTTTTTCAGCACTTTATTCAGGATGGTGGGCATGGTATGTATGTGGAATGTTCTTGCAGTTTCATTCCAGGTCCTCGTGTGACTCCACATGAACATCCTCAGCGTTAAATGAATGATCCTTTAGTGGATACTATGGGGAAATATTGGGCAGCATAATGAAACATCACAAACATTTAGTTTTGTAAAGAATGTGCATGATGGTATGCATGGTATGCATGATTATTCAAAATAACAGATTGATTGTTTTCTCACCTTTGCCAGACCATTCTTGTTTTATATACACTTTTAAAAAAATGTATATAAAAAATTTATATTTTATGTGCAATTCATTAATACATCTGATTAAAGATTAAAGTTGTTGTTTACCTTAAAATTAACTTTTAGTACAATGTACAGTGACATTTTGAGGCAACTTGCAATTGTTTTTCACTTTCTATTACTTGTGGTTTTGAGTTATTTAGTTTTTTATTCAGCAGCTCTCCAGTTTGCAATATCAGCAGACTAATTGCCAGGAATCAAATTATCCTAGCAACCATGCATTGATTTGAATAAGATACAGAAATATGAATACGAGAGGGCTTGAATAGAAAGAAGAGTAATAAAAAGTAGTAATAATAAAGTTGTAACCTTGGAGAGAATTTGTTTGTCAGTGACCACCATTTGAAAGCTGGAAAGAGTCAGAAGAAGCAGCCAAATAATCCAAAAACTACAAAAAAAGCAAAAAATTAAGGCCAGTTCTATAATTCTATAAAATGCTTAAAGTTAACTTAGATGTGAACCAGCCTTTTAAGTATTAATGGAAAAAAAATCTGCAAAAAAATTCTGTCACCAGATTATCCCGTGTCATGAAAGAGAATTATTTACAACCTAGTCTCTGGGACTATGCCAGAAAATTCTCTAAAACGTGAATAAACTACTTGTGTTTACAAAAACTCAGTTGGTGCCTTTTTCTTTAAAAGTTGTTTACCTTTTCCCAACTTAAGAGACAGCAGTTTCCCCTCTGTCAAACTTTTGCTGTAGAGTAACAGAACAGATGCCAATGAATATTTTGCTAACTAAAACATTGCTTTTGAGAAAGAGCTTAAACAATGTACTGATTTCAGTACATTGCCTTAATGTCAACATGGGTCTACACACTAGGTCGCTCAATCCCTCTAAACAGTTGCTTCTGAATCACAAATCCCAACATTAACTTACGCTTTGGCACTTTGGTTAAACATGAAAAAGTGGTACTTTAACCCGAATGCTGTAGTCTTCATTGAACAGTTTAACATACAGGTATGGGCTTTTTTTTTATCAAGAAACCTGTTATCTGGTTATAGAAAGTTATAGAAATAGCTGAATTACAAGAAGACCATCTCCCATAGACTCCATTATAATCAAATAGTTCTAATTTTTGTAATATAATTATAATTTAACTAAATGACTTTGCTTTTCTCTGCAATTAAACAGTACGGTGTAAAGGTATGGGATCCATTATGAAGAAGCCTGTTATCCAGAGAGTTTCGAATTATGAAAGGCTGTTGTTGTGGTTTGATAGCCGAGGATGAGCAGAGTACAGGGCTTTATTAGCAGGCTCATGCAGCCATTACACAACAGTAACATAAACTCTAGCACCTTAAGCAGTATAGAAAAGTACTGTATATGTACTTAGGCCAATTGTATAAACACCACATATTCCCCCTACAGTAGGAAAGCATTTAGGAAAATGTAATAAACAACTACAATGCATTTTAAAGCAATAATATACATTCTTCACATGACAGTCCTTGGTCCATGCAGGTAGTTTTCTGATTCAATCAGTATTAGGGTTAGGGTTAGGGTTATAGGTTCACTTTCTTCAGGCCTATTACAGTTGGCATCAGGAATAGGAAAATGTCTTTCATCAAATGGAGCTTCTCCAAAGTCATATCTAGCATGTGCAAGACGACTTCCATTTCCATTTCCATGGAATTTACATTCCATTTCCGTCCATCAGACAGTCCATGTTTATGGTCCCAACTGGTGTCTCACTTCAAGTGTTATAGTAAATTTAGATTGTCCTCGTTTCAGTAGTCCTGGTTTCTTAATTCTGACTAAAGATCCAGGCTGTAAGTGAACTTCTCCTGCACCACGTTTTCTGACAGTATAAGTCTTACATTTGGCTTGTTGAGGTTTGACAATGTCTGAAGTAGATGATTTTGTAGGAACAGTATTTTGTTTGATGTCTGCAACATCTGTCTGTGATGTAATAATTCAGCTGGAGATGATTAGGTTGTTGCATGGCATGTTGCTCTGTAGTTATGTAGGAACTCTGTTGTAAATACTTTCTAAGATTTCCCAGTAAGGTTTGCTGTCTGTAGTGCTTCTTTTAGACTTCTGTTGAATCGCTCGATTACTCCATTTGCTTGTGGGTAATAAACTGAAGATTGGCTATGCACAATATTCCTCTCTCCCAGAAAGAATTTAAACTCAGATGAGACAAACTGTGGTCCATCGTCTGATATTAACTCCTTTGGATTACCTTCTCTGCTGAAGACTGTAGACAGAAATGTAATTACTGTAGCTGATGTTATACGAAAACAAATGCAATTCAGATCATTTACTGTAATGATCTATCAAGGTTATAGCAAATCTGCAGTCTATAGGAGATTCTGCAAAAGGGCACACAATATCAATTGCAAGTTTTTCCCATGGTGAATCAGGAATGGTACTGGCTGAAGTGATGGTGTATATGTGATACTGTTTTGTCATGATTCTGACAAGTAACACAAGAATGAATGGCAGTTACCACATCGGCAGCCACTGCTGGCCACTAGTATACTTTTCATATTCTTCTGCGTACAATTCCTTGATGACTCATGTGCAAGTTGTATGAGCTTTTCTCACAAGGTCTCTGGTACCAGTAAATGGTGAGCTCCACGGACAACATAGCCATCTACTAATGATAGTTCATGTCTAATCCTGTAGTAAGGTTGAAAATCAGGACTGAGTTTCTTCTCAGCATTTGGCCATTTGCTTTGTAAGATGTCCAGTAGTTTTACTTGAATTTGACATGTGACTCAAGCTTGCTTAAAATTAGCAGCTGCATCTGTAGATGATAGTAAATCAGTCAGTGCTACAAATTCTACACTCATCCAGTGTATCAGAAGCTGCAGTTAAAGGTAAACGTAACAAACAATCTGCAGTAACGTTTTTCAAACCTGGTTTGTATTGCATTTTGTATTTCAAATTCAGTATCCTTGCTGACCATCTAGCTATAACCATTCCCACTCTTCCTAGTCCCTTTGTTGTAAGCAGTGTAGTAAAAGGGCTATGATCAGTGCATAAGGTAAATTCTCTACCCCATAGGTAGGTTCTCCATTTTTCTGTTGCCCAAATACATGCTAGAGCTTTTTTTTCAACAGTTGAATATTTACACTCTGTCTCTATGAATGTTCTGGATGCAAATGCAGTTTTCTCTAAATGATCAGCATGGATCTGTGTGAGAACTGCACCAATACCATAGTCTGAAACATCTGTAGTAACCATAGTGGGTAGTTCAGGATCAAATAAAGCTAGTGCTGGACTTTTCACATTTAACTGTTTCACTATTTCAAAGCTATGTTGGGCAATCTCTGACCAAACCAGACTCGAAGTTCCACGTAGTAGTGCTCTAAGTGGCTCCACAACTGAAGCATATTTGGGAATAAACTTAGAATACCATGAAATAAGACCTAAGAAAGCTCGTAAGGTCTGGAAATCAGATGGAGTAGGTGCTTGTATTACAGTGCTGACATGGTCAGGGTCAGGCAGTAATCCCTTGTGAAATGATATGACCCAGAGTTTATCTGAAGTGGCATTTGGAAAAGTTCAGTTTCAGTCCTGCAGAATCAATGCATTTCAGAACATTTTCTAGGTATTTCTCATGAAGATCCATAGTTGGAGGGTAGACAATGATGTCATCCAAGTAGCATTGTACACCATGTATGTCATGGAGTATAGAAGACATCAGTCAGTGAAAAAATGCAGTGAGGTATCTGCTTTCCTCATGCAGTAATATTTAATAAGCACTCTGAAGATCCAGGGTGGAAAATAATTTTTCTCCTCTGGAGTTCTAAAAATATTTCCTCTATGTGTGGTAAGGAATGATTATCCAAAACAACTGCTTTATTAGGTTCACGGAGATCAACAGACAATCGAATACCTCCAGTTTTCTTCATTGTTTTCTTCATTTGGTGAAACCCATTCAGAGGATTCAGATTTTTCAATCACATCTTGCACTACCAGTTTCTTTAGTTCCTGTGAGATTAATAGAGTAGGGAAATCACCCATATTTCTGGAATACTGGTTTTACATCTGGTCTCAACTTAACTTTTGGCACAAAATTCTTTACACAGCGCAATGAAGTGTAGCTGTGTGGTGAAATTTTACACACAGGCTGTGTGGCAGCCACTGGTGCTGTAGTAATGATACCATCAACTAATTGTAGGTTTAATGCAGCAAAGAGATCCCTTCCAAGTATAGCAGTAAAAGTCACATTTTGCACTATTTGATTCAAATTGTACCAAGCACAAAGATTGGATCCTTTAAGTAACTGACCAGTCTCAGGGCTGGTGCAACAAGCATATCTTTTGCAAAGTATTTCAAAAAAATATCCTTTGGTATTATAAAAACAGCTGAACCTGTATCAAGCATCAGGTTAAGGAAATGTCCCTTATCGGTAGAAGCGGTATTGCCATTGCATATAAACTTGTTTGGAATAAATGTACCAGTTTTATCCACACTTACTGTAACATTTGTAATAGTGACTTCATGAACATCTTTAGCATCTTTAACATCTTTAACCCTCCTTTGTGTACAAAAAAGAGAGGGATGTAGGATCTAGAATATCAAGGAGCTTGTTCGACTCTAGAGAGATAAGGGGGTCAAAAAATTGGTTAAAACATTGCGGCAACTATGTCTGTAGAAGAACTAGGTGTGGTTCTTGTCATTTTATTTTACAGGCACTAATACTGACCTTTCCTATTCGATCAACAAATATTTTAACTGTTTGTCCCAAGGCATTGTATATCTGGCCACTTGTGAATGTGGGTCCCAGTATGTAGGGAAAACAATACATAAAGCAGGCAGACATTTTTTTGAACATTTGTCAGCAGTGGATAGAAAGGATATCAAATCAGCAATTGCTAAACATCTGGCCACTTCGACCATCGAATCTTGAAAATTTGATCGAATTGAATGATTCGAATACAATTTTAATTTGAATATTTGACTGCCTAGTTCGCCAGATTAAAGCTACCGAATTGCTATACTTCACTATGGGAAGCTTCCATAGCATTTTTCTAAGTTTTTAAGATCGAATAAAAAAAATTTTGATCAAAATCGTTTCATCAAATTGTTCCTGTTCGATTGGTTGAATAGCATTAAAATCCTTCGAATTCAATATTCAGATTTGAAGGATTTTAATTCTATTAAAATTCCATTGTCGAATTTGAGGGTTTTTTAACGCTCGAATTCGACCCTTAGTAAATCTGCCCCTAAGTATCTAGGCTATCAGACATAGTAACTGGGGTGGGAGGCACCTGAGGTGGCAGTCCCATGGGGCCTAGACACCCAGTCTGATATTAGCCGAACAAAATCCAAGATGGCAAACTCCTGTGGACACCTTTGAATGCCTGGATCATTACTGTTACTGCCTGAATCTGACTGCTGGTACATTAAGTTTACTGTGTGAAATACAGTATTTCTAGCCATATTAATTTTTAGTCTTTAGTTTTCCTTTATAAGACAATATGATTAATTTACAAGCACAAGTGCATTGCCAAATAGCAAATAATTGTTTCCACAATTTCAGTGTAATTTTGATGTATACATTAAATCATGCACAATTGCATATTTGCTTCAATGGGAATTGGACAAAATTGAGCTGAAGTCTTTGGATGTTGTCATATACGCCTTCAACATCAAAATGCATATTCTTTTGGCAAACATTGTTGTATAAATTGATACTGACTGGGGCAACCCTGAAGCTACCACAACCTTCAGTAGGTGCACTACATGCATTTCTCAGGTGGAGGCAGAATGGAACCAATGGTACCAAGTGCAACTATGTGCAAGGAGCCTTTAATATTTGATTGCCATCTTTTTATTTTGAAGAATGACTGTGCCTAAAGTTACACTACTGCAACTGCATTTGCGATGCTTGAATTAAGCCCTTAATTAAACTACCTCTGATGTAATGCTATGCTAGAATTCCCAATGTATGTCACCATAAAATATGCATGGGAAAGATTGAAAATATTACATTCATTAAACAGCCACCAAGTGATGAGTGAATCATATATATGAAATATTGTGTTCAATATTTACTTGTTGCATTTTTCCCCCATTGAAAAATGCATTGGTGGTTGAAACATATAAAGAGCAAAATTATATAAGCAGGGGAGAGCTTCAACATTTAAAAAGGCATATGTTGCACAATGTAGTTGACCATGACCAATCTAATTTACATCTGTGGACTGATTCGGTTATATTGGGCAGGGCTATGCACCTACCTCTCAGGACAAATTGACTTCTCGAGCCAGTGGTGAAACTACCAGGTGAGCAAGGGGTGCGCTTGGACCAGGGCCCTCACCCCCTCAGGGTCCATGACAGCTTGCGTACTGCTGAATTCAGGCCACAGCAGCAGATTTCCAGCAGATAATCTGGTACGGAGTTACATTACTGTCTTGAGCAGAAATGAATATTGCAGAAGACATAGCTGTGAATTCCAGGATATACTGTAAGGCGATACATAGCAGAAGGTGCAAAACCTTTTAAAACATGCTCTCTTTAGATTGACGTCATACAAACTATTGGAGATGGCTTTACTCCTGCAGGATTTAGCAGAGCAAAGGCATAACTCCCAAATATAATCACAACTCAAACATACAAAATGTTTGCAACTTGATTAATCTTAATGGCACAAAATTTCTCTATGCATTCCTACAAAGCACTGGTTTAGATAAAACTGCAGAATCTTTTCACAGGTACAAGCTGGCAGATGTACAAAATCATTCTATTCTAATTCTGATTTTCTTTTCTTTTTTTCTGCTTTTAAGAACTCCATGACTTTACAGAATGACAGATGTGCTAACTGAGGTGGATGTGACATTACACTCGGAGTTCTGTTGCTGTTGTCATTTTTGTTGAATATTTAATGTTAACCTGAAAAAAAATGGCATCTCAAAGGTTTAATAAAATGCAGAAAACCATATCTATGTACTCTACTCTATTATTGCTTTCCTACTAAACTTCACACAGAGGAAAACAAACTTTTAAAGGGGGAAATTTTTTTTATATAATACAAATAAGGATTAAGACATTTCTTTTCTTTTTTCCAATTATGTTTATTGGTATTTAAAAATTAAACGGTAAGAGTAAAATCAACAAAACATTGACTTATAATAAAGCCCATAAGATTTCTTTTCAATTACTATGGCAAGCATTCTGTTCTTTTATAACCCTTGTATACTAACGTAACCATTTTACACAAATTATTAATCGTGATTTTTTTGTTACAAGTGGTTACCAATGTGTACAATGCCTAACAAATCATCAATCACTGTATGCACATTCAAAAGCTTTGATAAATGTCTCAACTTTATTCATACTTAACTGAAAAAATACATATATTTGAAAAAATGTGAAAAAAGAATCAACTGTTGATTCCCAGTTAAGCCTGCCCCTTAAAGGAGAACTAAACCCAAAAAATAAATGTGGCTAAAAATGCATCTGAACTAATTATATCAACCTAAAGTTTTAGCTTCTCAATCACAACAATAATCCAGGACTTGTCACAAGGGGAGTCACCATCTTGGAAAGTGTGTGTTACACCCATGCTCAGTGGGCTCTGAGCAGCTGTTGAGAAGCAAAGCTTAGGGGTCATCACAAATTATCAAGCAGAAAAGGAGTTTGGCCTGTAATATAAGCCAAATCCACAAAGATAATTATTAAATTCTGATGCTAGTTGCACTGACTGCTGTACTGCCAGGTAGTAATAATCTGTATTAATTACTAATCAGCCATATAGTGTGACATTTCTATTCTATGTGTACTGTATATTGTGAGTGGGTCCCTAAGCTCAGTAAGTGACAGCAGCACAGAGCATGTGCAGTGAATCAGCAGAAAAGAAGACGGGAAGCTACTGGGGCATCTTTGGAGACACAGATCTTTACTGCTAAAGGTCTGAGGCTGGTACAGAAGCCCAAAACATAAAGTAAACATTTCTAGCTGACTTATTTGTTTAAGCTTTAGTTCTCCTTTAATGATACATCACCAGAAATAGCAAATGCTGATTATTTTGAATAATAAGCAGGGAAAGACATCTTTACATATTCTAGAATAACTTTTTCTAAGGAGTTAACTATTTCAACCAACCCAACGTATCCTTTCAGACATGTGGCCATTATAAAAGCAGGTATGCCATCTTAAAACCTAATGTAGACCACAACAATGTAAAATGGTATAACTAAATGGACAAGAATCATTACAGACACTGATGAATACCAAGCAATCACAGATTGTGACAACAGTATGAAAATAGTAATGTATATATATTTTCAGAATAAGCCACAGATGTTCACAATGGATATTGGACTTTTAAACTTGGATTTTTATTACACCTAAAATGATTGAAATACAATCACTTTGGCTGTGAGTGCATCGCTGTTTAGTAAACTTAATCGCTGCAAATATTGTGGCAGAAAAATATTCGTAGCGATAACACTCAGAAACTTATAGTCAAATTTATAGCATTTTAGTAAACACAGAGTCATTTACTCATGCAAATAAATTATGATCCCCAAAAATTGTCACTGCATAAATGAAACTTTTCAAAATGAAACCACTCAGGAGTGGCTGAATTGTATTGCTACACTACTTATGTAATAGTTAAACTACAGCTAATTAGAAGACTGTTTATAAGACCTACACATCATACGGTTATTGATGGGTGAATCTGACCGGTTTCTACAAAAATTCAGGAAGCAGCAAAAACCGACAAATCTATTGACATGATATTAGCCACATTTCTGGCTAAACCTATTATGTAGGAGTTGAACTATAGTTAAGCACATTTTTAAGAGACTGCTAAGATAGGAGGAGCATTTAGCAGTAGGAGGAGCATTTAGTAGTCTTTAGCTATAGTTCAACTACTACATAATAGATTTAGCCAGAAATATCATGTAAATAAATTTATCGGTCGTTGCCATTTCGTGAATTTTTGTCGAAACCAGTCAGATTCACCCATAACAAACTGTTTGATGTGTAGGTCTTATAAACAGTCTCCAAAGTAGAGGAGACGTTGGAGCCTAACAATCATGTACAAAGCTTATTACTGACCGAGAGTTTGTCAGATTTTAGTTAGGGAATATTAGGCCTATTGGCCTAATGAAGGGTTAGGTTGCAAGATAATAAGAATAGCCTTTTCACCTAAAATTATAACATTTAGGTATTGCATGCTTTTCTTTCTCTAGAAACATTAAAAGTTTTAGTACCCGAACATCAGCACAGCATTATATTTCTCAGCCATTTGTTATAACATTCATTTAAGACTCTGTAGTGTTTAACAGCAGCTTTTTTAGGAAATTTTCATTATTTGTTCATTAGAGGGCACCCTCTACAGCAGGACAGATACTATCCCATGCATTAGGGATGAGACAACCATGTGGAGAAGAGCTGACAACTTTTCATCTTGTTTGTTAACAAGATTTTTTCTTATTGAATAAGTAATGTGACTGTCATTATTGTTTTATAGAATTGATATTCTTTTTCTTTTTTCTAAAACAGTTTTCATTTTGTTGATAAAATGAATCCTGTGCTATTAAATCTTGCTTTCTGTAATAAGCATCTAGCCAATATCTAGCTTAGTATGCATAATTTAGTTGCACCATTATTCATTTTGTCCATTTTTTTTATATAATTCATTCTGTCAGTAACTTTACACATAACTGTGTTTATTACATGGATGTTATACATTTGTAAGACAGATTGCTTGTTAAAATTTACAGAATGGAGTTTGTATTGCAATTATATCCTTTTGTGCACAAACCTGATTTTGTGATAGAAATAAGTCTTTTGTATATTCTTTTATCTTTTATGGTCTCAAATACTTATGTAACATGAGAAATATTAAATCTGTGTACTAGGGATATTTTTGCATACATAATGTATTTGGGACAAACGCCACCTAATAGTTTGTTTCCTGAATCGTTGATAAGGTGTGGTGACCTTAGTGCTGTAAAAGAATGTCCTTTATGTCTTTTGTTTTCATTAAAAGAAGTGAATTGTGGTTTAGTTTCCTTCTGAACCAATGCCTTTAGTGAGTGTAAGTAGAATTTGTGATTCACTTGTCAAGACTTCTCATAGGCTCCACCTGTCAGTTTGATTGATTTCATATTTAGGCATACATCTGTGATTGGGTGGGTGTGAAATTCTTATTACTTGTCATTGTGAGGACTCTAATTTATATTTTGACACTTGCTTCAAATCACACTCGAAATAAGGGTTATGGTGCATCTGTACTTGAAAATAACTGTTGCTGGGTCACATAAAGAGGCAAGGAAATACTATAAACGTGGATTTTATATGATTATGGGTTAAAAATTACTGTTGAATGCATTCAAGACAGTCTTCTGGTATCATTTTAGGCTATCCTACTGCAGGGGTCGGTTATGACTATAACTGCAATGAACACAGTGTAATTTCTGGTGTAATTGGCATTTTTATTTCCCACAATGCAGTATTTTTTCGCACATAATTGAAGGTTGCTGGTGGGTTAAGCAGCTCTGCTCACAGTTTGAAAATAGTATATGTCTGGTAGGCATAATATCCAATAATTAGCTGCAAGTGAATTCACCCGAAGTTTTCTTGTGAAGCAACTGCTGCTGCTGCTATTTGGTGTTGGTTTGCATTTTTGGACAAAGATATTAAAATAACTGAGGGAAGGCCTAGTATTGTCTCCATGAGTCATGGGATTATTCATGCAATCGACTGTTAGGAAATTTGTGTGATTGCAAATACACTTTTCAATTATGGCTTTAGAGTATGGCCAGCAACAGATTCAGAGCAAGCAGGTTGTCATAAGGCTACTCTCACAAAAGGAAACCAAATGGTTAACATGAAATCCCACTTGGTATGGCAAGTAATTTTCTCATTAGTAAAGAGATTACACATAATTAGTTACAGTACTGTACACAATAACAATTTGGAACACAATAACAATTTGGAACACAATCCCCATTTTACTTTATTCAATTCTTTTTTTTTTTTTTGATGCTGAGTGGTTGTGCGTTCTGGTTTCGATGTTGGCAGGTGACTGATCTCTCTTTCTCTTGCTGCTGATGATTTGTAAGTGATGTTATTTCAATGCCAACATATTCTTTTTAGAATTTGGACACCTAGTGATCACTGATTTTGTATGTGATTTTGAGGTTTGATTTTTAAAGGTTTGTCTTGACTAATGCCTTGTGGCAATGTATGACATTTGACACTGCCAATGACAGATGATAGCAGCTAAAAATCCCTCTTACAGTTTATGACATTCAATAATAGGTAGAACTTTTGGTTTCACTGTTCTATTGATGTGATTAACCAGCACACGATGACAGCTAAATGTCAAAAAAAGAACAACAGACTAGCTGGAAACTTAAGAAGGGCTTAGACTGTATATGTAATTTGTATTTGCCAGCACCCATTTTAAAAGTATCCCAGTGCCCACTGCAAGTAACCAATAAGATAGGAACAGAGAAAGAATCTGAGATTAGCAGTGTTTCTAATTCCTGCAATAGCTAAACCTTGGACTGGCATGCAGGGTAGCAGGTTTAGCACTACTTCATCTGCCAGTTTGAGAAGGAGGCCATAAAATCTTAATATTTTCTGAATAATGCTGTAGTGGCATTACAATGTATCCCTTAGTGGTTGTCTCAGTTTCTGCGTTTTTTGAATTTTCACAGTAAGAACTGTCTTTTCAGTATAATGTTTCTAATGTTTTCTTTAAATCAATATGCAATACAAATTAATTGTGATTAGATGAAGGCACAAATGTGCCACTCTGACAGGAGTATTCTACAGTAAATTCAAAGCTTAAGCTCATTGCATTTACTGCTTTCAAAGCTTCACAGCCACTTAGCCAGATGTACTAGAGTTGCACTAAAAGAAAATATGCTACTGTCACTTCTCTCGGCTTGGGGTATTTTGTTTTAGTTTTGAGCATAAAAGGCTGCCTTTTGTGCAGTATGTAAAAACATAAAAATGATACAACAAAAGTTATACAGTAACTGTCTTTATGTATTTAAAAAGTTACCGCTACCACCACATTCCTACAAAGGTTTTTATTATCTAGGTATAGTGTACTAGCCTTGTTTTAACTGGTGCATTATAGTGTTGTATCAACATATATCATCTGTCATTTTCCCAGTCAAAGAAATAATTTAAGAGATAAGGTAATTTACAATATGTCACAGTGTGCTTTACTTAATTTAGTTTGTCTTTTTACTTATTTTTGCTCACACTTATATTTTCACCTACACCTATTACCACATATACATACATATTTACTTTACTATTGTTTTTCCATTATCACACTTTTTTGAAAAATGAGCACTGACCTAAGCTTGCCATAAACGTAAAGATTTTTGAAAGATCCAATGGTTATCGTGAGACCACGATTGTCTCAAAACGATCGTTTAAATGCCAGATGTGTCCATCAACTAAAAAGACCATTTCAGGCGATATTGCCAGCAAAACTGAAGGATCACAGCCTGCTTGGCCCTGCAAACATAGGTAGATTGCATGGGGACCGATAAAGATTTTGTAACGTGGCCGATCAATTTTCAGACCGATGTCGGACGAAAAATCGAAAGATGTACGATCGTTTGAAACTCTGGATGCTGCTCTCTGCGCCAAGCATTTTCAATTATGAAATGGTTCAATCGAAAAGGCCAGTAGCACCAATATATAATTTCTTCATACTAATACTAATGGAACAGACTATGTAGCCATTCACATTGCAGAACATGCGTCACACAAAATGCCTGTAATAATAAAACTTTGAGTATGTTGTACCTAACCAAGATATAAACCTTATTCCAGGCAAAACTATCATATTGGGTTAAATGTTTTTTTTTTAAGTAGACAAAGTATGGTGGTCCAACTTAAGGAAAGATCCTTTATCTGGAAAAACCTTGGTCCCAAGCATTCTGGGTAACAGGTTCCATACCCATATTAGCTGTAGTGGCTCTAGTTTTAAGTTTCCCTTTGTTACAGCAACATTGGCAGTCATGTAGAATATAACAGACTTAAACAGATGTTTTGTTTCCATACAGAGTTTATATTTCATAAGCCATTGCCAGGAATTATAACATTTTCCTTAAAGTTCTTCTGGAATGTTGAGTTGTAATTGTTAATAGCTCTCAGACCATAATATTGTTTAATAGGACAAAGAGTAGGGACACATAAGTCCCTTTGGTGCCTAGAAAATATTTCAATGGCTTTTTCAGCTATATTGGCATCCATCAGAGGAACCCCTGGAATTCATTTATTAGCAGGTTCATGCAGCCATTACACATCAGCAGTAACTTGTACTCTAACACTTTTAAACAGTATAGAATGTACAGTGTATGCACAGTATACTGTTGTGCACAGTGACACCTACAGGCACCTTACACAAACACCATATATGTTAAGTACTATTTGGGGGATAAGCATTTTTTCAATCCAAACCTGAACCTAAGCTGCACCCAACTTACAGATGCGTTCACTAACTTGATCACTGTTTTTAGTAGAATTTATGTTTCTATATGGAAAATAATTTACTAGTAGGCGTAGCAGCAGAGTAATAGAAAAACAACAGATCCAAAAGTCATGACATGCATGCTATTGATTGTGTGTTTTGATTGGTGAATAAATTCGCCAGGTGTGAATTTGCGGTTACTGTCTGCCGGCAGATAAATTCATGAAACTGCAGATAAAATTCACTGCTGCATCAAAAATATTTGGGTGCGCATCAGAATAGTTGTGTGCATAAAAATTTTTGTGTACCAATATTATTCAGACGCCCATTGACTAATGCATTTGGACAAAATAGGTGTGCCTTTAAAAATAATTTTGATCCCCATTGGCTTCAGTGTGTTTCGCAAATTTTTCGCTGTTTCTTGAATTTCATGGGAATTTTTGGTGTAGTGGAATGGGACAAATTCGCCCATCACTAATTCTGTGTAATGGAATCCTTAATTGAGGCTTTTTCAAAATAATAATAGTTTGTTCCAAAAAATAGTGTGGAGTTCAATTTTTCTCTTTTTCTTAGTCCGTTTGCTCCTGCGGGGAGCATAGGACCTCAACGACACTCCTCCAACGAACTCGGTTTGCAGTGGTCTTCTTCAGCTGAGCCCATGTCCATCCGGCTGCCTTCATTTCAGCCTCCATGCACCTCCTCCATGTCTGTCTTGGCTGGCCAACTTTTCTTTTCCCTTGTGGGTTCCACTCAAGGGCTTGCCTTGAGATGTTGTCAGAACTCTTTCTGAGGGTGTGGCCTACCCAGCCCCACTTTCTTCTTCTCATTTCTCGGTCGATGGGGATCTGTTTTGATATTTTCCATAGGCTGATGTTGGAAGTTTTCTCTGGCCATCTGATGTGCAGGATGTGTCTTAGGCAGTGGTTGATGAAGGTTTGGAGCTTACTTGTGGTTGTCATGGTCAGTCTCCAGGTTTCTGAACCATAAAGCAAGACTGCTTTCACATTGGTGTTAAAAATACGAATTTTGGTTTGCTGTGAAAGGGCAGTGGAGTTCCAGATGGGACGTAAGGTGTTGAATGCATGCCTGGCTTTATTGATGCGGTTCCTTATGTCCTCATCTGCTCCTCCATCCTTGCTTACTACGCTGCCCAGGTAGACAAACTTGTCTACGTCCTTAATGTCAACTCCTTGCAGCTGGATTTGGTCTTGCTGCTGGTTGTTTATCCTCATGGTTTCTGTTTTATTGGTGTTTATCTTGAGGCCAGTTTGCTGCTTCCTCTGATAGACGTGTGAGTTTCTGCTGTGCATCTTGTTGTCTTGTTGTGGCGTTAGTGAGGTCATTTATTCTGTGAAAAACAGGTGTTAATTACAGCCCTTTTTAAGGAAGGCAGCAAATGTTGTGCATGCTATTTATAGTTCAATTCTCTCTGATAATCTGAGTAAAATGGGTCATTCCAGACATTCTTCTGAAGAACAACTTACTCCGGGGCACTCCACCAATGAGGCAAGTTGAAGTTACCAGGGGCAGCAAAAATGCCACTCCTGGTAACTAAGAGACGAATTTACAGTTTTGAATCTGGAAATTGTGTGCTCTGCCCTAGTCCCGTTCCCCACCCCTGTCCGGCACCGAAGAAGTGAGCGCCATATGGGAAGTGGGGGGCGGCAATTCGAAGGCCGCCTCAGGTGGCAAAATGGGCTGAATCACCCTGAGTGTACTTTGATCAAAAATGTAATTGGAGAGGTAAAAATATATAAAGTGTAAATATGTAAAGTGTAAAAGGTGTCTTAGCTAAAATCGCAGATGCTTTATAATGCCAGCCAACATATGAAAGATGTAGAAGGAACCAATAGACCAATACCAATTGAATAGATAGTATAGCCAAAATGGTAAAGACTCCAGGAAGATCAAAGAAGGTCTAAAGTTACCTGTGAGTACTGTTATAATTAGAAGACACCTATATGAAGCCAAGATTTCAGCAAGAATCCCCTGCAAAGTCCAATGGTTAAAAAAAAGATGTGCTGAAGAGGTTGCAACACATTGCTTGGCCTAAAGAGAAATGGTGAAACATTTTGTGGACTGATGAAAGCAAGGTTTTTTGGGTTGAGTTGCAGCAGAATGTATGTCAGATGACCACCAAACACTGAATTCAAGCCAAAGTACACTGTGAAGACATGCACTGTGAAGCATGGTGGTGCAAGCATCATGATGTGGGGATGATTCTCATTCTATTGTGTTAGGCCTATTTATCGCATACCAGGGATAATGGATCAGTATCAATATATAAACATATTTGAAGCGGTCATGTTGCCTTATGCCAAAGAGGAAATGCCCTTGAAATAGGTGTATCAACAAGACAACAGCTCCAAACACACCAGTAAATGAACAACATCTTGTTCCAGACCAACAAAATTGCAGTTATGGAGTTTCCAGCCCAATCCTCGAACCTTAAAGGAAAAGTAAATGTTTTTTTTTTCTATCTGTAAATTTGCTCTAAACAGACCCCCAGATTAATGTACCTTAGTCCCTGCGGCAAGTCTGCTCTGGTTTCTGTGTTATCAGCAGCTTGTTTCCCCTTCTTCCTGGTGCAGAGTGAAGCCCCACCCCTTAGCTTACTGAGCAGTCCATTTGCATGCTGTTACACAATAGAGAGGAAGAGGGAGCCAGTGTGTGCAGCACCAGTAGCTTTTTATTTCTCCTCATGTGCACTCTATGCGCAAATCCCTGAGCCTTTACTATAAATTACAAATGCCACAACTTACTGCCAATCTAATTCTAACACATTACACTGTACCCTAAATGATTAGTAAGTTACTTTCCCCCAGCATCACTAAAATGTCTTGCATAAGGCTCTGAATATTCACTGTAATAAACAACTCCCAGAACAGGCTGCCATTCTGATTCTAAATAAAATCCCCACTTGCCATTCTAACTGATAATAAATCAGCTCCCCCAGCCTCATCAACAACCACTTTCACAACCACCATAGTTAATCTATGTCAGTATGCAGAAATGGAAAAAGAAATAGTTTTGTACATAAATTGATCAGTAAAGGGACACATGAATGAGTTAATCAAACTAAAAAAATCAGCTTTATTCTTTACATAACCAGACAGAAGATCAGGCATAGCATTCAATAGCATTATAAAATCTGTTATAAATTGAGAAAGGGCTGTTACTTTACCTAGAGTACATCAGCAGTGTCAGAGAAATATTCCTGTCAGTGCTGCTGTGATATGGAATGAACCAGGAACAGGGAGTGCACATGAGGAGAAAAAAAAAAGCTGCTGGTGCTGCACACACTGTCTCCCCTACCTCTCTGGTCTCTGCTATGTCACAGCATGCAAATGATCACCACGACTAGTCAGAGAGATAAGGTCAGCTCAGTAAGCTAAGGGGCGGGGCTTCACTCTGCACCAGGAAGAAGGGGAAACAAGCTGCTGATAACACAGAAACCAGAGCAGACTTGCCGCAGGGACTAAGGTACGTTAATCTGGGGGGCTGTTAAGAGCAAATTTACAGATAGAAAAAAAAAACGTTTACTTGTTCTTTAATCCAATAGGAAACTTGTGGGGTGACATAAAAATGCTGTTTCTGAGGCAAAACCAAGAAATGCAGAGGAATTGTGGAATTTAACAGGTGCCAGACGGTGGTCGACTCCATGCAACACAGATGTGCATACTGCTTATACAACTAAATATTAGTTCAGTGATTTAAAGGAAAGCAAAATCTTAAATAATTTTTCAGTTTATACAGTGAAAGACACTGCTATTTTTGAAACAGCCTAATATTTCCTTTTCTTCACTTTATGTAAAGAAAGAACTTAATTAGAAAAAACTTTTCTTCATGTTTTGATTGAAATAGAATGTGCAGCGTTTCCAATACATTTGATTCTATGGAAATGAAAGCGATCATGAGGACACTGCTATTATTCAGAATACAACTGTACCTAAAGTCCCCTTTCACGGTCTAACCTGCACCCAACTGATTCCCCTCTCATAACTTAGATTTGGAAGGGGGGGGGGAGTTATTGCTTTCTGTTTGCTAGACTATGGACACAGAAAAGTCCTTTTTCACCCTGAAGATAATCAGATTAGCAATGAGCAGGATGACTTGAAACCAATGTGATCCACAGGAGCTTTACACCAATAGTCCATTTAATTTTCCTTATCCTGACATGCAAGATATTTTTATCGTTCATTAAGAAAAATCTGGCAAGCATCTCTCCTGCAATGTCTATAGCACATAAGATCAACCATTACCATTTCTTTTAGAGAATTTTATCTTTTCTCAATTGCAGTTGTGATCTTCAAACAACCTCTGGAAAAGTCCAGGACAAGATAGGGCACAATAAAATTGAATTGTGTTCTTTTTCTTGTTGAACAGTAAGACCTTGTTTAAAGGGAATGGAAGGTGAAAATAAATCAATCATTCAATCAAGTAATCAATAAATTACAAGGGTTCCTTCGTCATATTGCTCTAAAGATACATATTTATAGCGTATGGATATGTAGATGCTCACTCTACTACAATTTGCCTATTATGTTTTACTGATAAGGAATTCATTTGCATCTTTTTTTCATGAAGAATTAGAAATATGTCTTACAAGGCACTTAAAATGATTATCATTAAATAAAATGCTGAGAAAGGAATAGAGTATATTCAAGAGTTCCACTTGAAAGAAAGTCTATGCTAATGAGTATATTTGCATGTTTTTCTTTTAGGTTTATATTGAATTGCTTTTACAAAGATTTGATTATTTTTGCTTGGACAGTTCTCACTGTAAGAGATGTTTGATTGTTGAAGCCTGCATGTTTTTATGATACTGAAAGCAGTTGTAACCATTTTGTTCTTATAAGATAATGAGAGTGAATTTGCTAAGGATTATTAAGTATAATGTAACCACAATAGCTATTTTGGTTATGAAAAACACTAATGCAATGCACACATTCACGAGGAGCACAACTTTAAAAAAGCAAATGTCAACATCTTTTGTCACTGTACATGCAATGCAACTTATTCCAGTATTTAGTAGTCAATAGCTGTTTTAATATCACTCCCAGATCCTTCACATAACCATGTAAGGCTCTTCTTCGGAATATTGGTTACATTGGTTACACACTTTAAAAAATTCAAGAAACATTTCTTTGTAATGGATGACAACAAATCTGGGTGTGCTCCCCTTCGTGTTCTTGCACTTCTATCAGGGATCAGGTAAATAACCCCTTACTTCTAAAAATAATTAAATAAATGCTTATACTCAGATAATACCTACTGTATTTCTAGGAGCTGAAGAATACAAAGCTTGTGCTTTGAACCCATGGCACTAAGTTATGGTTAAATTTAACAGTACAAAATGCTTTTTTTTAAAAAAATAAAATGCATCTATAATTGCTATTTTATAAACAGATGCTACGTTTATACAGGTAGAGACTTCCCATTTTGATAGGTTTTGATTAGTTCAGCCTGTCAATAAATTATGCACATTAGGGCAATAATTCATAGCAACATGGCACAATACCATCAGAATTGGAAAGCTCTCCATAGAATACCCACAAAACTGGTTAGGAAATGCATTCAGACTACAACTTCTGCCAGAAAACAAATAAATGTAATTGATCACAAGTCAAAGAAGCCTTTGTTAATGCCATCTTCTAATTCATAGATTAATTAATTCATAGTGTAAGCCTAATTTGGCTACTGTCCCTTTAAATGGAATCTTCCTAGGCAATTCAGGGGCCCTGAGTCCCTTTTGAGCAGACTGGTGGAGGTGGGGACAAAAGCCGGAGCCAGGTAGCGGACAGTATGGTTAGGCACCCTCAAATATTTTTTTATGGGAGGCCTGGACAGGTGTCATTCCATTTCCTCTTTTCTCATTATTCTATTTTGTTTTGTTTTTCCTCTTAAAAAATGAATATATAAAATATATATAAAACATTATAAAATAAAGAAAACACCACCTTTACACTGCCTTATTCTATGTTTTTTTTCTCTTAAAATGTAAAACATTATAAAATAAAATCAGGACAACACCCCCTTTACACTGCCATCTTGGCACTGCTTTCACAAAATCTTCAGTTGGTGAAATCACAGGGATGTGAATCTCTGCAGTCAATCATTACTAATGATTATACAGGTATGGGAACTGTTATCCTGGATTCTTGGGACCTGGGGTTTTTCTAATAACAGATTAGAAAAACCCCTGAAAAAATCAATTTTTTTTAGATTTATTATGCCCTGAAGCTGCTAAAGATCCAAAAATACTCCAGCTTAAACCTGACAAAATCATGTAGAGGTCAATGGCAGACAGTCCCTTTAAAGGAGAACCAAACCCTAAAAATTAAAAGGGCTAAAAATGCCATGTTTTACATACTGAACTTATTGCACCAGCCTAAAGTTACAGCTTTTCAATAGCAGCCAGGACTTCAAACTTGTCAAAGGGGGTCACCATCTTGGAAATTGACATTCACATGCTCAGTGGGCAGCTGTTGAGAAGCTAAGCTTAGGGGTTGTAGCAAATTATCAAGAAGAAAATGAGGTTAGCCTGTAATATAAGCTTATGCCACAAGGCTGATTAGTAAATTCTGATGCTAGATGCACTGGTTTCTGTGCTGTGTGACATTTTTAAAGGTGTACTTTCACTTCACCCATTGATAAATACGCCTTTCAAAATCCCATAGAAATGAATGGAGAGCAGCAGAATTTCACTCTAGTGGCGGAACTTCACTCTTTCATCAATTTCCTCAATATATATTTAATGCTAAATGGATGTGGTTGCCTGGGGCTGGTACAGAAGCCCAAAACATAATGTGCAATATTTCTAGACCCATAGGGGTTAATATGTCCCTATTGCTTTAATTCCCTACCCTTACTCCTATGTATCCAGTTTAAGTACTTACATATCCAGTGTTATTGGCCAATAGGTAATGACCAAACATCAATATAGTGTGTGGAAAGGGGTAGATCTTCCGTTTTGGCTGCTGGTGTCATTACCTACTGGTTGTTGCCATTGAGCCTGGTTACAACAATTCCCAGCAAAGCCATTGCCCTAAGTGGACAGCACCTTTAATGTCTGAGTCGGAGACCAGGGAACCCAGTGAACAAGGTTAGCTAGAAACAGGTTATATCTGTTATACATATATAGACCCTCTAGGAGAGTAAGTTAGAGAGGGCAGATAGAACAATAACTATCTTTCTTTTGTTTCACCATAAAAACTTCCTGGCATCCCTCATTATTCCGATATTTTTACTGCACAGTAGCCTGAGAGTTGTAGCTACAGTACCTGCTGAAATGTGAGTTTCAGTAAATACCCCTTTAGTGTACCAGTAAATTATTTAGACATTAAAAAAAAAACAATAGGCTGGTTTTGCTTCCAATAAAGAGTAGTGATGGGCAAATGTAATCGCCTGGTTCGAATTCACTGATGAAAATTCGCCTGCATCAAAGTTTTCGACGTCAGTGTCAAACATGTTTTCGGACAACAATTTGGACTATGGTAATGAATTGTTTTGCGAATTCCACAGGAAACTTTGTGAAATTTACGGTGAATTGAAATGGGACAAATTCGCCTATCATTAATAAGGAGTCATGATATCTTAGTTTGGCTCAAGTACAAGGTACTGTTTTATTATGACAGAGAAAAGGGAAATCATGACTAGATGGCCTTTACATGATTGGAACTTTCTCTAAAATGGGTTTCCAGATAATGATACTTGTACAGGTATGGGATCCATTATCCGGAAACCAATTATCCAGAAACTTTTGAATTACAGAACGGCTGTCTCCCATAATATCCATTATAATCAAATAATTCAAATTTAAATTTTTTTTTCCTTTTTCTCTATAATAATATCACAGAAGCTTGTACTCTTTAAATGATCTAAATTAAGATAAAATTAATCCTTATTGGAAGCAAAACCAGTCTGTTGGCTTTATTTAATGTTTGCATGATTTTCTAGTAGTCAAGGTATGAAGATCCAAATTATAGACAGAACCGTTATCTGGAAAGCCCTAGGTCCCGAGCATTATGGATAATAGGTACCATACCCTACCAAGAAATTCATGTAATCTTTGATGATCAGTATAGATGTTCATCTTGTTCAAAATTGAGTGCAGTACAACTATTGATGTAGATGAATTTCATACTGTACTTGTCTACATATAAACATAATATCATAACACACATATATGAATACTTGTATAATTAATGTTTTTTAGTTACCTTCTCATATAAAACTAGGCCTTAGTCTGTACAGATGGACACATTACTGTTATCCTTGTACACAGAATAACTTTCCATTAGCAATGCACATTATCTTCCAGGCAGTCATCTTTTCATAAGTTCAGTAGCAAGTCAGTAATAGAGAGCACAAAGTAGCCCTATTTACAACACGAGTTTTAAAAATTTCTTGCTGAACAGTGCTTATTATAATTCAATTATCTCTGTCAGACCTTTCAGCTCTGAAGTTCACAGTCAGCATAAAAAGTTTAGCCCTCTAGTGGGAAATTAATGTGATTAAACACAAAAGCAATTTAATAAATAAATATTGAATTAATTAGAGATGTTTTTTAACTTTGAACCTGATGTCCTAAAAAAAATTACTTTGAAATTACTTTTCTATCCTACCAAAAAAACTTTAAAAGGGGCCATAGATGGGCTGATATGGTAACTAGTGAGGGGCGAATCTGGGCCATTTAGATTTGATTTAAGGTTTGCGAGTTTACAGCAAAATGTAAAAAAATTTGTGAAACATATTGAAGTCAATGGGCATTAACATAATAAGTTTGAGGCGTGGCAGTTTGGACATCAGTGACAATTGTGATGCGCATCATGGCTTTTTTTCAACAGCGAAAACAAGGAAATTCACGGCTGGCAAATGTATTCACCCATCACTAATGGCAACTAAGGCTGAGCAAATTTTTTCATCGCATTTCACTGCTGAAATGACGGCCATTGACTCAAATGGGAGGAAAATGATGGTGTCAAACATATGTAAAACAAATAGCTTAGAATGCAGTCTATGAGACTTTACCTTCCCCACATTTTAGCTTTAAGGCTTACTGGCTGGCAGATTATAATAATTAAAATGCATTGCCTAACTTAATAAAATACTTAGATTGGTTGGAAGCCACTATCAGTAGTTGCAAACCTTTTTCGTTAACTGGACAAAATACAGTTGTGCTCATAAGTTTACATACCCTGGCAGAATTTATGATTTCTTAACCATTTTCAGAGAATATGAATGATAACACAAAAACTTTTCTTTAACTCATGGTTAGTGGTTGGCTGAAGCCATTTATTGTCAAACAACTGTGTTTACTCTTTTTAAATCTTAATTACTACACAAACTACCCAAATAACCCTGATAAAAAGTTTACATACCCTGGTGATTTGGCCTGATAACATGCACACAGCTAGACACAAAAGGGTTAGAATGGCTATTAAAGGTAACCATCTTCACCTCTGATCTGTTTGCTTTTAATTAGTGGGTGTGTAGAAAAGGTCTTTTCTGGACTCCTGACAGACCCTTGCATATTTTTTCAGTGCTGCACTGATGTTTTTTGGATTCTAAGTCATGGGGAAAGCAACATTGTCAAATGATCTGTGGGAAAAGGTAGTTGAACTCTATAAAACAGAAAGGGATATAAGTAAATATCAAAGGAATTGAGAATTTCAACCAGCAGTGTTCAAACTCTAATCAAGAAGTGGAAAATTAGGGGTCCTGTTGAAACCAAACCACGGTTAGGCAGACCAACTAAAATTTCAGCCACAACTGCCAGAAAAATTGTTCGGGATGCAAGGAAAACCCCACAAATAACTTCAGGTGAAATACAAAAAATACTGGAGGAAAATTTGCACTCAGCCCAGAAGCTGCGCATGGAATGTGCAAGGACAAGCCAACCTGTCATTGGCTACAGCAAAATAAAGTGTCTCAGTGTGTTAAAAACTGGTACACCCTAAGGATCCAACTCCTAAAGGAATACAAAATAATGTGGTATACGCAGTCCAGTGTAGCAAGGAGTACGCTGATCTATACATTGGGGAGACAAAACAACTGCTGACCAAGCAGCATAGAAGGGGGAACTCTACAGGGCAAAACTCAGCTGTCTTTCTACACCTAAAAGTCAAGGGACACTCCTCCCTGAAGATAGCAATGTCCAAATCTTGAATAAAGAAGACCGCTGGTTTGAAAGAGGCGTGAAAGAGGTGAGTCATGTCAAGGTGGAGGAACCATCATTGAACAGAGGTGGGGCCTTCTGCTGTCTGCTACTTACAATGCTGTTCTCACATATGTATCCCGGTGGTTTCAGAACACTTCACACATCCATTAATGCAAATCTCACAAGTAACAGAGAGATGTCACCTCTCTGAAGAGTTTACCATGTGCCATTGTGATTGGATTGTTGGAAGAGTCTATTTGCCGAGAACTCCTCACACCAGTCAGTTGAACTGAAGAAGCTGCTCGGTTGAGCAGTGAAATGTCTTCATTAAATTTTTCAGCAAGTCCAGTTGTTTTTTTAATTACTTATAATAGATATAATATGACCTGGATGAATGAAAATCTTCATAGTCATAATTGTATTGTGGTTTAAAGAATACAGAAAAGGTAACTGTGCGTAATCAGTTTAATCCTATTCAGTTGCTTTTTATGGGGTAAGAAAATTGACAGTGAGGTTTCAGTAGATATGATCTATTTGGATTTTCCCAAATCATTTGATACAGTGCCCCACAAATGACTGCTCTGCTGTTACATGAGATGCAGTGCGTAGGAGTAGATTCTATCAGACACCTGCATCCTATATACAATATAAGATAAGGCTATAAAATCAGAGGTTTTTACAGGGCACAAAACACTTGTATCCATAGACTTGCACTGCAGTTACTCTAACTGCATGATTAAAGAGTTTCCACTAACAGACATATACGTATGAAGAGACAAACTGCAATTTTATTTCAAGTAGTCAGAATGATGGCAATCATAAAATTTCCTTAGAATATCTTTATCTTTTTTTATGAGGGTGACTGTAAGATTACTATGCCAAACAACTCTTTTCACCCTGATAAACAACAATCTCTACTGTGCAAGGTACAAAGTAATATGTCTCTTACTGAAGACTTCAATTCATAGATCTAATAAATACAGTAGAGTCTTTGGAACCACAAGCCAACATAACCCCATGAATACGCAGGTTAAAAATGAAATTATATGGAAAAAGAGCTAAGAAAGGTCTAGGTGATATGCATTATTTATCAAGATGTAGCTTATAGCACATATCTAATATTAAATTAGTAGAATATAGCTGTGGTCTGGGAGAGATTTTTATTTTCTTTTTTCTAATTCGCTGTACTCCTTGAGAAATAAATGGCACACACACACACACACATATATATATATATATATATATATATATATACAGTATATATATATATATATATACATATATATAGAATCTGCATAAAATTTCAAAATGATCGTTATTTCCATTTGTTAAATCAAAGCATTTTAATACTATTTAATCAAACATTAAGATCTGTAAAGACTATATAATTATTAGCCTTGTTTCTCTTTTGTTCCTTTTTTTAAAAAAATATATTAACCTTGTTTTTGATTAATTTGAAATCTGTTTCTCCGGCACACAAAAATAAATAAGCTCTTACAAGAGTGTCAGCAATGTGCAAGCAGTATTTGTTTATAGCTAAGTGGCTTTTTTATATTTGAGCATCATACATTTTAATCAGGAGATTTTACAACCATTGTGCTTTCTTCTACTGCCAAGTGAAAATGAATGTTACTTTCCAATATGCAAGAGTGTAAACTTGTCTCAGCAAAATAAACAATATTCTTAAAAAGTTATCAAAAGAAAAAAAGATTGGACCAAACAGACTGATTTGCATGATTTCTTCCTATTCAGCCCAGCCATGTCTCTACATTACAGCATTGGCCATGTAAGACAGTTAATGCCATTGTTATTCAGGAACACAAAGATTCAGTTATCCACCAAAACAGAAGTAACAACATTCCTTTAGAGGGAATGTAGCAAATGCCTGAAAGAAAAAAAAACCCTATGAAAAGACATAAAAGAATTGGAATGCAAAGCCTGCCAAGCGACCCACAGTGAAATTATTATTTCAATTAATTTTATTTATAAAGTGCTCATATGTTCTGTGACACAATGTACTGAGGGTGCAATACAATGTGTCGGGGAACCAACATAACAAACAGAAAGAATTGAACACACTCCAAGACAAGGCTTCTTTATGTCAATATTTTTTTATATTAAATTTAAAGCAAAGAGTGAAATGGAAAGCAACCCACTGAGTTGCAAAATGAAATAATCCGTAGCATACCAGTTGTCCAAAACAGCAAGTGGTATGTTTTACAGTTCTACACAAATGTAATATAAATAACACTGTGCAAATAAGTAATCTGTATTTTAATTTGTTTGTTAAGGATAGGAGTTAGATAACCAAGCTGCCCCTGCCATTACCCCACAGTATCTGTGATTAAAGTGGTTACAGTGCTTAAAGTGGACCCGTCACCCCCAAAAAAATATTTAAAATCATATTTTATCACATTAGTCAAGCAAAATGAACATTAATTACACTATATAAATGATTAATCTTGTTTTCTTCAGTCTGGGAATTCATAATTATAACAAGACAGGAGCCATTTTGTGGACACTATTATTAAGGCAAGCCTTGCATCATCTCAGAATCTTGTTTGTGCACCAGAATGGGGGACCCGATGTCTATCCCCATGTCCTGGATACACAATTAAATGGTTAAGAGAACTGGAGGAATGTGTGGGGAGCAGTGACATCTAGGAAGTGCTGAATGGAAAGTGAAAGTAATTATCTGCCCCGCCTCTATGCCTAAGGCATAGAGGAATGGCAGACAATATTTGATTGACAGCTGAGATTTTTAAACAAGCTTAAAACAGCTATGAATGCTTTAATAAAAATTTGAAATTGGATTTCATGTTTAATTTGAAAAGGACTTTCATTATACAGATTTTTGTGTCTGAGTGACGGTTCCACTTTAAAGGAACAGGAAAACCAACAACTGAAAGTGTTTTAAAGGAATGACCATATAATATACTATTCGCCTGCAATGGGAAAATGTGTGTTTTTGCTTCAGAAATACAACTACAAACTGTTGTGTAGTTATGGGTAAAGTCATTTAAGCACAGGAAACACAGTAGATAGATACATTCTGAATAAACCCATACTATACTACAGAGCTTATCTTTTATCTGCTATATATCCTACACTTTTTCTCCTTTTTCAGCTTTGAATGGCTTCTCCCATGTCTACACAGCAGCTTGTTTATATGAACTATGTAGAGTTTCTGAAGCAAAAACTCCAGTTTTAGTAGTACAGGGCAACACTGCTGCATATTGTCACTTTTTTTAATGTTATTGTTCCTTTAATAGCATGAAAGGTAAAGATCTGAGGGGGAGGAAGAACAGGTACTTCTGCAATACAGAAAATTAACTAAGAAAAGAGTTTTCATAACTTGAAGGCAGTAATGATGGAAAAAAATGCAGGGAGCACATTTTCACCAACTTATGATGAGGGATTGAAAGAGTGGTACACGTTTGTGGAGACCTAGGATGGAGTAAGAAGTGATTGAATATTAACCAAGATAGATTGGAGAACAGTATATTCCAATCTACATGAGACTTGAGGAAAAAGAACGTTCCTGGGATAGTTCTGTGTATGTGCTTAAGAGGCAATATATCAATATTATGCAAAATGTTGCTAAATTATAACATTTTCTATTGCATTTACTTGACTTCAATCATTTTAACATGCAATTCAATGGGTCCACATCATTTGGTTGTGTAGGTGGTGGTGTTAGTCTGTGTACCCTGTACTATACAAATGCATACAATTCTTTGGAACTGGCCAAACTGGTACACTACACAAAAAAGGTCAAGAAAGTGAAACATTGTGAATGCTAATTGATAAATTGACGAAAATAACAGTTTACATAGGCCATGATAAATATCAGTTATAAATAACCTTATTGTTCATAGTCTACTTCAATCCCTTGCCATGTGAATACAACCCTAGTTTAAACTGCAAAAAATACAGATCTTTTAAGCACTGCTGTTCCTGGAGAACAAAGGGATCTGCCAGAGTCTCCAGCCATGACAATGTTCAGAGCCTTTGCATGAACACTGTCCATATATCCAGCCCAAGAACCACATTATTGCATTCAGTTTACAGCTCAATAAACAGGCACATAATCAGTTCATAGATCCCCAACTGGAATTAATTAATTCATGTAACTGATTACTGCATCTCAGCAAGTCTACGTTTGTGAATTATAGACCACATAAATACAACTGTGGCATTCAAGTCAGTTTCGGTAGCTTTAATACAGCATGTTGCTAACCAATAGGTGCCCTTTAACACAAATGTATAGAATAATTGTGTAAATTTAAACCAGAATTGGCCACTGCTCTCAGACCAGTGTATACTATATAGATGCAGCCTGGCTGATTGTATTGACTTCAGTATTAAACAAATGTTAAATACCTATATACTCATCAGACTGTGCATAGATGTTAGCATTGACCTCAGCTGGCCATTCGTATAAGACATATGTGTTGAACAGCCACTATATTTAAATGCATATATAATTCATACATGTGCCCTTAAGCCAGTATTGACTGCTGCATTAATACAAGTACTTCCCCACAGCATAGCTGCTGCATTTAAACATGTGAATAATACCTACATCAGCCTTGGCTCTTGCATTTAATCAAGCCCTAGCTGCAGCATTAAGCAGGTGTGCTCTACACAAACAAATATTTGGGTTTTTATTTCTCTAAAACTCTAAAATATTGAGATTTATTAGGTGTAAAAATCACAAAAATATCTAATACAAAACTGTGCCAATTAAAAGCTATTGAGGGCCCTTAGTATTCAGTGGAGGTTGTGCTTATACTAAATACTTTTTTCAGTCTTTCAGACTTGTGGTAACATTTTAGTGGTTTTTAGAGGTTTTGGAAACCATGAAAGATATTAAAATATCCAAATGTAATAAGTACAAATGAAAAATGTGCTGAGAAATCCTTAAAAAAATTCTTTAAAACCTTTAATAGTGTAGTTTTTCAGACAATTACTAGTAGGGAAAAATCCCAAAGCATTTTAGTTGATGAAAAAATCTTGTATAAGATCAGAGTAGCTCCTATTGACTTCTATAGGACTTTGGGACTTCAGCAGGTTTTTTTTTTATTGGTGCAGTGTTGTATTAGAGTTATTTAGTTTTTACACTTAATAAATGTTAAGATATGTATTAATATGTGTGCTCTCATGCACAATATGATACAGATATAGTGTTGTGTAACATAATCTTTGTCTGCTACTGCAGACAAAGATTAAAGTTATGTCTTCTTGAAGCAAAAGAAACATGGTATCTGTCTGTAGTTTCCAATCTGTCTAAAAGAAAGCTGTAGGCTCACGTGAGATTGAGCTACTGGTTATACCATCTCTTGAAGGGGTTGTTTACCTTCCAAAATAATTTTTAAATTCAGTTGTTTTCAGATTGCTCCCCAGAAATAAAGATTTTTTTCATTTACTTTCCATTATTGATTTTTTACTGTTTAAAGTTGAATGTCCCTGTCTCTGGTGTTTGAGTATAGCAGCTCAGTAATTCAGGTGCTGACTCTGAGCAGTTGCAATCTTGCAACATTTAGTTGATACATTTTTAGCAGCATCTCTGGAGTATTAGCAACTATTGCATCAGTTCTAACAGCTGTTTGCAATGAAATCCAGGGATTCTGCTCAGTAGATATAAAGATAAGAAATATATACATTAAATCAATTTAGAATAGTTTTGGGGGGTCAGCGACCCCCTCCCAGAGCTGCTTTAGAAGGTAAAAAAATTACACTTTACACTTCAATATTAGAAAATGATCACAAATAGAAAATTGAAAGTAATTGAAAAAAGTCATTATTTCTGGTGATCTATCTGAAAACAACTAGAGGGAGGAAACCGACGGAGCAGGCTGATATTTGATGGAGATGAAAAGAGCTTTAAACTATGGGAGACAGTTTCTAGGCCACATGCACCTAATGAATCGCAAAGAAACCACCCTGCATGAACCCACATAGGACACAGACTTGGATGAGGACAGAAGTAAGAAAGAGGAGGCTTATGCTGCATTAATTTAATTTTTGGATGATAAATGTCAGTCTCTGATCATGAGAAAAGCAGCTGATGATTAAAGGAAATCACTTCAAATCCTGAGACACCACTATGCTGGCAAAGGTAAGCTACACATAGTTTGCTTAAACACAGAGTTAACATCTCTTCAGAAAGCTGCAAATGAAAGTGTCAAAAACTATATAATACATGCAGAAACAGCCATTACATCACTGAGAAATGCTGGAGAGACACTAATTGATGGACTGTTCATTGCAATGATTCTTAAGGCCTACCTGAATCATTTAAAGCCTTTCCTATCCATATCACACAAGGTGATGGAAAAGTGACTTTTACTGAGTTTAAAACACAGTTAAGAAGTTTTGAAGACATCAAGAAATACCGTCTCAGCTCAGCCCAAACTGATAATGTGATGCAGGTCAGCACCGCTGTTACAGTAAGGGAAACAGGCAACATTAACCCTGTATGCTACAATTGCAAACAAAAGGGCCACAAAGCAAATGCCTGCCTAAGCAAATTAAATAAAAGAAAGTGACAGTGATATAACTATTTCAAGAGCCCAACACATGAAGAGACATTTTGCAGATGCAAAGGGTGGGACAATGTAAAGCAAGCAGGGGAGCAGAGAAAAGACAACATTACTAAATGCACTGTATATCCTCACATATCCACACATCATTTTCACTGTTGAAGCAGAAAGGCAGAATCTTCTAAATTTCAGCATGATGGGAGTGAACTGATACATAGGAACGGTACCAAATTCACCATCAAGAAATATAATCAACTTTATTATCTGCACACTTTTGATGAGACTGGTGACAGTTGTCATGATATTCAAACCTGGCATGAAATCCTTGGTCACTGTAATTATGATGATCTTTTAAAACTACAAAGTGTAGTTGATGATATGAAGATTATAGGAAAGGTTTATAAGTTTAACCTAAACTGTGATATTTGCACCTAGGGAAAATTTGTTCAGAACAGAAATAGAGAGTCTGACACTCCTGCCAAACAATCACATGAACTAGTACACACTGATTTAGCAGGCTCCATAATGCCAATAGCAAAAGATGGTTTTTGATGTTCCATAGCATTTACTGATGATTACTCTGGTGCAGTATTTGTGTGCTTTCTGAAAAATGAGAATGATACATTATTGGCCACAGAAAAGTTCATTACTGTTACTGCCCCCTATGGCACTATCAAATGTATACAGTCTGATAATGGCACAGAATTTATGGCACATCATTTTCAGCCACTGCTCAATAAGAAGAGCATAAGGTGTGTAAAAGTGTAAAAAGGGAATTTTTGTAGGATGTGACAAAGAGTGTCCCTCATACAATGTATTACCCAAACAATGGAAAGATATTTAAACACAGACTGGCAAAGTTCAGTACAAAGAGTTTGACTGAGAGACAAACTCACACTGATGCGTTAAATGATGATGATAACATTTATGGGGAAAGATCTGTCCGCGCAATATTAAACCCAAATCCATGGGAGGTCCCAGTATCTGAAGTTGAGAATGCAGAGGGCAATGATAATGACCAATTACAGGACAGGTATTGTACGAAATAACCCAAAAGGGGCAGAAAAGCCCCTCAGTTCTTAGGTGACTGTACAAAAGTCAAATTGTAATGATCAGATACTGACAAACATCGACTACTGTTACAGATCACATGTGTAAGGAAATTACCTGGTGGTTTAGTGGCGAGATGGCAGGGCCACTCGCCGCCCGCCGTAGCTTCTTCCTAATGGCGTTCTGTAGGACGCGCGCGCCAGCGGCTCCTCTCTATTATGGCCACAATCATGCTGGCGTGTTTGCGTCAGCATGTTATGGCACACACTTAAAGGGATTTGGGCTTTTCTTCTTTGCCCGTGATAGGTTTTGTACCTTGTGCTTTTTGTCCTTGCATACTGCTCCCTACTATGATCTGATTCCTGTGTTTGACCCTGCCTGGCTTTGACTATTATGATATTATGATTATCTGTATCCTGACCCGTGCCTGTTATTTGACTACTGACTCTGCCTCATCCCTTCTGATTGATCACTCGGTTTTGACCCTTGCCTGCCTGACGATCCTTGCTATCTGCCTGCCTCGACCCTGCCTGTCTGGCCACAAATCTGCCTACTCCTGCCTGTACAGTGACCTTTGGCCTTACTGACTTTACCAACAGTCATGCCCTCTGCCTATTCAGAAACTTTCCCTTGCTCTCCTCGTTTAAGTCCAGGTGGCATCTGAGTAGCTGAGAGCTCCTCCCATAGCCAAAGGCAGTCACACTACTGGTGAAGCATGAGCCTAGACCAGGTGCTTGGAATTGGTTCTGTTGGGTTCCGCCTGTTACAACATGTACCGGAAACTTTTAGAGAAGCCATAGATTCATCATAGACATAGATATGGTTTCATGTAATGAAAGATGAAATAGATTCACTAAAAGATAATGCTACATTCACACTGACCGAAGGTAAAAATTCAGTAGGGGGTAGATGGGTCTATGCATATAAACGCTATGCAGATGAAAATCGGAAACCTACAAAGCTAAACATCTGATGAGATACTTAAAAGGTACTATTGATTTTTAGTTAAGCTACAGAAAATATAAGGAGAACTTAAAACTTCAGGCATATAGTTATGCTAGTTGGGCCTCAGATCTTAATGACAGAAAAAGCACAACAGGATATTGTTTTAGTCTATCCTTGAATGGTGCACTGATTTCTTGGAAGTCAATGAAACAACCCAGAGTTGCAACATCTTCCTGTGAAGTTGAATATACAGCACTGGCTGCCACCACACAGGTGAGTGTATACCTTGTGCATTTACTCAAAGAAATGGACAATGAATATCAATATGAGACAACAACATTTTTTGAAGATAAGCAAGGTGCTATAGAACCCAGTTTGCTGTCATGTTGATATAAAATACCATTTTCTTAGATCTGTATTAAGTGAGGGAAAGATAACTCTTGAGTATTGTTCCACAAACAAAATGGTAGCAGATATTATGATTAAGCCAGTAACAAAGTTTAAACTGGGGGAATTTGTACATTGCATATTTGGAGTATAAACCATTGTACTATTCATTTAAGCTAAATAAGTCTTTCTGTAATATTAGAGCAAGTGGGGGTGTTAAGATATGTATTAATAGGTGTGCTATCATATAGATCCCATACTGATATGACACTGATACAGTGTGATGTAACATGATGGGTGCAGTGTCGAGTCTGTACCTCTCCCTTCTGCCCGACCCCATCCCCAATAATACACCACACCACTGGTTTGGAGAGAGATGGCCGCAGTTATTTATTTAAAAAGTAACAAGAATACTTTAACATGTATATATTTTCAACTTTTCAACCAACCATTTGTATAACAAACCTTTACAATATTACTTCCCCACCCAGGGGAAAGGGGGTGACTGTCCCCAACAGTCAACTTCTTGTTCCATTTCCAAGCCCTAAACCGGGCTGCATATCTCCCCATGAGGACCCAGGCCTACCAGGCTACTTCCCATTTTAATTTCCCGTGGGGCTCCTTGCAAAGGTACCCTCTGCCAACTGTGACAAAACACCTACAACCACAGGGAGGGGGGTGGGATGCTGCATCATATTGCCTCCATGCCCCCCACAGAATGGTACCTAATTGCACAGCTCCTACACCTTGGCAATACCCGTGATGTGCGAACCAATCAGGTTGCATGTGTGGGGTGTGGATTGTGGGTTGCTGGTATGGGTCAGGTTCGGGTACTGGGAAATGGACCCGCGCAGGACTCTAACATGGTGCATCTAAAACATTACATTTACACTGATAAATAGACATGTCAAGGGATCCTTAATAAAGTCAATAGAGTTGTTATAATGCCCTACACATGAGCCCACTGTAAAATAATGTGCCATATGTTATAAAATGTATGGGTGAAACCCGTTACACAAAAATATTTTTTACTACTTTTGCAGCCTATCACCCTAAAAAAAAGAAAAGATGCCAGCATTTTTTTGAACATAGAAGTTTTTCCACTCACTGAATATGATGTAAGTAACTGAAGATTGTGAAAATTCTATGCACTCCATTGTATTGGTCTGAGCTGGCGAAGGCAAGTCTGGCGAAACGTTCAGTAAAATCCGTATCTTAGTGATAAATGTCGCCTGGTGTTAGAGTGCAAATGACCGCTAGCGTCTATCTCTTTCTCTAGCGAAGTGACGCCTGCACATCTTAGCAAATCAGCGAAGTCCCCTGCGGGAGTTAGGGCTGGTGAATCATCTCCAGCATTAGTCACACCTCGCCCTTTAGTAAATCTACCCCAAAGAGTTTTGCAAATGTTTTGTCATTTTGCAAATTTTTTGAGCAATTTCAAATAATTTTCGATGAAGCCATACAATAGAGTCCTGCACAGGTCCATTTGTTGTGACTCGTACCCCCGCAACCTGCAATTGAAACCTGGCCACGCAACCCACATTCTTACCTGCCTGGACCCACTACCCGAGCCCCAAGTACCTTATCCGCGACCCGCTGACCATCAAGAATCAGGAAATACTGTCATGCTGACCATCAAGAAACAGGAAGTGCTGTCATCATAACTGGGAAGTGACATCATCAGAAGTAGGCGTGAAAAAAATCGGTATCGGCCTTTTTTGTTCTGCAAAATTAAAGCTGATTTACTAATTTGCTGTTTACTAAATATGCCCCAAAGATACACCATGCTTTGTGTACTTTTCTCTGAACTACTCAAAAAATGCTAACCATGCTGGTTTGAAAGAACCAAAGTAAAATCTAAACTAGCAAAGCAGCAGCTAAAGAATATAAATGTAAAAAGCATGGTATTGAATTGTAAGTTACTCTATTCTTTACTGCAGAACAAACATACCCATACACAGGGTTGGCACTACAGTAGGGGTAAGCAGAAGAGGCCTGAGTTCAATGGTTTGGGGGGGGGGTGATAAGCACCTACAGTACTTATGCTGCCTGCCTACCATAGTTCAGGGTCCTGATAGATCTCTAGTTTGTCAATCTGGGTCTCTCTTGCATGTGCAAGTGCTTGAATCAGGTGCCTTTCATGCTGGGCCTGGCCCTCCGTCCCAACCATTGATCTAAATACTTAACTCTAGAAGTGGCTGCATTACAAATTCCAGAACACTCAAACCTGTTATCAATGGTAATGGCATGTTCAGATCAACTCTGCATTTTACTAAGATTTTCAGAGTCAGTGGCTCCATTTAAAATAACAAACAAGGAAATTTGTGCTCACCACTTATTTTTAAAACCATTAGGCAGGAGTGCAATAAGGCTGTGACCACAAAATAAATATAGACACATACAAGAGGTCCTATGCACTCAACACATTATCAATACAGTATATTTAAGACATTGAGACATTTCTCAGTGTCTTAAATTATATTAAATTATATTGATAATAGATTGAATGCAGAGGACCTCTGGTATTTGTCCATTCAAATAAACCTCCAATGAGAAGCAAACCCAATCTGTGTGAATCTGGTTCCATGTTCTTTGCTGCTTCAGTTACTGCTGAAAGTTAAACAATTTTCCTATTCCTGAAGAGTTATGTCTTCCCACTAAATTTTTGATTATAGTCTAGTAATGTAATAATAAATCCAAAATGACACAATAATCTCTGGATGCTGAATAGCAGCAAGATAACTAATATATCTCAGACCAGCGGCATTGCCATTGGTGAATTCTCCAATTAAATGGGTGGTTTACTTTTTGTTATAGAACAGTCAATTTTAAGCAACTTTTCTACTGGCCTTCATTTTTTCTTTTTTATAGTTTTTGAATTATTTGCTTCTTCTTCTGACCCATCCCAGCTTTCAAATGTGGGTCATTGACCCCATCTAAAAAACAAATCCTCTGAAAGGCTACAAATGTATTGTTATACCTATTTTTTATTACTTATCTTTCCTACTCAGTCTCTCTCCTATTCATATTCCAGTCTCTTGTTCAAACAATGCATGGGTTCTAGTTTAATTTGGACCCTGACAACTAAATAGCTGTCATTGAAAACTAGGAAAGAAACTGAAATAAAATTAAAAATCCCCAAGCTACTGTAGGAATAGAAAGCTTGTAGCCTTCCACTTGGACTGCTGGGAGTTATAGTTCCATTAAAGCTATGCCCAATCTGATATTTTCCTCAACCATATCAAGCAGAGAAATATGCTAGTGTATTTGAATGTATAGACCAGGCCATGCAATTATTATCTTGGTTTATATAGATTTCTGTGCAGAGTTGCTACAATTCTTTTCTTCTGCTGACTAACATGATTCTTGCTCTCACTCTCACAAATGATTTCTTTTCAGCCTCCTACAGTAACACAGGCTTTTACACTACTTTAAATTAATTTATAACTCGAGACTCAGATTAAATTCTGGCATATGCGGCATCTTTAACAGATCATGTGAATGTTTTTGCCATTGCTGCTTACAGGTAGAGCAAGTTTACCATGCGAACCACGTGGTGGAGGAACAAATACACAGTGACATTCATTTAACAAAAATGATAATACACATACTACAATAAATCTATACAAGGCATACTGAGAATGCAGTAGCTCAGTATAGGTATGTCACCTGTTATTCGGAATGCTTGGGATCTGGGGTGTTCTGCATAAGGTGTCTTTCTGTAATTTGGATCTCCATTCCTTAGGTCTGCCAAAAAACTTTTAAATATGAAATAAACCCAATATTGTTTCCCCTCCAATAAGTCATATGAAAAATTTTAGGGACCCCTCTTAATTCATTGGCTGAGTATCAACTTCCCTTTAATATAACATGCCTTATGGAAACAGTGACAGAAAATAAGCAATATGCATCATAACAAAATTAGACAGGTTCATAAATGTGGGCACCTCAACAAAGATATCACATCAATACTTTGTTGAACCTCCTTTTGCAAATGTAACATCCTCGAGACACCTCGTATAGCCTTTGATGAGTGTCTGGATTCTGGATCCCATACATTTTCAATGATATTCAAGTCTGGGAGTGTGACAGCGATTCCAGAACATTGTACTTATCCCTCTGCATAAATGCCTTTGCAGATTTCAAAGTGTGTCTTTTTGGAATATCCAACCCCTGCGTAACATTATCCTGAAGAATTTGATGATATTGGGTTGAATTCATTCTTAGGTTGCAGGTGTTTTTCTCAGAATGTGTTGTTCTTCTTCCATGCAAAGAGCTTTTTGATAGGCAACTGTGCACGTGGTCTTCCATTTCCTGATTGCATTCCTTACAGTTGTAACTGACAGTTTAAACCTCTGAGATAGCTTTTTGGTAGCCTTCCCCTAAACCGTGATACTGAACAATCTTTGTTTTTAGATCTTTTGAGAGGTGCTTTGAGGAGTCCATGCTGTCACTCTTCAGGGTAGAAGAGCTTGTAATTGGCCAATTTAAATACATTTCTCATGATTGGACACATCTGCCGGTGAAGTTCAAGGCCTACCAAGAAAATCCAACCAATTTAGTGTTGCCAGTAATCGGTATTGAGCAGTTATATGCATAGCAAAATTACAAAAGTACCCACATTTTTGCACAGCCCGTTTTTCACATTTGATTTAATTTCATACAACTAAATAATACTTCACTAAAAATCTTTGTTCAGAAAACACCCCAGTACTCAGTTGTTCCTGGGAAATGGAAGACATACCCCTGTTATCTTTTTTGTTCATTATTATGCAGATAATCAAGAGGGGTTTCCAAAATCTTTCATATGACGGTATCTTTTTGGGGATCAAGTACAAGGTACTGTTTTATTACCACAGAGAAGATGGAAATAAATCCTAAAAATTTTATTTATTCCCTTAAATTTGAGTTTATAGTAGATGATGTTGCCTTCATTTGGAGCTTTATGGTTAGCAGGTTTCTGCACAGTTCCCATACCTATTCAATATTACAGACACTCAGGCAACAGTACTGTACCTGCTAGGAGATGGGATTTGTGAGGTTTACTATACTAGACACATACACTAACGGAAGCCTCTCAGGCTCTGTTCCTTCACTTTAGACAAGGTTGTCCTGACTGTTTTATACCCCAGGGGTGTACTGTGATGGGAGCTTTAACTAGACGAAACCCCATTCAAAGGTTCCCTGTTTCTTGAGTTCACTACCCTGGCAACAGGTAGAGTCCAAAGATAAAGAGCCATGTAACATGTGAATGGATAACAGAACCAGGACTTGCAAAGTTCCTTGGGAAGGTTGCCAACATTGCTATTTTATATATAATAGCAGTTTGGTAGTTTTTGGCCCCAGGCTACCTTTATAACCTGCAGGTAAAGTACAGCTGAATGGTCATTTATGTATTTCTCTCCATATCAGACACAAAAGTCTACTTTAAAAAAAAAAAAATTCTGAACTAACTTGTGATTAAAACAATGCCTTTACTGTAGCTCCCTCATGGTAGCAGTGTTACTCCTTAGGGATTAAGTACCCTTGCACAGAAGTGTTACTACTCTTCCCTAAACAGTTATTTACTTTAATGGGGGAGTATTCAGCAGGTGCATTACCCTTATTAACTCCTTGTTTTTGATGCCAGCTGCCAGTATTTTTTATGTTTTTTTAGCCACACTGCCTCCTATGCAAGTTAAGATGGGCATGCCTGACATTTAGCTAATAGTGATGGGCAAATCTATCCCATTTCGCTTCGCCTAAAAATTCCCGAATTTCCAGCGAAATTTGCGAATTGGCGAAAAATTCGTGAAACGAGTCGCGGCACGCTTTTAACGTGCGTCGTTTATGACGCATTGCCTCGTTTTCGACGCGCGTCACGTCATTTTTGGCACAAAACTGTTTTTTTTTTAGCCAGCGAATTTAGTTCGCAAATTTATTCGCTGTGGCGAATCGCGGAAATTCGCTGCAAATTCACGCCTGGTGAATAAATTTGCCCAACACTATTAGCTAACACTATGGGGGAAATTTATCAAAGAGTGAAGTTCCGCCACTAGAGGGAAATTCCACAGCTTTCATTTAATTTCTATGGTATTTTAAAATGCTTTTTTATCAATGGGTGAAAGTGAAATTTCCCCCTTTGATAAATACGCCTTCAAAAATCCCATAGAAATTAATGGAGAGCTGCGGAATTTCCCTCTAGTGGTGGAACTTCACTCTTAACTTCACTCTTTTATAAATATATCACATGTGACAGGCAAGGTACACAGAGTTTTACCGAAGGAAGTACAAAGCTTCAAACATCAGGGTGGCTCCTTCTAAGTATTTCATAAGGTCAGATTGGGTGTGCAATGAGAATAAAAACACAAAATTCATACAGAGAAATATAAGATGTCCTCTACACTCCCATATAGGGCAATAAGACATTGTGCTTTAAGCTACTAAAATTGTCCTCCCCTTTCAATAAAACACATTGATTATCAGTACATTTATCACTGTACTGAGGAGTCAGGGAGCTGCAGTTCTTCCAAAGCGGGTAACAGAGGTTAGATTATTCTTCTTTATTCTTTTATTTTAGTAGATTTATGTACTGCATTCTAGCAGTTTCCATATCTACAAAGTGCATGATAAATTATGTCTTTAGATCTGCACTACAATTATGCTTATATATTTCTTTGCAATTCACATGAATATATTAATCAGGTCATCTTACAGCTCTTTTCTACTCGAAAAAAAAAGACTTTATTTGTATATCTGTTTAAACCTTTAGAGCTTATATTCACCTCCCTTACTATTATTTAAACTAAAATAAGGAATACAAACAGGCAGAAGCATAGTAACAGACAAGGAAAATCCCCATGAGAAACTCTACATGATAAATTACATCTAAGTACAAGTAATTTGCAATCCTCATTGAAAACAGAATCTTGCAAATAAAGCAATTGCTCACTAGAGGGCACTGGAGGAAGCATAGAAAATTCAAGTTCCATTCTGCAGCAGTCTAATCAAAGCTGCTACGGCACAATGAAGCTTTAGAATCATGAATGACTGATTATGTGGTTTAAATACAACATGATGCATGGACAAGCAGAGTTGTCTTATTTCTAAAGTGGACTTTGTGGACAGCCATGTAATGTACAGCCATGTACATGATATAGTAAGATATAGATAGATATATGATAGATAAAATAGATTAGATAGATAGATAGATAGATTACATAAATTGATCAGATAGATAGATGATAGATATAGACACATTTGATAAAAGGATAGGATGGATTAGATAAATAGATCATATAGAAATATTAAATCAATACATCAGATAAATAGATAATGTATGGACAAGCAGAGTTGTCTCATTTCTAAAGTGGTCTTTGTGGACAGCCATGTAATGTACAGCCATATATATGATAGAGTAAGACATAGATACTCTATGGGGCACATTTACTAAATTTGTGTGAAGGATTAGAATTTCGATCAAATTTCAAAACTACAAATTTTTCGAATTTTTTTAGAAAATTTGTTTTGACCACTTTGACCATCGAATTTGCAAAATTCGATCGAATGATATGAATATAGTTCGAATAAAAATATATTTAATCATTAGACCATTCGATGGTTGGAGTACTTGCCATTTAAATTTTTATACGATGGCCAAGTTCACCGAGTTGCTATATATGCCTATGGGAAGCTCCCATAGGCATTTTCTAAGTTTTCTTCAATCTTTCGATCGAACGCTTTAAGCGATTCATACGATTTTTTCGTAAAATAGTACGATTCGTATGATCTTATTGAGAAATCGAATAGCGGTAAAATCCTATGATGTTTGATTTCATCGGATTTTACTTCAAGAAGACTATGAATGTTGAGGGCTAAAAGCCGTCGAGAATTCGACCCTTAGTAAATCTGCCCCTAAGTGTTACTTTTTATGTTTTCCCAAAATTTATATTTGTTTTTAGTGGCTCCCAGGAAAATGTAAAAGAGGGCTCTATTGTATACATGTTCTATGTACAGTAACACACACATGTGGAATTGTGGAGAGTACAGGAAATAGTGTAAGCACACAAATAGCTAATAACTCCAAGGTGAAAACAAAATTACATTGCAGAAGACTGCACAAAATCAAAACAAAAGTGAGTCAGTTCCCAAAGGACACTGAGCAAATTTATAATCACTTATGTGCAATGGGCTCCTATACTGAGGGACAGTGACAAGGCTATTCGGAGCAGGAAATAAGGTCAGGAATAACTAGAGCAGCTCTATTTGAATGATAGGAAATGTGTACAGACAGGCCTCTTTTTAAAAAAGCATGCTTCTGAAAATAATTGCAATATTTTTATCTGCTCTCAGAACATTATTTTCAATATTTTGAACTTATTTGCAGATGATTTCAATTGACTTTATATGTGCACACATCAAAACAGAGGTCTAAGAGGCGACCAATTTGACAAGTGTCAGACTGGGACACCAGGGGCCCACCCATAAACCACTCTCAGTACTATTATTCTTCCTAACTTAATTTAACTTCTGTTCTCCTAGTCTGTTTCTTTACATATTATAATCTAATATTCCATCTATTTAGCCTGTCATTTAGCCTGTCATTTAGCCAGTAGACTTCTGCACTGAAATCCATTTCTCAAAAGAGCAAACAGATGTTTTTATATTCAGTTTTAAAATCTGACATGGGGCTAGCCATTTTGTCAATTTCCCAGCTGCCCCTGGTCATGTTACTTGTACCAGCACTTTTGGAGGGAACTGCTTTCTGGCAGCCTGTTGTTTTTCCTCCTCAATGTAACTGAATAGTACACAGTGGGGCATGGGTTTTACTATTGAGTGCTGTTTTTAGATCTACAGTACCAGGCAGCTGTTATCTTGTATTAGGGAGCTGTTATCTGGTTACCTTCCCATTGTTCTGTTGTTAGGCTGCTGGGGGGGGGGGAAAGGGAGGGGATGATATCACTCCAACATGCAGTACAGCAGTAAAGAGTGATTGAAGTTTATTAGAGCACAAGTCACATGACTTGGGGCAGCTGGAAAATGTCTAGCCCCATGTCAGATTTCAAAATGAAATATAAAAAAATCTGTTTGCTCTTTCGAGAAATGGATTTCAGTGCAGAATTCTTCAGAAACAGCACTATTAACTGATGCTTTTTGAAAAAAAAAAAAACATTTCCCATGACAGGATCCTTTTAAGAAGGTTTGTTTCTCAAATGTGACTCATTTATATGATTTGGGTCATTTATATGATTTGGCTCTACAGTAGCCCAAGCACCTAGGCCTGATTTACTAAGGAGCACTACAAGTCGTACTGTGCCCCCCTCCCTTTTACAACAAGTTTACAACTACCTAATTATTTAACATTCCACCTCCAATCTCTGCCCCAGTGAAGCTTAAAATTTAAGGTCCCTTTCTAATCACACAACATACAGTATACACACACTAAAGTTAATTTCATTAGATGCCAATTAACCCGCATCTATGTTTTAGGAGTGTTTCATTTAATGAATTCAATATCTTACAGATGCAGTCACTTGGATTTGTAAGTTAAATGCGTCGTGACTCAGGACTAATTGAAGAAACTGTGTTATCTAAAGTTATCTTAACTCATTTAATGCATTTAACCTTTTCATTAGCATACCAAAGCCCCATTGTTTTCAATGGTGAACTCTTTAATTGGATGGGATGCTGTGACACAATATTCTGTGCTAAGTGGGATAAATGAGATAGATGAGTTAAGTCACGACGCATTTAACACACAAATCCAAGTGGCATTTAACACACAAATCCAAGTGACTGCATCTGTATGTGGGTTATTGTAACAAACCCATTAGCCATTCATATCCTTTTGTATTGTTTCACGTTGTAAAGGATATGCTTTATATATCACGATAGCCCCCCAAACTATGCTTTATCATGTAAATTGTCAGGATGGGTGAACGTCTCTGGCAGGCCTTTGAAACAGTTTTCATCCATTAGATGAAATTAGAGGCCATCACCGTCCTTCAAAATGTCTCATTACTTGAAACCAGCCCTTGTACAGGGGAGAAGCCTGGTGTCAGTTAGAACAAGCAGGAATGCATTTTAACTACATAGCAAGAGTTCAGTATTAATGGCATTGTCTGCAGGGAAGACTTGCTACAATATTATGAGATTAAGCACTTAAAAAAGTGGATTGAGCTTGTCTGTATCAGAAATGTCTCAAGTAAATTTGACGATGATTAGCACGTTAAACAAGACATATTTATATCCGTATGACAGAGAGAGGTGGTGAACACAATGAAAAGAATCTCCAAACCACCCATATGATTACGATTGCCTGAGAACCAATGCAGTTGTTCAACAAGTATTGTTGTGACTTGTGTTCAGAAAACTACAGATTATAAATACACTGATAAGCTAGTGAAACCATACTATGTTGCTTACTGCATCTGCATTTTCACCACTTTTGTACATCAATGTATTTATGCTGGCATGATGGAAAAACTATAAGGTTAAAAGCACTGGCACACTTCTTCTTGCAGCAGGCAGAATAGAACACTTACGTATGGTAAAAGCAAATTATTATCCCATGATACTCTTTCTATTATATCACAGACAGCAAGCTTCTAGTACACTGTATCAGCATCTACAAGATGTTTTTCAAAATGATGTGAAGCGTTGTCATTGCGCTAAGACAGGCACGGGCACAATTTTCCAAACCTTTTTTTTTTACGCAGAACACAGTTAAAATTCCTGAATTTGAATTTCATAATTTTGATGAATCAGAGTGGTGATAAAACTTTTCTTAGCCAGGATTGCATTTACTTTGTCTAAATGATGTTTTTGCATATAATTATTTATAATCTCCTTGGTAGCCTGCAATGGAAGCCCTGCTTGAAGGTGGTGGTACATCCAGTGTTTCTCTGCATCAATAGACTAACTTGTACAGAATTTTGGAATAGGCAGGCCTGGAATTTTGAGAAGGCCACAAAGGCCAGCTCTGGGAAACCTGTTGGGGGGAGGGGGGGTTTGGCATGCAAATGCAGCACACTGTAAACGTAGCAAAACTGAAACAAAGCTTTGGGCAAGGAACCACTGTTAACATTCAAGTAGCCACATCATGACTGGGTACTTAAATCATAGTCATCTTTGGATAATGGGGAGTGTAGCCAAATAGAAAATATAGAATATATTGAAAATTCCAATATAGACATGCTTTTCTAAAGCATGTCACTTAGCAGACATAAAAACCAATTTTTACTTGAAGTAGTTGATCAAAATCAAATGCAGATAGAGTCTGATTAATTAAGTGGTCATTAATTCCCCTGTAAAGAAACTGAATTTACAGCCAGGATGATGGAAGTAACCAAAGCAGGGGGATTCTTTAGTGGAACATTTAATAAAAAAATCAGTTTTTCAGGGTTAATTTATATGTTTGTTTTATAACTTATTGCATGATTTTTCCATATACTGTATAGAATAGCATTCTCAGGCATCTACAGAAAGTAGGAATTAAGAACACAAACATCAGAAAGCATTCATTTTAGTGGGATCATTTACTCAGCCAAAGGAATCTAACTTATTGCTTCTTAGAACATGGTGTCTACAATATAAGTGTTGTAATGCTTATAGACCTTTTAGAATCTTACAGCCTGGGGTGGGGGATTAGCCACAAATTTGTTTTGTTCATTATAAGTAGAACAACATTTGGTGCTAATCGAAGCGACAAAATTCTGGTGTCAAGTTGGATGTGCCAAAGATAAGGTAAGATAAGTTGTAGGAATGTAGGATGTAGTTGCAGTGTGCATTCCACATGACACAACTGTTGGATATACACTGTGACTGCATCCGACATTTCAATTCCTTACCTTATCTTTGGTGCATCCAACTTGACACCAGCGTTTCATCATGTTGCGTCGGATGGCTACGAAATCTCCCATGTAGTTCTACCCTTAAAGAAGCCTTTCAAGTTTTTTTCCTCAATATCTCAAAAAATTGTTAGATCCCAATCATTTATTAAAACATTCCCTAACATTTACCAGGTTTGAGAAGGGCAAAACATTTTACCTAACTGGCCATCAAAGGTCCTGAAAGCAATTTTCTCATTGCAGATCTATGAGACAATACAACAAATTGTGCCAATGAATTATTTTCCAAGAAAATGCTAGAAAAAATTGATAAACAGGGAACACAAGTTTTTTTTATCACTGGCAACTCACATAGTTTTTCCCCTACAATCCAAAAATTAATTTCTCAACCTTCAATAATTCTGCCACTTGTTGTACAACATCAAGTTTCTGAGTCTGTATAGCGCTAAATTGCTTATTTTGCAGCAGAATAACGTGCATTGCAGTTGTATTGTGATTTCATCCTGCAAGGGGAAACCTGTGCTCATATAAAAACCATCAGAATGCTCAACACAGACCTTTCTTGATGCGCTAGCTACACAATCAGTGCATCTGAATGGGGGCCAGGGGGTGGATGTACTGAACAAATTCTAATTATGCTACTAAGCAGCTCAAGTCACAGGAAGGGTCATGTATTGCTCTTTTTTGTGTCTACAGCTACACTGTATGTCCACCCCTCTTTTTCTAGTATCTGAGCTTCTCAGCTGCATTTACCAAAATGTAAAGTGAATGTTTAAGCACAGTAACTAAACACTCTGCTTAATGAAAAGCTCTCAGTTTTATGTTCTTTATGTTCTTCTCCTTAAAGGAGCTAAGTAGGTGACCAGGAAACCTATTCTTCTGAGATATTTCCTTCCAATGAACTTTAAAGGTTGTTCAGTGAATAAACACACAGACATGCCTATTGGATGCATCAAGACAATTTTTATGAATTCGGGTCACTTTTTTCACTCTACTGTTATGCAAATAAAAGCTCACAGCACCCTGCACTAATTACTAAGCCACAGCTAACTGCTACCCCATAAACTTGCAGGAACAGGCTAAAAATAAATAAACATATTTCCATTTCACATTTTTTTCAGTGTCTGATATTTTACTGTGTTTTCTTAGACACTTTTGATGTATCAGTCGTCAGCACTGAGCGTTTAAACAGATGGCATTCTGTCTGTTGCTGTCAGAAGTGTGTGGACTCGAGCTCCCCCTAGTGGATACAGAATTGGAATATATTGCCCAAACCAAGTAAGGTCAGTTAGGTAGCTTACATCTGTCAAATACCTTACAATGGCAGAAACTGTACTCCTGTCTGGGAGATAGACAGTGTGCAACCTAAATAACTAACATAACATATATCCTTTCTTTTGCTAAATGTAGCAGTAAAAACTACACAAAGTGAAATTATTTTTCTTATACTTATTCTGCGAGCAATGAAAAAGGTTTTCAGATATGCACAGCAGTTTTTTTTTTTGTTTTTTTAAAGCATTTAAAGTATAAGACATTTTATCCACCACTGCAGTTTAGTTTCTTTACTGGAAACATAACATACACAAATTATATTATTATTATCGTACTGAAATACATTCCAATACAATAAATTCCAGGTTATCCTCAGTAGTGCTATAAAATGGTACATTGGGCTGTTAATTTCAAAATTAATGTTTACATAGTTTTTACCAAATCATAAGATAAATGATGTGCCTTGCAGCCAGTGGTGTAAATATTGGGGGTGTGGGCACATATTGTAGGTGAAATGGGAGGGGAATATTGCACGGTTGTGCATCCAGGGGCAGCTAGGAAGCATAAGTCTTAAGTGGTGGGGCTGGCTGTTGCCCAGGTGCACATCCTGCAACTGGGCCCAGCTGTCTCTAGTTACCCCTCTGCTTGCAGCATTAATAGCCAATGGTACAGCATGGAAGCACAATGGTAAGCACTGTAGTCTTGCACAGCTGTGGTCTTAGGTTCAGTTCCAGCCAGGGCACTAAATGCAAGAAGTATGTTATCCTCATGCATTTGTGGGTTTCTTCCCCACTCTACAAAAAACATACAGGCAAGTTAATTGACTCCAGATAAAACTGGCCATAGGAACATTAAGCACCTTTGAGGCAGAGACTGATTTTTTAATCAGTTTAAAACACTGCAGAATGTGTCAATACTAAATAAATGAAGAATAATAATGCTTAGAAAAGAGATGTGTTTTAGTCAATACGAATATCAGCAATATGGACTTTAAGCTTGTAGTCAGCTTGAGCTGTCTGGAAATGTCACACAAGTATTATCTAGAACATACTTGAGATCTGTAGAAGATTCACAAGCGAGTGTGCCTGTTCCAGGGGCTTGATGGTCATATATTGGATGACCTCTATTTGTGCTTTTTGGAGCTGGGAGACTCTTCTTTGTGACCCAAGATTAACAGGAGAAATGAAAAAATGCATGCACACATTTTTAAGATGACATGCCACTGCAAAAGAGAATGTGCATTTTGCCAGATGTTTTGGTAAAAATAAAATATATTGACCAATCTAATTCTATATAGACCATGGCTATACAAAAAAAAAAAAATA
>CM044438.1:51563249-51592037 GCA_024363595.1 Xenopus borealis | reverse complement strand
CCCCCCCCCAGCACCATCCCCTGCTGAAAGCAGCCCAGACTTCTATTTCAAATATTTTCCCGATAATGCTTATATCTCCCATAGCCTGCATAATATAAAATGAGTGAATGTGCCTGACAGATTGTTACATAAACCAAAGAGATGTGACCCAAGCAAGAGCTAGTACCTTTTGCCAAAATTATTTCAGAGTCAATGTGTATTGCAATATTCTCCTGCTATTGTTTTTTGTATCCCACAGAATATGTATTTTAATCAATACTAGAGAAATTGGATGTGAGCTGGATGTAAGCAGCAAGCACCATTAGCAGTGGGAGGATTAAATCAACAGGAGGAAAAATAAGAGCATCAATGCTGAAAAGAAAAGTTGAACACAATGCTTAGAGGGGAAAAAACAGAAAAAGGATGGCTAGATGAATTTCCAGTCCACAGACCAGCCTCCAAGCCTCGCTATCCAATAAGAGCTGTCAGGGGAGGAACTGAAATCACTTTTACATATCCCTTCACTGTTTTCTTCAGCATCCAGGCACGTTGGAACAGCTCACTGATAAAATTCAAGGATTTAATGGGAATATCCCTGCTATTTTGCTGGAGATTCACTGCTGATGTGTACAGAGACGGAACTGGGAACTGCGTTTTGCCATCAGGACACAGAGCTTGAAAGTGTCAGTCTCAACATTAGGATGAAAAGGCACAGGACGCACAGTGAGTGAGAGCTGCAAATACACCAGGGATTCTTGTGAGCATCATTTCTGTCAAGTAGATCCTTTTAATTCTTTCTTAGCTGAAGGCTGCTGATGAAGACATTGGTTGATCACTGACACAGTAAGTGTTTAGCCTTCTATTGTTTTGCATTTCTTAGGCAAAAGGGAACACTTTCTGCTTTCAGATAGGGTCCATCCCAATTCCACTTGCTTTAAGCGTTGTTTTGATTAATAGCTTGCCTGATTATATTCTATTTTTGTTTTTATAAAATATCCATTTGCTCCCGCAGCAAGTGGCACTGATCACATCTCCAAATGTTGGGGGATTTGCCTATGTATTTTAGGGAGAGCAAAATGTAGTTTGGAAGGTTGAATGTCCTGTCTTCCAGCTTTTATAAATGTTTATTTATGTAGAATAAAAAAACACTTGACTGATTTTCCTCTGACCAGATGTCAGGCTGCATTCATGCAATGAAATGGATTGCAGTTTCTGTGCTGAGAATAAATATGGGTGAAAATCCTAATATGTAAATTGCTGGGGGCAGATATGCATTTGTGGTTTTAGATAGGAATGAAAGAGAATAAGATTCATACATACTGCATGCCACTTGGAGAGAGAGTGAGGGAGAGAAGGAGAAAACTAGAAGATTTAGATGATGTGTTCTGATGAGCTCTGATTGCAATAAAGCCTAAGCTTCCAGTTAGGATTTAGGTGAGAAGTTATTTTGTTCTCATTCACTAGCCAGAAAATATACCCATCAGAAACTTATTACCCCTTGTTATCCCCAGGCATTTAGTTCCATAATTAAAATAATGTTGACTAGACGTGACATTTCCATACCCAAAGCCAACTGCTCCTCTGAACATTCTGTCTGATGTCTGTAGAACAGCAAAACCTGGTACATATAGCACAATAGGAGTTGATTATTAGGCAATATGCTCCCTTTTCAGTGTCACATTATTTGGCAAGCATGCATTGCTAATCACTTGTTCCTGTCAGGGTATATACCTGATGCTTAGTACCATGAAAGAGTTAACCTTTCATATTGCAGTTCTTATCTGGATTTACTTACAATATGATATGAGGGTTTGATTTAATTATGTAAAACCACCTAAAGGGCAATTACATTTTCTATAAAAGATACTTCTTCAAGTGAGCATGAGTAACAGCTATACAAAAGGTCACAATATTGCATGACATGTTGGTAATGTATTCTTACAACAGGTTTCTGAAGCCTGGATATACATTAAATACACATGCTGTGTAGTGTATATGTTTGCATGTGTATATATTGAAAGGAGACACAGAGAGAGACAGGGATAATAAAAGAGAGAACGCTGGTATTATATTTATATCATGACAGACTATCACTCATTTATTTTAAGTTGCAACCTACCGAAGAAGCAGAAGAAGGTTTTTTTCCCCAGTATTATTATTTTACCAGTGACATTGAGCTGAAATTCAAGGCAAACCCCATCTCATGTAGTTATCACAGCAATAGGTCATTACTTATTTGCTGCACTTGAATGATCATAAGTTATTCATGAACTGAAACAGATCCATGTTTGTATATTTAAAGTTACTTTTCATGGTCTTCTGGCATTTCTGCATTTATCTGAATTTTAATTTGTATGTGGGGCACTGATACAAAGTTTGATGGTTGTTTCTAGGTTGTTTTTTTGTACAGTATGTGTTAGTGTGGTGTAGGTGTTAAAATCATTTTCTATGGATATCTCCTAACATGTGGTTACTGTAATGGCATTTCAAAACCTTAAGGGCATTAAACCAATACATGATCTGCCCAGCTGAATATGGATATTAAAGCTCGGATATAACTATTTATAAATACAACTCTTCCTAGTTCTTTTAACATAGCTATTGATACTGTTAATGGGCATTGTTTCCAATAATTGCTTCCAATTTGACACAAAATGTGTTAATGGGCAGAACACAGTTGTTTACTTTAAACCAATATAAAAAAAAAAAATGAATACATATCATGTCCTGGTTCACTTTATTCTCCCCTTAGACGTTTACAAATACCTAGGGAAAGAATATGTGGAGGGGGATACATGCGCTAGATTTTTTCCCCCCTAAACTATATAAGATTAAGAAAGTTCTCTAGTTTAATTTGCCTGCATTCTACTATTCTACTTCTCCAATAGAAGAATCCATAAATGCTTTCTTATTATGCATTATGGGCACATGTATAATGTATTTAATAGAAAAAGGTCACCTTGGGATAGGGACAGACACTAAAACAGTAGTTCATTTTGTCAAATTAATTTATGGAGGATATAAATTCTGTAAAAAATCACTACATCTTGATTTTTTCTGTTGTGTAACTGTGATAAAGAAAGTAAGATAATGTGTGATTAGTTCAACAACAAAAAATATTTTAAAATACATTTAATAAATGCCTAGCTGAATTATAATGTTAACTTGAAGGCTTAATGTAAGAGCACACTCTGTTTAAGATTATTTTCATGTATTGGTTAGGGGCTAGGAACATTGTAAACACAGTTAAATTCTGCCCTTTTTTAACTTTTCATCTTAATGCCATAATTATATCTTCAGACAAACTTTCTCAAAAGTAAAATTCAAAAAAAGTCCTGTTGAGACAATACAAAAGTACAGTCTTTACAGAGGGAAACCGCCAACGGATAATAAGCTAAATGGGCTTGAATAGAAATGCTACAAAAAGATCACCATTCTCAAGTCTGTAAAGAGATGCAGGAGGTCATGGCTGTTATTGTGAATGCACAATTTTTGTAACAGCGGGTTCTGAATATACTAAGGAGTAGTATTAACTGCTATAAAAAAGGTAAAAATCTCTACTTTTATTGTATGCATTGTTGGTCTAACTAAACAAACATGTTTGATTACAGCAATGTAAATTTTTTTATTTTATTTATTTTTTATTTTACAGTGTGTATATATATTGAAAAAATGTTGTTGCACTATAGTAGGGTCTTATTAAAAAATAAAAAACCTAGAGTGCAACAGCATTTTTTTAATTTCTATATATTATCTCTGTTTGCACCAGGGCAGTATCTCATCTAAAGTGTGTATATATATATATATATATATATATATATATATATATATAGACTGTTACCATAAGCATGCACCCTTTGGAAAATGAAGGTGAACAAGAATAGCACATGATTAGATTGCAAGCTCTTGGAATCATCTTTTTTTTTCAATACATTACCTACCCAATGTGATTGTATGATCTACATATACAAGCAAGCATTATCAACCACATGCACCTCTTGTAAAGCATATAGAAAGGTCAGCAAAATCAACATTATCAAACAACATTGAGATGCTTCTTTATTTAGGTTAACTAACACATACTTTGTGCCATGAAAACAACTGCAAAATCAAGTTACTTTGGTGCTGCCACTGTTGTAAGCACTATAGGCCTTTACTGTGAAAATAATCAGAAACTATACTAATTAACCCCCATATTTGCTAGTTGTGTAACAGTAACCATGACCAAGATCTATAGAATAAGATATTCAGATTACTACTAGCTGTTGGAATTTGCTCTAGATTGCTAAAGAGCCATTTAATCTTTGTCGGTCTCTGTTTGCTACCACCTGTTAAAGCACTCTTCCCAAACACCTTCAAAGCACTCTAGGGGAGAAAGAGTTAATGCCTTGTGCAAGCTCAGATTGTTATCGCCTTTAACAAGATCTTAATTGTAATTGATCATGTCAGTCTATTTCACTGTACTCAGAACATACTTCAAAGTGAGAGGTAATGCCTAATATAAGCTTTTATTACTCCTAAAATATTTGATTAATAAAAGTATGTAATTGGCCAAGACATTCTGTGTAATTGGATTCTGTCTTGCTGTAGAGGCAAGCAAGAAGTCTGATCTACATGAATAGAAATTTATACACAGTCAGAATATAATTTTTCCTTTAAAGCCTGTAAAAAGTTAATGAGGGACTAGCAGATTTATTGATCCTCTTTCTCAAGAATGTTTTATCAGCCCCCATTTTTCTTGGTTGAAAGTACTGATCTGGAACACATGCTCAGGTTCTTTATCAGTAATCTTAAGGTGAGGTTATGGCTTAAAGATATCCTAACTCAACACTGATGCCTGGCCATACTAATAATAATAATGTGTGTTTTTATTATCATTTATTGTTTTCACTATATGCAGTTCCGTTCCATTCCACAACACCGCTGAACATGCATTTGCTGAAAATGTTTCTCCCTTGCTTCTGCAGAATTTTTTAAATATAATTTCTGATATAAAGGATTTTGTGGTTATAAAGTGACAAAAAAGGGTAAATATATATGTGTAATATATACAAATTAAAACTGCTTTGCACCAGTTCTAAGTAGTCTGTGGGCTTTGTGCAAATCAAAACAGCAAAATGTCATGAACCTGCAATGTTTTGAACAGGTGTCCTTCATGAAAGAAATCCTAAAAATAGTACACTGTTTTAATAAAACTATTTGTATTTTAGCTAAACTGCTTTACTATGGGTTATTAGTAGACTATTTTTAGCAGAAAAACAAGGCTAGCAAATATACAGTACCTTTATACCAAACAGAAGATATAGCATTTTGTTATATTTGTACTCCATATGGATTTTAACATTGAAGTATTTTCCTGACGGTTTTATCCAATATATAAGACCAATTGTATTTATTCTCTTGGGTGCTCCTGTGCATTTATTCATTATTAAAATAAATCCCAAGATGTAATAAAAAATACCCTTTTTCATAAAAAAAAACTGATTATTTCAACCTGGACATCAATATCCATGGTTTTTCATATGTAGCTGTCAAGACAATCATCCTGCCTTGTGAAAGTTAAAAGTATATTGCCATTAAGCTTTTGAGATATGACTGCAGGCCAAATATTGTTTACCTTTAATTTAATGCTTTTGGTGTATTGAAACTACAAATCCCAAAATGACTATGAAGATTCTCATTCATCCAGGTCATGGTCTATTTAAAAAAAGTAACTCAAAGCAACTGGACTTGCTGAGAAATTTTAATGAAGACGTTTCATTACAAATCCCAACATCTTCCGTAAGTCAAATAATCAATATTGTGCATTTACAGGAAGATAATATAAATAACATAGACCCAATAATCACAAATACTTTTTTTTATAGTTTACACCAACATGTAACTATTGCAATATTGTTTTTTGTATCATTACTACTTTCACTAGTAGTGACAAAAGTTCTAAACCCCAGTGGTGGTGGTTGGGGTTTGAGATACAGTGGAGAAGTATGCTATAGAAAAAAGCTTGCACTCACAGGATTTATCAAAAGATAATAATATTTTAATTGCAAAAAATGCCTAACGTTTCGGCTAGCAATCTAGCCTTTCTCAAAGTGCTAACACAAATTAACACCCCCCTAATATACACCCAGTGGCGGGAACACTGAAACCAGTGACGTCATCATGACATGTGGGTAAACAAAACATACTAAGAAAACAACCTAATTGCATCAAAAAACAACCTAATTGCATAAAAAATAGAAAAAAGAAAAGAAACAGAAAAATGCATATATGCAAACACAAGGAAATGAGTATCTGGCTAGACCACAGTAATTGGAACAAATTAGAAACAAATTAGAAACAAGTTATCCAATGCATAATACAAGCAACTCATAAACATGGACTAAATACAAAATGGTAACAAATTGCACGTATTGGCAAGTGTAGTCGAAATATATGCTGCAACTGCAAACGGCTCAAAAAAAGAAGGGTTAGCTCACGGAGAACGCTGTTGATTAGATGTACAGGAAAGCGTGCAGGTCCGTATGGGGGAGATCCGTGAAGTAAAGGTGCATCTGTGCTGTGTTCTTCCATGTGGTGTATGCACTCTTACGAAATTTTTAAGCAAATTTGGGTGCGTTGGTCAAATATCGCTTATGCAAGAAGATTGAAGGACCCGCACTCCATATGCTCAAGTGAACAAAAGTGTTACTTTATTCTCAGATGCAATTCCAACGTTATATATATATATATATATATATATATATATATATATATATATATATATACAGATAGAGTCACTTGGATTTGTAAGTTAAATGCGTCGTGACTCAGCATTAATTGAAGAAACTGTGTTATCTAAAGTTATCTTAACTCATTTAATGCATTTAACCTTTTCATTAGCATACCAAAGCTCCATTGTTTTCAATGGTGAACTCTTTAATTGGATGGGATGCTGTGACACAATATTCTGTGATAAGTGGGATAAATGAGATAAATGAGTTAAGTCGCGACACATTAAACTCACCATCCAAAGTGACTGCATCTGTATATATATATATAAAATGACTAATTCATCACCTTCCCAGAACTAAAGAAGAGTTGTTTACTGGAAACAAGCCATGTTGAGTAACAGTAGTGCAGAAGGTTTAACAGCATTTACTGAATTGACTATTACCCATAAAATCCAATATTCTTTCATATAAAACAAGAGTATTTTGCCTTGCAGTGTTATTACCACCTGAATGGTTCAACCATTTTTTAATTCACCTTTATGGCAAACACTCTTTCAATCTCATTCTAATATTTTAATGTATAGACAACATCAGTAGTATTAAAACCAACTCTCCTTGGCTACCAAGAATAATATTCATTATTCAACTGTATTCTTTCAGATAGCTCTTACTTGAAAAGAGGCACCCACTAGGGCATATGATAACAAGATACTAATACATTCAAGATGAAATATATTTAAAATACCAACAAAATACATTCCATATAGATTTGGAATAATTTCTTTAAAACAACCAGATCCAAATTATGGAATTTTATTGAATTTTATTAAAAAAATATGCTGGTACATACCTAAAAGAATGGACTATTTCAAACAAAAGACATGTTTAATGTAAATTTGATTGTGTTTTAGTGAGAGCTATCAAAGGTTTGATACCTCAAATCCTACTTTTAAAAAAAGAGGTTTTTTTTTTATCAATATAGGTTTCTCTTGAGATTACCAGGGTGTATTAATCATAATTTGGGGGATAATAATTCATCATAGGCTAGGTATAGACACATCAGCAATTGCCAATAGAAGTATATGACAACAATTTGGAACTAATAATGCCATGTTTGTTTCTTAGTCTAACTTTGGTCAGTACTACACACATGAAAAGCCCAAATATTTTTGCCAAAAAGCCAGAAATAGTCAGATTTTTGGGCAAATTCCATTGCAGACCACAGAAACTTCCAAAAAGGGACCTCTCCCAATTTCTTAAATACAAAGGGGTTACGCCCCGAAACATTGCATCCGCAATAAAAGAGCAAAGGCTTGCCCTGCTAGCATTATCCTTGTTGTGCCGGTGATTTTTTTGCTTTATATACAACCTTGGCAGGTCCGAGATGGCAAATTTTTAGATTCTAATAATTCATTCCTTAATAAATGCATAATACATTCTAAAAAATTTGAGTTTAAAAACAAACAAAACATTTTAGTTATGCACTAAAAATCTCGACCAGACTTTAGTGAATAACCCCCTTAATTTTACCAAATAAAAATGATTTTTCTGAATTTACAGATTCTGTAGGGTCTTCTTCAACAATGGCAAAGCAAGTTCACTGTGAACCACACCTCAAAGATTACAGTACTTTAGAAGCATACATGTACAATGTATCTACTTTGCCTCAGTTGAAAAGACAATTGCTGAGGGCTGCAACTTATACTGTAAATGGCAGATTTATCAAGGGTCGAATTTCGAGGGTTAAAAACCCTCAAATTCGACCCTCGAGGGGTTGTAACGCAATTCTATATATCGAACGATCGAAAAGAAAAATACGACCGATCGATAAAATCATTCAAAACGATCTATTTGAACGATTGAATTTTTTTTTTATTCGATCACAAAAAACTTAGAAGAATCCTTTGGGAGCTTCCCAATGGATTTTATAGCAATTCAATAGGTTCAATCTGGCAAATTTATAGATCAAATTTTTCTTATAGGGACAGTACTTCGCAAATTTAAATTAGAATTCAAATTTTCTAATTTGATTAATTTGAATCGAATATTGGGCTATTCAATAGTCAAATAAGTCAAAGAAATTAATTCGGATTTTTTAAATTCGAATTTGATTAAAATTTTCACTGCGAATCAATTTGACCCTTAATAAATCTTACTGGTAAACAGCAGTCCTACTGTATGTATTATCTAAAACAAAGTAAGCATCAGGTCTTACATTGCCCTTAAAGGGGAACATTTCAACTCCCTATAAAGAAAAATTTGATAAATATTTCTGCATTGATTATAACACATGCTTGTGATTTAGTCTTGTAACAAAAGAATGCATGGCCCATTTAAGTATTTTGCTTTATTCTTTTCAGTAGAGCATACCATCCAAAGCTTCTGTTCTATTAACCAAATGAATCCACATACAATGAACATTTCCTTTAAAATAGCATCTTTTAATTTTTGTTTTCCATTTTATTTTGATTTTACTTTACCATTCAAAAATAATTGATTATTATAGCCAATAACACTTTTGATAATGGTTTCCTGCCATGTTATTGCTCATTTGTGATAGATATGCAATTTGTTTTTCTGTCTATATTGTTATGGGTCAGCTTTTCTCATATGTCCCATTATCACAGTGAGATGCATTATAGATTATATGGGCATCAATCACTGTAGCTGCTTCAACATCAAATGCAGTTCGACACAGAGATACAGCAGTGCATTATGCTCTCTAGTCTATATTTGGAGCAAGATAGCAAATGCACCGGGAAATGGACAACCTGTACTTGTATTGTGCTTCATGTCTATTCTCTTGTGGCTTTTAATGCGTTTCCCACTTCAGTGGTTCAATCTTTAGTTCATTTCATTACGTACACTCTTCTTTCCTTTATCGCAATGTTTACTTCACCTTAGAAGCATTTTTCTGTAGATTATTAATTTTTTAAATAAATAGCCTTTAGCAAGCACTTTATATAGCTATTTTTCTATAATGTGGCATACTTCCTCTTTAAATGTTTTACGGTGTGAGCCCTGCCTGCACAAGTCCTTTATTAATTCTCAAAGGTTCTAAAGGAAAAATATTATATATAGATATAATAAGAAATATAATGCATGGATACATATAGGTAGAGGAAAATTGTGTATTGCATGTACCATATGACACAGCAGGTTGTACTGTTCATGAAAGTAGTTGTCATATATTATCTCATTATTATTACAGTAATGCATATTGTTTTCTCTAATACTGCTACTTTTTTATGAATAATATTTGTTACAGAAAAGCAGTCCTAGTCACTCTACTGGACTCACACTTAACTGCTTGTGTACGGTTTTCCATTATCCTCATATTGACTGCAAAGCCAAACCAGCATGCTACATATTACAGCCCAGTAGAGGGCATTATACAAGCCCCTTTTAACTATGGTTCTGCTCTTGAGAACTGCATGGGATTCAATCCAAAATAATAAAACATAAGGAAAAAAAACAAATTTTTTAAGGCTTAGTTCAATAAAACTTTTAAGTGAATTGATAGATTATTTTTATATTGCATGAATTTACATTCTAATGTTGCATCTTACTGTAACTCTGAGGAATACATTGTCACATAAGACCACACTCATATTTTTATTATGGGAAAAACTCTGTCTGTGATGAGTTGACATCTGACTGGCTTTCCAGTTTGCAGAAGAAATGAACTGGGGGATACGTTTCCGTAACCAGCAGGTCTAGCAAAAGCAATCTGTCTATTCCTCTGAAATAAGTGTGTCATAAAATTTCCACTCACTGATATTTCCCTTTTTTTTGTTAGGTTACATCCATGTACACCATCTTGAATGTAACGCTTCATTCAGATCTGAACTATTTGTGTTTACATTTATTGAGCCATAAACAGAAGAATCAGCTGCAAGTAAATATTCCTCACTGCATGATGAATGGGATGAGAACAATTTGGATGTAAGCAGAGCAGTCATTTCATGTTGTCTGTGCTCCCTCCAACCAGTGTTACAATGCCAGAAAGACTTGGGGAAATGTTCATGGATGTTTGGACTCCATTAATCATATTATGGATTGCTGTTCTTCCTCATGTTTATATGGCTCCAAAGAATGAATCTCACACACTTTCAACGAATGGCACAATGGAACTTAATGGAGTCAGCGAAGAGCAAAAATTATTAAATCGTTCCAAAAGAGGCTGGGTGTGGAATCAAATGTTCGTGCTGGAAGAGTTTTCTGGACCTGAACCAATACTTGTTGGACGGGTACGTTTTGGCTTTCATTGATCTGTATTGTAATGTTTAACAAATCTGACTTTAAGTAATTTCATGGAGTAAATGCAATTATTTAACATTTCTGCAGAAAAATAGAATTTAAAATTGAATGTCATTTGTACTTTTTCTTGTACTGACTAAATAACAGAATTATTTATTTTATTTATTAACCACTTTCCTACCCATACGTACAGTATTTGCTGGAACAGAGTCTCTGTGTAGTATTTTAACAGAAAAGTATATAGAATACATCCCAAAAATAGTGTTTGGCATTCAGTACATACGCATGGATTTATAGTTAATATTATTTTACCCATTCTTTTCTCAAACACACTTGCTTAGACTATAGGCAGACCAACCTGCCATCCAGTATTGTGAGTACCAATACCATTGATTGGCCAAAAAGACAATCTATTAGGCATTGCTTGTTGTTCATGGAACACAAAGGCATGCTTTACTAAAATCCTATCAAACATAAATAGAGGTGTAATACACACAAACACACACACACACACTAGTTCCTTTATTTCTAATGTAAACTTGTTTGGTTAAATGCTAGATTATTTGTTATTATATCTGTTGAGGAGCAATTTTAGCTTATTCTTATTATGATCCACCAAAGGTACAAACAGTTTCTCAGACACAAACATTATGTTTTGCTCTATTGATAACTACAGTACAATCAGGTCTGGACTGAGAATTAAAATATGCCCTGGCATTTAGGTACACAGAGGCCCAATCAGCCCACACAGAGGCTCAAAAAAACCCCACCAGCCCACTAAATACTGACTTTATATGGCACCTTATAGCAGCCCCTCTGGCATTTGCCAGAACCCAGAGATTGCCAGTCCGGGCCTGACTACAATCACAGGTATTTCTCTCTTTGTGAGAGAAAGAGAGCCACACTATCCTATGCTTTTTGTTAATGTACCCATTAAAATAATCTACATTGCTTAACACATTATGGGTCCTTTATTATGCATGGCACAGATAGCAAAGTAAAAAAAAAACAGGCACAAGAGTGGTCAAAGTTAAGGGCCTTCCTCCGCATCACAATCAGCGGGTGGGCGCAACTAGGCTGCGTGGGCCTAGCGCCCTCCCTACACCCCCGACTGGCACATGGGTACAATCGCCCACCCCACACCCCCTGACTGGCACATGGGTGCTAGCACTGGAGCACTGGGAATCTGCATGTTCCCAGTACTCCCCATAAGACAGCTGGACAGCATTCTGCCCCTAAGTATTGCCACAATATTGAGCTGTGCACTCTCCAACTTTAATCCATTGTGAGGGGTACAGAATAGATGCCCATGACACAAATGTTTCTTGAATTTCCCCAGTGAATACTGCACTACATTTCTTCAGCAAATCTGCATTCATTAAGGGTGGACAGGTGTTGGAAACACTAAAGGATTCCTTTCTCATCACCTACCTACCTGCCCCTTTGTTTTGTGCATGATTCAGAAGTGTAAAATAGGAAGCACCTTAGTTTATTCCAGTGTGAGGTGCTAGGAGCAGGTACCCCAAAAACTAATTGGGATGGGCAAATTGGCGAAGTACTAGTTCATTCCTTATTTTACAACCTAGCTACTTGGCTATCATTCAGATGTTAAGTTAAAGGGCAACTAAAGTCTAAAATAGAATAATGGAAATGCTGTATTTTGTATACTAAATATACACATGACCTTTCTGCACAAGAAGCCTAATAAGACAAATTATTTATGCTTTCAAAGTTGGCACAGGGGGCTGACATCTCTGCAATATCAAGACTCCACACATGCTCAGTGTAGTCTGGGCTTCAGTTGGGAGGTTGAGCTTAGGGATCATCATAGATGATCAAACAATATGTTGCAAGCAGTTTAACATACATTTTCATATTATTATTGCCCCTGGGCAAACTTAGTGCCTTTTATTACATTACCCCCTTAGGGGCAGATTTACAAAAAATCTAATTTGAGAGTTAATAAACCCTCGTATTCGATTTTCGAATTTAAAGGGGAAGTGGTCGAATTTCAAAAACATTTGAATTAAAATGTTTTAATGCAATTCGACCAATTCGACCGATTGAACGATCAAATATAAAAAATTTGAACGATTCGAACGATTTTGACTCTTCGATCTAATTTTTTTTATTCAATCAAAAAAAAAACTATGGGAGCTTCCCGTAGGGTTTTAAAGCAATTCGTTAGGTCCAAGTTCTCGAACTAGCCTTTCAAATTTTTTTTAAAGGGGAAGTACTTTGACCATCGAATATTCAAATATTTGAATACAATTAAATTCAAATTATTCAAATTATTCCAATCAGTCGAATTTAGAAAATTTGATGGTCGATGTTACCTCATTTGCATATTTTAAATTTGAATTCAAATTATTTTTGTAAAATTCTATCGAATTTGAATTCTTCACACGAATTTAGTAAATGGGCCCCCTAGTGTCACATTATTTAAATGCATGCAATGCTGCTGTGCCTCTGAGTGATACAAGCAGCCAAGGCAAATTTTTCAGGCAACACTATATAAAATTAATGCATTTGTTTATGGAAAGACTGTACTTCAAGCTCCCACAGATTGCACACAATTTTCTGAGATTTCTCTGATCTCCAAAAGGCAGAAAATCAATTTCATTTGTCATGCTGATTTTGTCTTAGCAAGTCTGAACTTGATTCGACTTGCTTTCCACTGCACTCTTCAAAAAAAAATTCTTATTGGGATAGGAAGTGATCATTCCGTGACTTCACTTCCAACAGGGATCATTTAAAATACACGAAAACCCAGCAGTCAGTTGCATACACGCATCTACATGTTCTTTGCCCAGCAGCAGAGTGTCATGAAAAGCACCTAAGGCTGCAACACAGGTACAAATATAAAATGAACAAATGTTTACTATTAGAAACGATCACACATACTGTTTTCTCTGGGATCCACATATATTATATTATAGTGTATGCCTAATGTATTTAGTATTTAATTAATCTATATTAAAGGAAGCACATGCTCCGCATTTTAGATTTGGGACATAGGCAGATATGCAGTCTCTTAAATTGCTGAAAAAAAATCACTACTCATATTCAAGGTTTTTATTCCTGCTAATTTTGATTTAATGTTATTGCCCAGATCCGTGTTTCTAATCAATTCCCTGAATCCTTGAAAATATGTATTTCCTTTGCTCTTAATTCTGTTCTAGCATATACATGCTTCAAGTATCTTAAAACTAATATTCCTTTCCCTTTTTTAACAAAATATTTCATTATTTATACCACTCCACTGAAAGTACTCCACTTTTTTCGTTTTTTATTCCTCAGTTTCAAATTATGTTTTAAAGGAATTATTCAGTATAAAAATAACTGGGTAAATAGATAGGCTGTGAAAAATAAAAAACAATTTCATTATAGTTAGTTAGCCAAAAATGTAATGTAAAAAGGCTGGAGTGATTGGATGTCAAACATAAGTGAACAGAACACTACTTCCTTCTTTTCTGCTCTCTTGTTTTCCACTGACTGGTTACCCTAGTTACCAAGCAGTAACCAATCAGTGACTTGAGGGGGGGGGGCACATGGGTCATAACTGTTGCTTTTGAATCTGAGCTGAATGCTAAGGATCAATTGCAAACTCACTGAACAGTTATGTCCCATGTTGCCCCCCTTCATGTCCCTGACTAACTGAGCTGAAAAACAGGAAGTTGGATTCTGGCTATTATGTTAGACATCCATGTATTATATAGTTACCCACTTTTTATTTTTACACTGAACTGTTCCTTTAATATATCATAATTGGTGATCAGTATCAGTGAAACAATCTGATTGCATTCATATAATTTTAATGAGCTACTTCTTCTCAAAAATTGAATTCCCTACAGAAAGGGCTTGGCAAAGGGTAACAAGCTCTCGTATACATAAATAAAGAACAGCAACAACATATTTTTGAGACTAGATAACTGGTCTTCTGCACAATTTGTACACATATTGATATTCACTTATTTATCCAAAATAGACAAACTAAAAATTGCTAAGTGTAATCATAAATATGGAGCAAGCTGACAGCACAGATGCTGGATATTAGACCTTCAGAGTGAGGTTAGCTACTTAAAGATTTCTTAGCAGCCATTTACTTAAACTTTATGCTGCACCCTGCTGAAGGATTCTTTAATTTAGAGACATTTTAATTATACAATCAACTGAATAAAAAAGTCCAGGATAAAATTAAAGCACATTCTGATTTTCATACAGCTAACAAGGCAAGAATCCTCTGTTATAGTATAACAAGATGTTTGGGACTCTTCAAAATAAGATTGAGCTACACTAAAAATACATTGTAGAATGTTTAACTCATTATAACTGACAGTAACACAGTTATCAGATTTTGCAAGAGTAATACAATATGCTGGGGTGCATATGTCAATTATTCAATAGATTTATTTTCAAACTGCATGTTTTTATTTGCATACCAAGTATATTCTGTGATGAAGTACCTAAAAGACAGATAGGGATGCTCATACTAAACAGGTTGTGGTTGTTTAGCATGACCCTTTCTGATGGCTTTACTAATGACTAAGCAAAGGTTGCTAATCCACTCCCTGAGTGTAGTAACAGTCTTGCCCACGTAATATAAACCACATGGATATTAATGTATACCACATACCTAGAAGTACAACTTAGTCTGTGGTTTATCTTAAATCTATTGCCCATGTAAGGATGAGGAAAATCTGTCCCATATACTGTACCGTATTAGGCAGTGAAAGGTCATGCAGTCATCTATAGCACCCCAGTTTTTGTGTTTGGGTAGCCAATTTGTAGAACATTGACTGTCCTTTGAAGTCTGTGACTTCAAAATGTCTTTCATGTTTCTATCACATCATCAGTGTAGGAGCCCGGATTAGAGACAATGGGGCAGATTTACTAAAGGGTGAAGTAACTAACATTGGTGATTATTCACCAGCGTTAACATTTTCAGCCACTTTGCTGATTTACTAACGTGCGCAGACGTCACTTTGCTAGTGAAGAAGATAGACACTAGCAAAGGAGATCCCCAATAGGCTAAAACAACAATTCGGCAGGTTTTAGATGGCGAATGGTCAAATTTGAATTTTTAAAGACAGTACATGATAAATTTCAAAAAATTTTTAATAGAATTTGGACTATTCCCTAGTTGAGGAACACAAAAACAGCTCAAAATTTAATTTAAAAAATTCACCTAAACCTTTGATAATTCTGCCCCGAAATATTTAACAAAACTAGGTGTTAATGCCCACCTTTGCTTTGCAATGTAATGTGAGCAGCACAAAACATTTGCACAAATTGCATTTTAAACATTTCTTGTAATTTTTAATTACATTCCCCTTCAAGAGGCACAGTTACTAAGGATCGAAATGAGTATTCGAATAAAATTTGAATTTAAAAAATTCAAATTTCAAAGTAATTTTGGGCTACTTTGACTATTGAATAGGCCAACATTTTACTTGAATAGAAAAAAAAATTTAAATTCGACTTTTAGAAGTACTGGCCCTTTAAAATCCTAGGAATTCAAAGGATTTTGTGCAAAATCATTTAAATTGTTAGATGATCGAAGTTTTTTCACTTCGAAATTCGACCATTAGTAAGTTTGGCCCCAAGTGGTTCTTTGGGTAATTAAGCAAATTTTATGAAAGAGAAACTTTAGTAATACAATCAAAGTTGCAAATAATTGTAGCAGCAAGTGCCCCAAGCAAATGTCCAAAACTTGAGCAAAGTATTTCTTCTGTTTTGTAATTTTCAATCAAGTAAGACAATGTGCATGTACAATACAACATTGTTTTAGGTATGCAAACTTGGATACTTTGAGAGTCACAGGCTAAAAATTAGGTATCTCACTCTATCAACATTTAAAGGTATCCTTTGTCAACCCAAGCAAAGATGATGCTCTTCTGATGGCTTACAGAATGGCTACCGCTATGTAAAAAATAAATTGTGTAAAATCAAGTCAAGCAAATTAGTCAAGCAAGGCAGTAGATTTAAGTTTGGACTGAAATGACACGATATGGAAACAAGAAAATGTAGAGATTGGCTAAAATTAGTGATGGGCGAATTTATTCGCCTAGGTCGAATTCGCAGCGAATTCCCGCGATTCGCCGCTGGCGAATAAATTTGCGAATCACCAACGAAATTTCGCTTGGCGATAATTCGCCGAAAACGAGTCGCACGTCGTTTTTGACACGACCGACGCGCGGCGAAAACGACGCGACGCCCGACGAAAACGACGCGCCGCGTCAAAGTTGACGCGACGCGCGACAAAGTTGACGCGACGCGCGACAAAGTTGACGCGACGCGCAACAAAATCGTCACGCGACTCGTTTCGCTAATTTTTCGCCGATTCGCGAATTTGTCTAGAAATTCGCGAATTTTTCGGCGAAGCGAATCGCGGGAGATTCTCCCATCACTAGCTAAAATAACTACAGGCCTGTTTTGCAGCCCTCCAAATGATCATTCACCCTATTGGCTTAATAGGATGTAAGAGAGATATTCGCTTAGCTTAAGAAAGATTTTGGTATATCCAAGATTTCCCAAACACTGGCAGGCTCAGGGATCTAGAATGTCTTCTAAGAAGAAGAAGAGGCTATGATGTAATTAATTATCATTAAGGGTTACATTTGCAGATGCCTTAAGAAAACATAGACAGGATCTGAATTTGGAACTGTAGTTACAGTAATTAAATATATATATTTAAAATGGATTGTGCCCACTGTAAAAGGTACTCAGTGGCATATTTGCTTTGCTGTGTTTTTCAGTTTAGAACCTGAAGCTAAATTCAAGCCATGCTGAGAATTTGCCATCTGCCATTTAGCAAGTGTTGGGCTTTTATCTTAAGTAAATATATATTCTGCTGAAAGTTTGACTTTTTCAGGAATAGCAAGTGACTGATCCTTAGGCTAGTTGAAATGTCTGGAGACAGTCTTTTAGCAGCATTTGTTTGTTTAGGAAATCGGAATTGTTAATTGTTAAAATGCCTTTGGTGTATAAAGAGAAGCTAAAGGAACAGTGTATTTATATGCATTTTCCATTTTCTCAAAGTTATTATAATGTCTGTATCAAAATGTCAGGTCAATCCAAATGGAGGACAATTACAAAGTGTTGCGATAACTAAGGTGGAACCTAATTAACATGCAAATTGCAGGCAATTTCAGCATTTTATATTAAATTGTACATTGAAAATGAATTATGTTTTAATAAGTATGAGATAACATATTTTATCATTTTAAGTGGCCTTCACAGTGCTAATAAAAATAAATTTCATCAATAGAGTGATGAGCTTTCCAATTCCCTGAAAAATTTGTGAAACACCAACAAAAGTGTTGGTGAAAAGTTTCAGAAACAAATTGACATCAATGCACTTTTTTGGGCATTTCTTACAGCAGAGAATGAACTGAAGTTAATGGAAATCTTTGCTACATTTTTTTCATGATAAAATGTATTGAAGTCAAACTGGCTTTTTTTCTTGGCCTGTTTTATGCACAATGTTTTGAAGTAAACTTTTGGCAAACTGCAGAATTTAGCTGGAAATCTATGCCTGGCAAAAAAAATTCACTCGTCACTCTGTGATGTTGCTTTTCAAGTATCATCTGTCTGAAGACCACATATTATATCAAGAACTCAGCTAAATGAATAAGAATTGACCTCGTATTTAAAGCTAATGCTGTTTCAAGGTAAAATTAATAGGGAAACTGAATTCTGAATGTGCAATGTTTTAGTTAAAATGATTGAGCAAGTATGCAGTAAATGATTAATACATTCTTGTGAAGGCTGACCGTCTTCACTTCCCTGGAAATTCACAAAACAGCAAAAAATATGGCAAATGCATTGAAGTATATGGGCAACAAATTTTTTTCACACACAGCAATTTTTTTCACCCATTGGAGTCTATGGGCGTCTTATCACTCATCCCAAATAAATGCTTCCACTTATAACAACCTAAGTTGTTTACATCTTTTGTTTACATTATTGTAAAGAAATTAATAAGTTGTGGCAATTTATACTGTATGCCAATTATATTTAAACCGAGTCTGTGTCTAATATCAATCACTATATATATGAACAAACCAAACAGCAGTAGTACAGCAGGCTACTGTTTCTTTGTATCCATTTTATACTGCTCATGTAAAGCTGAGTGTATTAATGCTATTATAAATTGAACTGTAATCAAATGGTAGAAAGGATGTGAAATGCCATTGGAATAATGCCTAAGAAATTATCAGCAGGAACTATGGGTAATTAGATTTTAGGGGTCATATAAAGGTTTCTGATTATAATTCAATGCAAACATGGGTCATTCAGATACATTAATATGTAACGGGAGCATAAATAAAATTAAACAAAGAACCAGACAATGAATCAAGCATATTCTTTTAAAAAGAAACTGTCTTAAAAAAATCTGTCTGAATATTATGAAATAACATTCACATATACTACACATAGCACTTAAAGTAAGCTTTATCATGACCCTAGTTTATTTGAAAGAAGGAGCTGCACAACTGGCAAACCTAATTCCCTGTAAAAGTAGGTTTACTCAATCTACCTTTTACTTCCAGTCAGAAAGGTTAAGGGATTTCAGAGTTCCCACCTAATAACTTCAGATCAGCCCCTCTTTCTGATAACTCCAGTCTTTTTTTAGTGGCCTCAATGTTTTAGGAAAATTTGGATCATTAGGAAGAGCATATATAAAGTGGAACTCCAGGGCTATCTATAAAGGTGTGTAAGATGAGCCATAATAATGGTTTGAATGTGGTGTAAAATAAAAGAGTTATATAATTTGCCTCTCACTCTCAATTGTAAATTGTGGTCACAAAAAAAATCCTTCCAAAGCACCAATCATACTGATTATAGAGTATATATTTTATATGCTAGACTAATGCATTAATCTGGCCTAATATTATACACTACTTTAAGGGGCAGATTTACTAATGTTTGAATTTTGAATAGAAAAAAATTCGAAATTCAACCATTAAATTTTTTTAAAGTATTTTTTCAATTCAAAATGGACATTTTTTATTCATGCAACTTTTATTATACTACTATTTTTAAAATTTTACTTTTTTGAATAAAATCATATTAAATTGACATTTTTATTGCATGGTTATGAAACATAATGAATTATAGGATGTGGTGTGTGATGTGATGTGATCCCTGTGATACTATTATTGAAACGAACTGAACCTGCAGAGGAACAATAAAGTTTTTTCAAAAGTCGGACCGATGGGAATAGAGATAAAACAGCAAAAACAAATGGGGACGTCATTGCTCAAGGAAGAAGCCATTCTAGGCGAAACATGTTAGCAAGATCACATTTGTGAGTCCTTGGATAAGGACGCTTTGAGCTCTGAGGGACGCCGACGAGCACTTGTGCCTTAAAATGATTTTTAATGCGACTATTGTGGACTTGTTTGTGAGTGTGTTTTTATAATTATACATTAAAATGTTTTAAATGTTTCCGCAAATGCTGTTCTTATCTCTTGATCCAAGCAAAGGTGAAGAATTTGGAATATTGAAAGAACGTCTAAATGTCCATATTTTCTACGTATATCTAAACTCACATCTTGTGAGTATGTCATATCACTGGGGGAAATAGGACTCCAGCGGTAACTCATTACTCCTCGTTATCTATCCTCTCCACACAAAGTTATGTACCTTAAGTTTATTTGTCACATAGCTATATGGTGTATAAGCTAAACTTTGGGTTTTGAAATTTTTAAATGCTGGTATGATTAGGTAATAATTGTTATCACAATATAGGGTCCTCCACATATTATTTGGAGCCGTGAGGTTTCGTATAAGGCAACGCAGCGTGCCACTTGTTACAGATGCAGCCACTGGGACTGGTGAGTTAAATGCGTTGTGACTCAGGGCTAATTGAAGAAACTGTGTTATCTAAAGTTATCTTAACTCATTTAATGCATTTCACCTTTTCATTAGCATACCAAAGCACCATTGTTTTCAATGGTGTACTCTTTAATTGGATGGGATGCTGTGACACAATATTCTGTGCTAAGTGGGATAAATGGGATAGATGAGTTAAGTTTTTCTGTGTCAAATGTACAATCCAAAGTGGCTTCATCTGTATGTGTGAAGTGTGATTCACAAGGTGTTAATGAGACACATAACTCACAAGAGGGTGAACATTTTTGAGCACTGAAATATTACACTATATAATCATTCTGTTTTCCCCTTCTCAAAACACATTGTTTTTGGAGGAATGCAGCAATCGTTATTTTGAAGGGATTGGCATAAGTAGATGGAAACCTGAAATTTACGACTCTTCTCTCTACAATATGTGGAACATGAATACAGAAAATCGATGTCTGTCCTTCAATTAAAAATGATAAGGACAGGATGGAGCTGTGGAGTGCTTTGTTGAATTTAATAGCAGAAGCAAAACATACACACATAAAGCATATCTGACATCTCTTTCTTCTAAATTATTGCAACATAACATAAGAAATAACAAATAATTTACTTGCAACAGGGACATTCATCAGCCTGTATCACCAATTTGTTAAAGGAAACTATACCCCCAAAATGAATATTTAAGCAAAACATAGTGTACAGCATATTAAATGCCCTATTAAATAATCTTACCCAGCTGCAATATAGATATAGTAAATATTGCTCTAACTGTAACTTGAAGGAGTCTGGAAGCAAAAGACAGAACTTTGTCCTTTACTTGATTAATGTGACGTAAGATATATGACTTGTTTTGTGTTTTTTGTGTTCACCATGAATCTTAGGATGCCGGGAAGGGGCCCTTATTTCTTAAAAGGGTGGTTCACCTTTACGGTAACTTTTATTATGTTATAGAATGGCCAATGCTAAGCAACTTTTCAATTGGTTTTCATTATTTATTTTTTATAGTTTTATAGTTATTTGTCTTTTTCTTCTGATTCTTTGCAGCTTTCAAATGGGCGTCGCCGTCCACTTCTAAAACAAACACAGGCTCTGTAAGGCTACAAATGTATTGTTATTGCTACTTTTTATTGCTGATCCTTCTATTTAGACTCTCTCCTATTCATATTCCAGTCTCGTATTCAAATAAATACATGGTTGCTAGGGTAATTTGGGCCCCTAGTTACCAGATTGCTTAAAATGCAAACTGGAGAGCTGCTGAATAAAAAGCGAAATAAGTCAAAAACCTTAAATAATAAAAAATGAAAACCAATTGCAAATTATCTCAGAATATCACTCTCTACATCATACTAAAAGTTATCTCAAAGGTGAACAACCCCTTTAAAATAACAATTTTCTATTTAGTTCTCTATTTTTAATTTTTTTTTTTAATTTTCTATTACTATTTAGTAATACCCAATGGCACATAGCAGGTTTAACATATGAGCTGGTTTATGTAATATAATTTTATGTAATATACTTATATAGAAACCTATTTTTGCTTTAAATAATGGACCTACTTTTAAAGGTATTAAAAAATAATCAACAAAAGTCACCTTAGGTTTCTTTATTAGTTTATTGACATTTGTATACATTTAAAAACTACTGGAAGATTTGCAGTAAAGGAATAAGATGAAAATAATCCTGCCTTTTTCTTGGTGTAATTTATATACACTGCCATCATTTCCCAGGATAAAGTTCTTAGAGAAGAAATTGATGGCACAGGTAGAGGATTTGTGTCCTAATTGAATACATTCAAGCTTTGACAATGATATTGTGTGCATACCATAACCACAAAGATTAACATAGAGATTTTACAATAATGTGCTAGCTTTAATTATTTTCTATTGCCCAGTTTATTGTCTTGACAACTTTTTCTGGGGGGGGGGGAGCTTGAGAAACAGTGATAGTTACATAATTAAATTGGGTTGAAAAAAGACAAAGTCCATCAAGTTCAACCCCTCCAAATTAAAACCCAGCACACACACACCTCCCTACACTCTTTCACACAAACCATTTATGCCCATAGCTATACCAACTGTAGAGTTTAGTATCAAAATAACCTTTGATATTATGGCTGTCCAAAAAATCATCCAAGCCCCTTTTGTAAGCATAAACAGAATCAGCCATCACAACATCACCCCGCAGTGCATTCCACAACCTCACTGTCCTCACTGTGAAGAACCACCTAGCTGCTTCAAATGAAAGTCCTTTTCAAGATCCTTCTCACTTAAGGGAACTCCCAACACACTGCCATTTAGTGTATAACTTGCATTTATGTTATTTTTGCCAAAGTGCATAACCTTGCATTTATCAACATTGAACCTCATTTTCCAGTTTGCTGCCCAGTTTCCGAACTTAGACAAATCACTCTGCAAAGTGCAGCATCCTGCATGGAACTTATAGTTCTACACAATTTAGTATCATCTGCAAAAACAGAAACCGTACTTTCAATGCCCACATCCAGGTCATTAGTAAACAAGTTGAAAAGCAAGAGACCTAGTACAGAGCCCTGCAGTACACCACTAACAACACTGGTCCAATTAGAAAATGTTCCATTTATCACCACTCTTTGTAGTCTATCTTTTAGCCAGTTCTCCATCCAGTTACAAATACTATGTTCCAGGCCAACATTCCTTAATTTAACCAGTAACCTTCTGTGTGGCACTGTATCAAATGCTTTAGCGAAGTCTAGGTTAATCACATCCACAGCCATCCCAGAATCGAGGTCCCTGCTTACCTTCTCATAAAATGAAATTAAGTTAGCCTGGCAATATCTGTTATGCATAAAACCATGCTGGCACAGACTCATAGCATTGTTACTTGCTATGAAGTCCAGTATCCTATACTTTATTAATCCTTCAAAAAGCTTTCCTACCACTGACGTCAGACTGACTGGCCTATAGTTTTGAGGCAGAGAATGGGATCCCTTTTTGAATAGCGGCACCACATTAGCAATTCGCCAGTCTCTCTGCACCATTCCAGACCTCAATGAATCCCGGAAAATGAACTAGAGAGGTTTGGCAATCACAGAGCTAAGCTCGTTAATTACCCTGGGATGAATCCCATCTGGATAGTGATAGAGACAAAAGCCCTAATATACTACTATTGCAAACATGAGTTATGGGCAAAACAATAGGGTTAGGAATTCTGGTGCCCAACAATTACCCATTGCAAATAATTGACTTCACTTAGGGGTAGATTTATCAAGGGTGGATTTTCACATTCATGGAAGTTATTTAAAACTCCCATGAACGCAAACATTGACCAACTCGGTTTACTAAAACATTCACTTTTTTAAAACTTGTGAATGGAATTGACTTCACGTTTTTTCTCTGAAAAAAACCCTCAAATGTCAGGAAGGTAGCAAACAACTCCAAATTGATCCCAAGACTTTTCCCCATAAACTAAAATAGCAATTCGGCAGGTGTAAAGTGGCAAATAGTCAAACCTGCATTCTTAAAGTGTATGATTAATTTTCGAAAATCAAATTCAAATTAAAAAAAATTATTTTGAAAATTCCCTAGTTGAATTTCACAAAAAACGAGAAAATTAAAATTTCAAAATAAAATTTAAATTCAGATTTTTACTTCAACCCTTTATAAATCTGCCCCTTAGACGTATTTAACAGTTTAATTTTGTAAAAAGGTAAAATATACCAAATAAATTTTGCAAGGGCATCAAAATGTTTGGTCAACATTTGACTTATGAAAAAATATGATTTTCTGTGTAAGTTATTTCTACAGCCTTAAATAGACCCTATACTGTAACTTTAGTAAGCCTGATAATTTTTTTCATCATATTCTTTTTTTCATCATATTTTTTTCATAATATTTTTCTCATATGATAAAATATAAACCTTCACTTTATGCATATAAGCAAAACAAGTTAAGGCTCAAGTTATGCTCAACTATTCAGACTTCACCCAATAGAAAACTTTTTATGTTTATTTCAGCAATTAACAATCTGTTCCTCCCAGTTTACAAGCTAAAATGTGATGTCAATAACCCACATTGCTGGAAGTCAAGCCAATCTAGAAAGTTTGCTTTTTGGAACTAAAGCTATTTAGATGTACAGTATTATAGTAATTATTTAAACAGGAGACACTTTCCTTACATGGAGCGGATATGTGTATTGCACTATCCTTTATATGATAATTAATGATGCTTTCCATTTTACTAGATCCTTACAGTGTTCCTCATTATTTAAAATACTATACAGTATGTGTATTACAATCTTGATTTATAAGCCAGCACTTTTCTTCTCTCTCTCTCTCTCTCTCTCTCTCTTTAAACTCCCATTCTTCCCTTTTCTCTTTTCTTCCCTTTTCTCTCCCAGTTGTACCATAAACCTGGGGCTAAAAAAATTGCTGGGCCTGCATCTTATCAGAACTCAATTGTGCTGCAGGAAGTAGTTGACTGTTGTGTGAAGTGACAGTCATTGAGTCAAATGTCCACTTTTCCTTTAGAAAACGTCTTAAAGAAGAATAAGACATGGTCATAATATTAATATTTTACTTTAGGGAGCAAAGTATTTCACTTTAGGAAATTTTGACTAGTCTTAACGCAGCAGTTTCTACCTGCCCTTGTAACACTGCTCAGACATTCTTACTGACATCAGCTATGCTGACATTTGAATTTGCTGCTGTCATTTCTTTAGCCCTCATTTTCCTAAATACAGCTTAATAATCAGCCATAAAACAATTCATAGGTGCATATCAACTCTGACAACTGTGCTTTTTTTAAATTCATGAGTCAAGGTATATTTATTTAAAAAAGGAATGTACATCTCTTTTTCCTTGCTAGTGTCATCTTTTTCTGAGCAGATATAGCAAAATAAAGTCATTCAACTGTTGAACATTTTAGCAATAATTTTAAGATATAATATTATGAGTTAGTAGTATTTAATCCATTATAGGGGGATGTTTTGTTGCAGGTGGATTAAAGGAGGATTTTTATTAATATTTTGTTTGGCATTTTATATTATTAAAAAACCCCATGGGGGGAGGGTTACATTTATACAGTTTAATATGTTTCATAGTTGATATAATGTAGTTATCCTTAAAGGGCAAGGAAAGTCTAAAATAGAATAAGGCTAGAAATGCTGTATTTTGTATACTAAACATAAACATGAACTTACTGCACCACAAGCCTAATCAAACAAATGATTTATGCTTTCAAAGTTGGCCACAGGGAGCTGTCATCTTGTAACTTTGTTATACATCTTTGCAAGACTAGACTACATGTACATGCTCAGTGTGGTCTGGGCTTCTTAGGGATCATCATAAATGATCAAAAAACAAAGGTGCTTGAGTTCTGCATGGCTGGTAAGTAAGGCAGGGGCTCCCCCTGCTATTCATAAGTATGATTGTTTCTCTGCCAGAAATTAGGGACTGTCTGCAAATTCCTATCCACAGCACTAAATGAAGGGAGGATTTCACTGCATACAGCCAGGTTTCTTATAAAAATGGTAATTAAAGTACTTTAATTAAAGTATATTGGAGATAGATTTCTTTTTCATTAAAGAAAGTATAAATGGGATTTTATTTCTTTGCCTTTCCTTGCCCTTTAAAGGACAGTTTAACCCCTTGTTCAACATGAGTTTAATGAATAGGGCTATGTAATGTAACTGTTGCTTTTGAATCTCAGCTGAATGCTGAGGATCAATTGCAAACTCACTGTACAGTTATGTCCCACATGGCCCCCCTTCAAGTTGCTGACTAACTCAGATTTAGAGAGCTGAAAAGCAGGAAGTAGTGTTGTATTCTGTTATGTTAGACATCCAGTCAATCCAGCCTTATACATTACATTTTTGTCTAACCAACTATATTAGAAACATTTTGCACTGCCTATCTATTTTTATTTTTACACGGAACTGTTGCTTTAAAACAGCAAATAGTGAAACTGAGGAAGCTAATTAGCTTGCCAGAATACAACCCACATCTTTCACCCTTTGTTGGGACTGTTTCTTTTTGGCAGGAGTCCATTAAGCAGTGGTACTGTTTGTGAAATATTATGTCAATTATCTGCCCGCAAGGACCAATTGTGGAGAAGTTTCAGTAACTATTTGGCTGGTTCTGCGCAAGAGATCATAAACCATAGATTAAAACAAGTGGCAATAAGCCACAAGTTCCATTTATCAAACTCATGTTGAATAAGGGGATATACTGCCCTTTAACTTAGCAAAGGAGTGGGGTGAGGAAGGATTGAAGGTAAAAATATAGAAAACAAAAGCAACCTGAGGGGGTGTGGGGGCCCCTGGGCAAGGGACCTGGTGGGCCTCATGTACCCCAGTCTGACACTAATTAAAAAACAGGCTGCTGAGGTACAGTATACAAGTGTGTCAGCAGACCAGGCATGTGCTGGTCCCTGAAGAATTAACTTTAATTTGTTGATTTCCTTATGTTGTGTAAATTGAAATTTGCTTTGCTTTGTACAAAATTATGCTGTAAATAAAACAAAGATACATACCTTCATGAAAACGACACAAAAAAAATTACAAAAAGGTGAGATCATAGCTCACCACACACCCAATTTCTTTAATCTGCCCCTGCTTGTTGCTTCTTTGAAAAAATGTACTGCCATTTTTACCATTTAAATGAACCCCCATGCAACTTACAAACCTACTATTGTGGTTATAGTCCCATTAAAAGAAGACATTGCAGGCATCAGAACACAGGCATTGCAGCATTATGTAACTGGGTTGGGATAAGCTGCACAAGGCAAAATGGTTCATGCTATAAAAGGAACAATATAACCTGTAATGGCCATAAATGTATGCTGCCATTTATTTAGGTATTTCCTTTAATAAGCACAATTCTGAAGGAAAATATATTGATATGCTGGCCCTTAAATATACCAATTTTCTCTGATCACATCTCAAAAGCATTTTGTCTAAATGGCCTTACTTCTCTGATTCTGATTAAACATTTCTGTGTTTGATAATGTATTTTATCAGAGACACATTGTTATATATTGAATAATGTCTTAGTACAAGGTTTCGTCATTTTAACCATATAGCAATAGATCTGTCCTTGAAATCAGTGACCAGTGTTTATCATGGTCACAGCAACATAAAACTCCTTTCTTCCTTCTCTTTTAGTAAGCAATTATCTCATTCATAACCCTCCATTACCTGTAATATTTTCTGCATCTTGTATAGTATAATTGGAAAATATTTCCTTCGAATATCCATTTCCCCTCTTTAATATACTTTATCTTCACTCAGGAGGAATAACAGGGAAAGAGGGATTTTATACAAGTAATCAAATCTTTTCAATTTTGATTCTGTTTTTCCCTTCATCTCAATGGGATTGAACTCTTCAAACACAAAGCTACTGTAAAAGAAAATTGCAGGACACAATTAAAACTCCAATAAGCTTGCGAGAAAAGATGTAAACAGAGATGTTGGTTCAGGGTAATATTTCTGTATTCCCGGCAGAACAGTACAGTTCATTGCTGCTAGACTTTTGAAAACTACTATACAATTTATTTTATTAAAAAAATAGTTTTCAAACGTGTTCAATGTTTGTTGCTGAGAATACATTGTAGCTATTATTGATTTACATTTTGTGGGGGACTGTTCACTGGGGAGTGTCAAAATCCCTGTTGCCAAAATGTAATTTAGTGCTTATTTTATTTGCCATTTATGAGGGCAAATAAAGCACAATGGAAGCCTATAATAATTCTTGGGCTATCATGAAAGTGTTAAGCATTCCCTGTGCTCCAGTGCTGTGCTGAAAAGTCAATTTGTTTAATCCTTCTTAACAGTCCTGGGGACATATTTTATAACCTTACAAAAGAGGTATGGCAAAGATACAGCTGTAAAGCTAATGTAAGGATATTTTTAACTTGTGAATTATATATATATACAAACATACAAATACAAGAGGTCCTCTGCACTCAACCCATTATCAATATATTTAAGACATTGA
>CM044438.1:51524774-51560930 GCA_024363595.1 Xenopus borealis | reverse complement strand
ATATATATATATATATATATATATATATATATATATATTTGGACTCCTTCTACCAATGTACATTTAATTTCTGATTCTGCACCCCGTTTATCCAAGTTGGAGTGCTGATAGTGCTGATAGTGCTGAATCACTAGAATTTGTGAGTTTACAAGCTTAAAAATTTCACTTCTACAAAATTCGGAGCTTTTATATGCTTAAGTTTTATAATCAAGTTTAAAAATAGTCTATAAATAGCAAACAATCAAGTTTTTGAATTTGTGAGGTTTTCTCAAAAATTCTAATTTGAACCTTGTAATGTTTTGGTAGACAAGGATGAGTAGAGTATAATACTGCTTTATTAGCAGGTTCATGCATTCATTCAATCTCAGCAGTAACTTCGGCTCTAACACTCTAAACTGTATAGAAAGTACTGTGTATGCTCAACTCTTGTGTACAGTGACACCTACAGGCCATTAGTATAAACACCATACAGATGCAGCCACTTGGATTTGTGTGTTAAATGCGTCATGACTCAGGCTCAATTGAAGAAACTGTGTTATCTAAAGTTATCTTAACTCATTTAATGCATTTAACATTTTCATTAGCATACCAAAGCACCATTGTTCACAATGATGAACTCTTTAATTAGATGGGATGCTGTGATGCAATTTTCTGTGTTAAGTGGGACAAGTGAGAAATCTGTGTTTAGTTATTCTGTGTTAAACACACAATCCAAAGTGGCTTCATCTGTATATTCCCCCTATAGTAGGAAAGCATTTGGACAAATGTAATAAACAACAGCAATAAAACAGTATGTATCTTAAAGCAATATTATACATTCTTCACATCACATAGTCCTTGGGCCATGCAGATAGTTTTCCGATTCTCTCAGTACGCCTTAAAGGTTCACTTTCTTCAGGCCTATTGCAGTTGGTATCAAGAGTATGAAAATGTCCTTCATGAAAAGGTGCTTCTCCAGAGTCATATCTAGCATGATCTAGACAACTTGCATTCCACATGCATCAATCAGTTCACATGTGTATATGAACAGTGGCATCTCACTTTAAAAGGTATAGTAAATTTAGAGTGTCCTTGTTTCAGTAGTCCTGGTTTCTTAATTCTGACTAAAGATACAGGTTGAAAATGCACTTATCTTACACCATGTTGTCAGTATAAGCCTTGCATTTGGCTTGTTGATGTTTCACAATGCCACCAGTAGATGATTTTGTAGGCAAAATTTGGAAATTTGATGCCTGCAACTAGTGATGGGCGAATTTATTCGCCAGGGGCGAATTTGCAGCGAATTCCCGTGATTTGCCGCTGGCGAATAAATTTGTGAAACGCCAGCAAAAATTCACCAAAAAAAACGAGTTGCGCGCCGAAAATGACGCGACGGAAGCGACGCGACGCGCGTCAAAAACGATGCGCAACTAGTTTTGCAAATTTTTTCGCCAATTCGCGGATTTCGCTGGAAATTCGCAAATTTTTCTCCGAAGTGAAACGGGTGAGATTCGCCCATCACTACCTGCAACATGTAACTTAGTGTGCATCTGTCTGCCATGTAATAATTCAGCTGGAGATGCTTGGGTTGTTGCATGGCATGTTGCTCTGTAGTTATGTAGGAACTCTGTTGTAAATACTTTCCAAGATTTCCCAGTAAGAATTTCTGTCTGTAGTGTTTCTTTCAGACTTCTGTTGAATCACTTGATTTCTCCATTTGCTTGTGGGTAATACACTGAAGGTTTCCCATGCACAATATTCCTCTCTCTCAGAAAGAGTTCAAACTCATGAGACAAACTGTGGATCATTGTCTGATATTAACTCCTTTGGATTACCTTCTCTGCTGAAGACTGTAGACAGAAACCTTATTACTGTAGGCGATGTTCTATGAGAAACACATGCAATTTCTGGTCCTTTACTGCAATAGTCTATTAAGGTTTTAGCAAATTTGCAGTCTAGAGGACCCACAATATCAATAGCAAGATTTCCCATGCTGAATCAGGAAATGGTACTGGCTGAAGTGGTTTTGTATGTGTGATAGCTGTTTTGTCATGATTCTGACAAGTAACAGAAGAACGAATGCCAGTTACCACATCAGCATCCATTGCTGGCTCCCAGTATAGTCCTCATAGTTTTTGTTTTGTATGCACAATTTCTTCATGACGCTTATGTGCAAGTTGCATGAACTTTTTTCACAAGGTATCTGGTACCAGTAAACGGTGAGCTCTATGGACAACATAGCCTAAGGACAGTTCATGTCTGATTCTGTAGTATTTCTCAGCATTTGACCATTTGCTTTGTAAGATGTCCCATAGTTTTACTTGAATTGGACATGTGAGGCAAGCTTGCTTAAAATCATCAGCTTTAACTGTAGCTGACAGTATATCAAGCAATGCTACAACTTTATGTCCTCATCCAGTGTATTAGAAGCTGCAGGTAAAGGTACAGTAAATGTGACAAACAATCAGCAGTAACATATTTTAAACCTGGTTTGTATTGCATTTTGTAATTGAAATTCAAGAGCCTTGCTGACCATCTATCTCCATGCATGACAGTTCTTCCTAGTTCTTTTGTTCTTTCTTAGGCTCTACATTTTTAAGTTGCTCAAACACATGCATGAACTATTTTTTCAACAGTTGAAAATGTATGCTCTGCCTCTTTAAGTGTTTTGGATGCAAATGTAACTGTTTTTACTGCATGATCAGAATGGATCTGTGTGAGAACTGCACCAACCCCATAATCCAAAGCATCTTTAGTAACCAGAGTGAGTAGAGCAGGATCAAATAAAGTTAGCACTGGACTGTTCACAATTAACTGTTTGACAATTTTGAAGATATTTTGATCAGTCTCTGGCCAAATCAGGCTTAAAGTTCCACATAGTAGTGCTCTAAGTGGCATCATAACTGAAGCTTAGTTGGGAATAAACTTAGAATACCATGTAAGACCGAAGAAAGTTCGTAGGATCTGAAAATCAGATGGAGTTGGTGCTTGTATAACAGAGTTGACATGGTCAGGGTCAGGCAGTAATCCCTCTTGTGAAATTATATGACCCAGAAATGACAGCTGAGTTTGTCTGAAGTGACATTTGGAAAGGTCTCAACTCACATAGACAAACTATTTTCACAACTCCAAAGGGCAAATTATTTTCCACCCTTAATCTGCAGAGTGATTATCATCAAGTATTATCTTAGTGAATCAACATAGTTACGTCCCTTCATCAGTGTGCAACTTCGCCTGGCATAAGTCAATGTCCACTAGCAAATTTTCACCAGGGACACTGTTAGTGAGTCAGCGAAGTTGCGAATTGACGTCACACTGGCGAATTAGCGCTGGCATTGCACGCTTTGCGCTTTAGTGAATTTGCAGCTAATTCACTAAGATGAAAATTTTTGTGAATGTTACCTCTTACCCTACACTTTACTTCACCAGGTCAGACATGGCGCAGTTCAATACAATAGATAGGAGTTTGAAAGAAAAAACGCTGGTGTATTTTACCTTTTTGTTGGGTGATAGTCTGAAAAAGAGCAAAACTTTTTTTAGGGTTACCCTCCTTACCCCCTACATTTCCTAAAATATGGCAACTCTATACAGTGGGCACATGTTTAGGGCAATAGGACAACTTTATTTTATTTATTAAAGGTTTCCTGGGCTTATGTAGTGTATGTAGTGGCTGTTACATACACTTCTATTATACACTTAAGTTTGTGCCGTATGCAAATTGGGCATTGCTAGCGTAAATGCGCTTTGCCTGGTGAAGTAACAATAGTGCAACTTCACTACCTTTCACCACCCTGAGTGCAAATTTGCGAAGTGCGGTGAATGTCGGCGAAGGCAACGCTAGCGCATTTTCACACTTTAGTGAATTTGCCCCTATGTCTGGTGCAAACCCAACACAAAGTGAAATATGGTGGTGGCAGCATCATTCTGTGGGGATGTTTTTTAGCAGCAAGGACTAGGAAACTGGTCCGAGTCGAGGGAAAGATGGATTGTGCTAAATACAGGGATATTCTATAGGGAAGATTGCTGTTCACAAGCGAAGCCCATCCAACATGAAGGAGTTGGAGCAGTGTTTCCTTGAGGAATGGGCAAAAATCCCTGTAGCAAAATGCGGCAAACTCATAGAGACTTATCCAAAGGGACTTGAAGCTGTAATTGCCACAAAATGTACTGACTTAAGGGGGGTGAATACTTTTGCATGGCACTGTACATCATTCAATGTGTTAAGGTCAGGGCACACCTGTACCTCCTGAATCTACTCTGCTTCTTGCTGCATAAAATTCTTGACATCAGCACTATGTTATTAGCCACCACTAAGTATAAGGCTGCCTCTACTTACAGATAGAATGGCCCCAAATCTGCTTCATCTGCCACCATGGGATGTTTATACATGCTCAGAAGATAAGGAAGTGAACTGCTTCTTCCCCTGACATCACATCGCTCTCTTTATCTGATCCAGGCTCAACCATCTCCTGCCTTAACTCATTGCTTCTCACCGAATCACAGCTACATCTGATTCTGCCATATATTTATACATAAACCAGTATAATATGGCTGAGATCAATTTCTTGTCACGCAGCCCTGCTCTCATAGCTCCAGGGCTTATAATGTACATTATATTGCCTAATGATAGATAGGACAGACATGTACTTGTACTATTTTTTCTCATTTGAAAGGAATTTAGAACAGTAAAGGATATCATACTATTGTGTAAAGCTATCAAACCCCTTGGGTCGGCTGCTGGAAGTAAGGCAGCAGAGGGGAGAACCTGCCAGGGTGTTTAAGGGAGGGTGCAGTAGCAAGGACTGAGCACAGGCAGGGAAAGTTACTGGGGGTGGCTGCTAATTGCAGAGGCACCACAAGTTGCCGATAGGGAATGGGGAAATAAGGTCAGGTCCGGGCCGGAGTAAACAAGCAAATCAACCAACTAAGCGTCAATCCAAGAGAAATTTCACAAGGAGCAGGGTCAAACACAGGAATTCCTACAATGCTCCACAACTTGCTCACTGAAAACCAATTGTACAGCCAACGAGTCAGTGTGCATGCGTGTGGGGTATAAATAACCTCCCACTACTGCTGATTAGCCAGTTGCAGACTTGTCCTTAACCCCTGCTTTACTGGATGGAATTAAATTCCTAACAGAGTGACTGAAGTTTATCAGATACAAGTCACATGGCTGAAGGCACTTGTGAATGTAAGAACATGCCTAGTCCTGTGTCAGATTTAAAAATGAAATATAAAAAAATCTGCTTGCTCTTTTGAAAAACAGATTTCAATGCATGATTCTGCTGGAGGGGTATTATTTACTAATCCATTTTGTAAAATACATTTTCCATGACAAGTTAAATCAACTTGGGTGTAAAGAGCTTTTATTTTCATACACTACTGTAGGTACACAGGGAATGTTCATATTAAACATTGGATTAGTTTACTTGTCTAAATACAGAGCAATGAATGCTCAATTAATAAATCAGCCCTCAACTGTTGTGATAACACTCACTCACTTGCCCTGCAGACTCTCCTCTCCAGGAATACCAGCTCACCATCCTTGATATCACTTTTTGTCTTTACTCAATCCCTTTGGACTCTCAGTCACCTGGTCACAACTCTCCCTGCTCCTTGTAGTGGTAGGCAGCACCCCAAGCCCCTCTGGGAGTTCTTAACACAAACAGGTAACCTTCCTGTTCTGTGCCCTGCTCAAAAAGACCTTCATGCAATTCTCACTACAATTAAAGAACTTTCCACATGACATCCTTCCACTGGAATGGATTGTCTGGCATGCTTGTTCTTTTTCAGAACACTATAGCTTCTAGAGCCAGAGAGCAAAATCTTTTAAACAGAGAAACTAATGTCTGTTTAGTTACATCTCCCTTGCAGCTTACATCTCCCATTATATAGAAATTAAAGGGAAACCTCTTTACACATTTCTTTCATCACTCTACCACAATATAAGATCTTTGTTTGGTCAGTACTGTGCATACAGGAAAAACTACTTGTTCAGTTACTGAGCCATTGTACAAGTTGCAACCATTTTATAAATACTATGATGGTAAAAGAGCTTAAAAGCATGCAGAGGTCATAAATAAAATAATATTCATAGAAAATGTATGAATCTTGGTAGAATTAGTAAGGATTATATAGTACACATCTTTCATATATTAAAGCTTTTCCCCTTAATACTCAGTGTCTATTTCAGTAAAAGTATTCATCTCGATGAAGTACAATTGTGATAATATTATGCTTCACTTGCCCTTCATACCAAAGAAATGTATTGCCATCCCAAGGGTCTCCTCCTTGAATTTTTAAAAATGCTTGTTCCATCAGTTTATTGTTAAGTCAGATGCTCCTTTTAAACACAATAGATATATTTTTTCCAAATAAGACACTTAAAAGATATATATATATAATTATATAAATGTTGAAAGAAAATGTGCTTGAGCAGGATTGTGTGTAATATTTTAAAGCTGTTTGTTAAAGAGATGAAAGTGTCACTCAGTGTGATAAAATTACAAAGAGATATCCTTAGGCAAAATGCACACAGCCATCTTTGCAGCAACAACAACAGCAATCAGTGGCAGACAATTTCCATTCATGTGAATGGAAAATTTATTGTTTGTATAAAATGTGTTGTTTATGAAAATGTAAGTCAGCATTTAAAACAGTAGTTACCCATCTCTGCCATACTGTAGGTAGCATGTTTTGGTAAATGCCTGTGTATCTTGGGCCTTAGTGCAAGTAAATTTTATAGTGGACTTGGTGCTCTTTTTATGAGTATTTGTATGGACTTACAATGGTCAAATTGTCAAGGAAAATGGTAGATTTATTGATTGGCTTATCCAAAAGATATTCTTCGACCAAAACCTCTCTTACAAAATGTGTTTAACTCAACGGAAAAGCTATTAAAAATCATTTGGGACTATTTATAATGTTTGCAGTGTATAAAGCACAGCAACAGAGGTGCAGGGTAAACAATTCATTTCACCCGTTTGACATAAACACAAAAATGGCTCTTACATGTCTCTAAAACCTGGAGACATGTATTCTATATACAGTATATGTAAGTTGTGGCTTGTACAACAGAAGATACAATGCAGCAGATTTACTAAAGGGCACAAATCCCATCCCATCACCAAATCCCATCAGCAGGGACATCCCCAATTCACTAACAGGCGCAGATGACAATTCGCTAGCGAATGAGACCATCAATAGCATTTGTTCACATTCTATCGCCAGGCAGATTTTACTGAGCGTCACCTCTTTCGCCAGAGTTTCTTTCGCCACCTCAGACCAGTGACATCATCCTCTACCCCGGAAAGTCATATTGTAAAAGTGTAAACGCAGGCAACTTTTCTGTTTTTAAAGTTGTTTTGCCTTCAAAAGTACGAGCTATGAATGATTTTTGTGTAAACATTTTTTTAACACATTTGATAGGCCTGCCACATATATTTTAGGGTGGGCTCATGTACAGGGCATTAGAGGCGCTTGTATGTCTTTATGAAGCTCTCTTGGACATTTCTACTTAAAAGTGGCCACTTCAAGCATTTACACCAACATCTCTAAAAAAGACGTGTATACGACTTTTATGCACTTCCCCTATTCAAATTGACCTAAGCATAAGGATACTAGTGAATTTTCACTAGGCACAAATGAACGCTAGCGAATCTTTGTTGAATGATCGCGCTGCAGACATATCGATAGTGAAATGTCGCCAGTGTTCAGGAGCAACCACACACTTTAGTGAGTTAGCATAGTGGTAATGAATTTATGTGTGGCGAAGTGTGCGAATCGGTCGCTGGCAACAATTTGCCCTTTAATGAATCTGCCCTAATGTGTCTGCTGGGTGGGATTGGTACAGAAAATAGGAGTGATGGATGGGTTTGAGACACTATAGCAGAAATTATTACTGCTGATGGCAGTGCTAGTAAAATACACTAGAGTTTCGGAACTGTGCAGCCTTCATGAACTGCACATTGTCTATTTAATATAAATATTCTTCTCAGTAAAATACTTTTATGGGGGTTTTTATCAGTCTGAATGCTATAAACTATCAAACTTTTCTGGCAAAAATTTGATTCGGATTTTCATTTGATTTTTAGTGTTGTCCCTGGTCTGATTAAATTGTAATTTTTTTATTAATAAATAAGGTCCAATCGTGGATTCGAGTTTGGGCGACCTTTTTAGATTAAAATAGGCAGAAAAATTCAGACTTTGATAAATAATGCCCTTAACGTTGTGAAATACAGTAAAATGTTCCTTCAAAGTACATAATACAGTACTTCAATATATTTTTTTCACAATACTGGATACTTTAAACTGGCATATTTAAAAGCAGATTTCCTCCCATTCTTTCAGCATAAATTAATAAATAGTTATTTTTTGTTTTCCATATCCACACTATCTAGTATCCCTTTAAACAGTAGAGATGTATTTAAATAAAATGCATATTGACATTATAGCAGGACTGTAATATGAAGTATTCAAATCTATTGCAAAATTTATGTCACAAACTGTACAATTCTGTAAACTGATGCTTGCAAATAGAAAATAAACAATGTGTGAATGTTGCAGTCATTCTGAATCAGTATGCAAATTAACTGATGGAGATTTGTGTTGATGCAAGAATATGTTGATGGCACTTTGCATCAGTTTTCCGACTGGTGCTGAACTTGATGCTGATTTGTGGTCAATCATCGGGTTTTTTCATCACCTTCTGTAATCGATAATTAAACTGAGGCAAATTAATGGATGTTTGGTTGCAATAGCAATGTTCTTCTGGTTGCTGGCTTTACTTTTCTATGACAAGGCTTGTTCATGTGAAACAAAAAGCTAGGTACATGCAAGTTTGATTTATTAATAAATATAAAGGCAAAGAATTTGACTTTATAATAAATCATCATGGCACATCCAACACAGTATATGAAACACAGCTTACATGACTTGAAGGAATTGTTCAGTATAAAAATAAAAACTGGGTAAATAGATAGACTATGCAAAATAAAACATGTTTTCAATATAGTTAGTTAGACAAAAATGTAATATATAAAGGCTGGAGTGACTAACCTAACCTAACAGAACAGAACACTACGTCTTGCTTTTCAGCTCTCTTTTGTTTACACTGACTGGTTACCCTGGTTACCAGGCAGTAACCAATCAGTGACTTGAGGGAGGGCCACATGGGTCATAACTGTTGCTTTTGAATCTGAGCTGAATGCTGAGGATCAATTGCAAACTCACTGAACAGTTATGTCCCATGTGGCCCCCCTCAAGTCGCTGACTTACTCAGATTTAGAGAGCTGAAAAGCAGGATGTTGTGTTGTATTCTGTTATGTGAGACATCCACTCACTCCAGCTTTTATACATTACATTTTTGGCTAACTAACTATATTAGAAACATTTTTTATTTTGCACAGCCTATCTATTTACCCAGTTTTTATTTTTACTGTACCTTTAATGAGCTTCACCATTATGCTGCAATGATGCTTTCATCTTATCAGTAGCAGAGCCGAGTCATCGTATAGCCAATGTCCACAAGGTATATACTGTAGAAAGCAACATAAAAATCCAACAGTGTTTATGATGAAGCCATTTCCAGAGAACCACATGAAATGGAAATAAAACTCAGAAATTCTGATATTAACCTACAGTAAATGCACAAGTGTAGTATAGTCATCAGTCCTATGATGGTACGGGAAGAATGACACATCTTCTAAAACATTTGATTTATTTATTTTAATAACTTTTAATTTCATTTTGTAACTTTAAATTTAATAACTCCAAATTATATGAAATATAAAATTATTCTAACAAATTTTAACATTTTTAATGCAGGCTTCATATAACCTTACAGGTAATCATTGAACTATACAAATAAGCATAAGCTAAGCATTCAAGGAAAAAAGTTTGGCTAGTTTATTTGCATTCTTTCCACCACCACATATGTTATTTTTTTTTTTTTAAACTTGACAATTTGTAAATAGGCTTCCACGTCTACATCAGCTAGGGTATTCCAAAGCAATGCAATTGCCAATTATGCTCTGAAAATGTTTTTATGGTCATCAAGCAAAAAAAAAAAAAAACACATTGTGGCCTCTGTCACCTGAAAGCTAAAGGTAATTCATGCAAAGCTGTAACTGCTGTAAGTGTGTAGCCTTCACAGAATTTCTCTAAAGCCCCTGTCCCTCTAGATTTATTTGTATGACATCATCATTTTTAAATTATCTAACAAACTTTGTGTTTTCTGGCATCAATTCCGAAAAAAGTTGGAGGTTTGGGGCATCTAAGATGAAAAAGTAGCCGTTTTTGGCAACAATCCGAAAAATTTATACTATTCGGATATTTTCATGTTTTTATCGATTGTTTTCCTGCAAGAGATTTTCATGAAAATTTATTGATAAATGAGGAGGAAGTCTGTGCAGATATGGTCAGAGTAGTTTTCACAAAATAGTAAGAAAATTGTGGATTTTTATAAATGATCCCCTTAAACACAAAGTACCTTTGCCTTCGCATTAACTCCAAAGTGGACACATTTTGTTCATCTATATTAGCATACCAAACACGTCCACTTCAAGACAATGTGACAACACAGATCTTTAGTAAAGATTATTTAAATTTTATCATTGGCAAAAAGAGCAGATTTTAATGGTGCATTCTGCTCAACAACCCATTTCCATTGTGGTGACTGGTGTGCAGTGTGTTTTAATGATGAGATACAACACATTATTAAAGACTGCTTCCTAATGTGTGCAAACAAATATCACATACATTTGGCTGTGTGTATCAGTCTTAAAGGTGAAATATGTCTTGGATACCTAATTATTTTAAAATCAAGAGACACTTCATCAGATGCTTAGAACTGTCAGTGACAAATTAGCAGTAGTTTTTTACCAGCATGTCACCACAATTCATGCCGTAACTCAATGGTGCTTTACTTGTTTGATTGATTGTCATCAGTAAAGGGCAGGATATCATTGATTCAAGCTTTTCACAAAGGAAAAAGCAAAGCTATCTGTATTTATCATGTTTGTGAGGAGAATTTGTCTTACAAACAGGTGCAGATCTCTGACCCTTATAAAATAAGTCATTTTTGGAAGGAAAAAATGAAAGCCATTTTTTAAACATGCTGACTGAAGAAAGAGGAGACTGAAAAAAAAAGAATTTGTTGTTTTTCCTTCATCATGTTCAAAACAAATTCCGATCATGCATTTCTATCTATGTGATGCCTTCTGTAAGAGTGAGATATTTTATTTCTATGGCTAGGCTTCCCCACCCATATACATACTTTAGAATATAGTTTGTTAGTTTGATTTTATGCATATATGTTCTACTACACTCTACATATATTCCAACTGCACAATAGATATATATTTTGGACTAAGAACATGTAAATGTGTTCAAGATAAATAGGATAGCAACAACATAGGAGGTACTATCACTGCATAAATAAAGTTATAGAGTAAAACTTTAAAGAATATATCATAGGATTAACCAAGGATCAAGAGAAAAACTGTTTTTTAAATTTACAGATTCTGTTTTCAAACAAAAATGAATGAAGATTCAGACCTCTGGCTCCAATGGAGCTTACTCTAGTGTACAGCTGGTCTCTAAGGGGCAGATTTATCAAGGGTCAAATTTTGAGTTTATGGTGGTTTCTAAAAACTCCCATAAACTCGAATTTCAATTTTTTTAATTTCGAGTGAATAGAATTGACCTGCAAACTCAAATCAGATTCAAATTTTCTCTGCAAGTTAAGGAAACATCTGGAGTTTTGGGAGCTAAATGCGTGGCTCATGTCTTGATGTAGAAAGGAAGAGTTCCTAGAGCACTGGGCTGATTTTTCCTTGTGGTACAACTTATTTAGTAACAGCTTGTACCTCAATTGAAGGGGGTCCAGTGTGCTAGAGGAAAGAATGGCTGAGAAGTTCGAGGGGTGTTTAAACTAGACAGCAGAAGGAGTGTTTAAACTGGTTGGAGGAGTGTTTAAACTAGACAGGGGGTTGAGCTACAGAATTATGGAGAAGCTAGGGTAGACTAGGCAGTGGGTTAGTAAGGGGTCATAGGGGAGGAGTGAGGGGGGTATACAGTTTACCAGCTAAGGAGGTCCATCTTTTTCAAGGAAAACAGGCTAATACTAAATTAGGATATACCTCTTCATTTAGTAATGTAAATTACTAAAGAAAAAATAGTAACCTTTGCTGTATGCTGGAAAATGCACAGAGTTTGTTAGGTATAATGGGAGAGTTAGAGTTAATTGCATGCTCTAAACATGATATAATTAATATCACTGATATCTAGTTGGATGACATTTTTTAGGATTGACAGAGGGATTAAAAAGGGTCGAGCATTGTTTTAAGCCGGAATTAAAGCCATGCACTAAAGAAATATCAATTGATGGCACTTGGGTGGGGGTGGAATACCTATGGGTAGATATTTCATCTGGGCAAAAGATTACAAAGAAAATTAACATTAGTGCATGCTACAAACCACCTTGTATAAGTGACGAGAATGAAGTCCAGCAGTTTTTACAAATAGAAGCAGCTTCACAACTAGGTCAAATTATTATTATGGGGGACTTTAATTATCCAGACATTCACTGGGGTAATGGGGTTGCAAAATCAGAAAAAACTATTAGGTTTGTAAATATGCGAAATTACAACTTTTTATTTCAGCTTGTTCAAGAACCTACTGGGAATCAGTATCTTTTGGATATTGTAATAACTAATAATACCAAATCCATTTCTATCATTTGTCTGGGAGAGCATTTATGGAATGGTGATCATAACATGGTCTCATTTGAGATTACTAAACTAAACTGGTTAGAGGGATGGAAGACTTAAATTATGAGGGTAGACTGTTAGGGCTCTTCCAGACGAAGAGATTGCAGGGAGATTTGTAGCCTGCGACAAATCGCCGCGTGTTTGAAGCAACAAATCTCCCTGCATCTCTTCCCCCAGCCTTGCGCCCGCTTAAGTTAAAGTCGCGTGTGCCTATTCACACGCGGCGCGGCGCTTTAGCAAAACGCTCGCCAATGCATTTTCGCGCGATTTTCAAAAGCGCCGCGCCGCGTGTGAATAGGCACACGCGACTTTAACTTAAGCGGGCGCAAGGCTGGGGGAAGAGATGCAGGGAGATTTGTTGCTTCAAACACGCGGCGATTTGTCGCAGGCTACAAATCTCCCTGCAATCTCTTCGTCTGGATGGAAGAGCCCTAAGGTTGAGTTTGTTTTCTCTGGAAAAAAAATGCTTGAGAGGGAACATGATTACACTTTACAAGTACATTAGAGGACATTATAGACAATTAGCAGAGGACCTTTTACCCATAAAGAGGGTAAAGAGGCCATTCTTCAGACAAGAGGAAAATTACTTTCATTTGAAGCAGCATAGGTGGTTATTCACAATTAGGTTGTGGAATGCATTGCCAGATGATGTTGGGATGGTAGTTTCTGTTATGGCTTTAAAGGAGAACTAAAGCCAAATTAAAAAAGTAGGCAAAAAATGTTGTTGGGTTCTGTACCAACCCAAGGCAACTCCAGCTCTTTAGCAGGAAAGATCTGTGTCTCCAAGATGCTGCAGTAGCTCCCCACCTTCCTTTCTGCTGATTTACTGCACATGCTCTGTGCTGCTGTCACTTACTGAGCTTAGGGGCCCCCTCACAATTTACAGTACACATAAAATATAAATGTCACAATATAAGGCTGATTAGTAATTAATACAGATAATTACTACATGACAGCACAGAAACCAGTGCAACCAGCATCAGAATTTAATAATCAGATCTGTAGTTTCAACTTATATTAATTAAAGGCCCACCACATTTTCTGCTTCATAATTTGTGACAACCCCTCAGCTTAGCTTCTCAATCGCTGTTCTGAGCCCACTAAGCATTTGAGTGTTGCAGATGCTTTTCTAAGAGATATATCGCTTATGTGAGTGTATGGAGGGGTCAGTGTGTGTATGTATGGATGCTGGGTTTCATTTGGAGGGGTTGAACTTAATGGACTTTTTCAGCCCAATCTAACTATGGAATTACTTGTGTAAAAATGCATAAAATACAAAAACACATAGCTTTTTATTTTTTCAAATAAAATAAAAAAGCAACTGAGTACCCAACTACATGGAAAGAAATTAGTTGTGTTGAAGCATTCCTGTAATATTATAAGGTTTAAGTTTAGTCATTAGCTCAATTCAATATCTGTCTGTATATATTCATATACCTGACATGGAACCTGTTATTCAGAATGCTTAAAACCTCATGCTTTCCGGATAATGGATCTTTCCACAGTTTGGATATTCATACCTTAACTTTTTCTTTTTTGCCTTGCCAGTGTACATGCTGGCAGGTAGGGGCTTTAACTGCCAAGGATGTACTATGTACGTCCTTGTACAGATGACTGGTTTTATCTGCAACAGTGGCTTTAGCTTCCTGTGAAGAGAATGGGCAGCATAGACTTTCACCTGGGTAATGGGGCTGGGGGCTGTCATGTCAGTCCTGTGACACAATTGTGCCTTCCTCCTTCATCTGCGACTCACATGTAGTTCCTGCTTGCCAAGACTCTGCATACACGCTGCTCCCGGACCCCTCCAGCCATCCAGGAATGGTAAGTGGCCTTTATTTATACACTTACATACATTTATACACTCTTACACACTCATTTTTGGAAAGCTTCTTTTTTGCATTTTTTATTTTGCACACATATACACACTGTCACACAACAAGAAGTATACACACATGTTTATTCAAACGATAGGAAAGAAAGTAGTGGAGCTCACCTCTCTTGTGTGCAGTCGCACATGGCTTCCCCTCCAGTAGCTGCCTGCAGAGGTCAGACTGGTTCGCAGCTCCCAGTCATCATAATCATCCAAAGGTGTGTGTAAACCAGCGCAGCGGCGCTAAACTGAAGAAATCTGGAAGCTGAATCTTTTAGTGAATTCTGGCTTTATTGTGCAAACATAGCTTGGGTGGCAATGTAAAGTGCATGCAGTCTACGCGTTTCGTGCCCTAACTCATGGCACTTCCTCAGTCCTCAGACCTCATTGTCAATTTTAACTTTAGACTCACTGTTGTTAGTGTTAGAGGAAAAAAGGTTCCATGTAAATACTGTCCCATGTAAAGATTGGCATAGGAAGGTGAGAAGGCAGCATCCATGGCCGGCCCACATCTCTGGAGATAGTAGGATCCCTTAAAATAAAAATAGTTGTGAGTGAGTAGGAATTCCAAAGCAAGAACAAGAAAAGAAGTAAAGTCTTGAGTATACCGATTTGAAGTAGTCAGCATATGAAAAATGGCCTCCAATCCCTTAGAATGGGGAATCGAAGAGTAAAGGGATTGTACATCCATAGTCACCCATGTATAGGTATTTAACCAAGGAATATCTTTTAAGCTTGTCAGAAGATGGCCTGTATCCTTTATATAGGACTTCATAGGAAATTTACGGATCAGGAAGGACATATCTTTAGCATTAATGACCCCTAAGTATATACCAAATTTGAATAAATCAGTAAGTTCTGATGTAAACCTTTCAATCGGGTCCTTAGATAATTTTAGGTAAGTATCCAAATCTGATAGTTGACGCATTACTTCAGCAATGTAATCGGTGGTATTAAGTACTACAACTGAACCGCCTTTATCGGCTTGACGTATGGTAATATCCGAATTCTTATGGAGCTGTGTCAAAGCCATTTTATCGGTTACACTAAAATTCGAAAATGAACTATAGTTTTTTCATTTAGATAATTTCCAAAGATCTTGCTTAACAAGGTCCTGGAAAATGTCCATGGATGGACAATGGGAATTTACAGGATTATTTTTCTTTGTATCTAAAACATTGGGTGAGAGAAATGCGGCATACTGCTACATTTTTAGGCGATTTTCAGAAATGTTGTAAAAACCTGTACTTTGCAGTTTGATAATTTGGTGTAGAAATACATTTTTATCTCTGTTTTGTTCTTATACATAAAATAAATTATGTTTCAGATACAGTATGTGATTGTACTATGTGAAACATAATTTTTAAAATTTTATTAGACACTTAGAAGCCTATATTTTATTACCCCAAATTACCCCAAAATTCTAGCATATTTCGAAAGCTCAGGTTGTCCCAAAAAAAAAAAAAATTGTTGTCCTGGGTAAAAGGCCCTTAAAGTGAAACAGTACAAAATGTTCAAAAATGGTCTAGCAATAAAAGTACCAAATCACCCAAATCAGCTGGCAGTGAGAGGGTTAAAAGAATAGCGGTCTTGAACATTTGGTATCTAGAATTGTGCAAGATTTACAACCTGGTACTTACTGGCGCTAGCTCTGTAAAATATATTTAAATATTATCTGATCCAGAAATGCTTGCCAACTCTTCATTAATCCTTTTCCTTAATTTCAGCAAGAGTACAGATCTATTTCACACATGGAGTGTTGCTTATAATCTTCCAAGAACAACTTCCATCTGCCTGACTTGTGTTGTCCTCAGGTCTTCTCTGATCCTTTCCATGAGAAAAAAAGCAGGCACTGCTTGTTTGTTTGGAGACCAAATCAAGTAATTTCATAATTTGTGTTTGATTTTATTGAAAGCTAAGCGTTCCTTTCAATAATGCATACAACAGATATATTTTGATTAAATGAAATGTTCTAAAAATGTCTAGGACTCTAATACAGTATATAAGAATCTAGGATCATTGCAGGTTGCCTAAAACTGACATCAAATGCTTGACAGAGATGATCCAGACCATAGCCCCTAACTATGGATGTGAATAGTGGATAGTGAATGTAGCTCTGATATAAACTGAACAAGAGACATATTTATCAGACGTTACCACTATGCTGCACTGAAACAATGCTAACATACAAATTAATTTGTATTAACATATATTTTTTTCTTTTTGGAATTTCCCCTTAGTTACACTGCATTTTATATCCAGTGGTAATAATTTGCTATCATCTTTTTGCCCTTCCATATATACACCCCAGTGTTACAGTACTCATTACCAATATTAGGTTACAGTTCTTGTTCCTTGAGGTGCTTCATTGTCCCTGCTTTATCCTTGCTTAATTTAAACTCACTCTCTCCTTGCCATGGCCCTTTAACTGACTCATTCTCTTTGCACTAACCCTGCACTGATCATTTGATCTATTTTTTGCTTGTTGTTTAACATATTCACCCTTTTTTCTATAAGGCTGAAACCCTAGTGCCCAAAGGAAACCTGGCTTTACCAAGTGATCAAGAGACACAACGATAAAGATGATGGGTACAAAAGCTTAAACAGATTTTATATGCATTCTGACAGTTTGGGTCTCCAGATGTTTCAGTGACAAGCAGGCATGTAGACAGAGTGATGATGGATAGACAGACGGATTGATTCATACAGTAGATAGATTGATAGATAGATGATTTCTTACTGCACACAAATGGCAAAAGTAGAGCCTTATTTATCACTGATTGTGATATAACATTAGCAACTATGACCTCAGGAAGATGTCTGGCCCTATAATTGATGGATAATGTAATTTTTATTTTCACAGCAGTTATGATTTATAATTCAGATACTTAAGAACTTAAACTTGTTTCTGGGTGTTGCGATTGGTAGCCCAAACCTAGGACAAACCATAAGGTCCCTGTCGTGGCTCAGTCTTCCACCCTTAACAGCAACCTTTCACTTTCTCCTCCGCTACTTGGGTGCTGCCAGGTCTTAGTGTGAGACGACCAAGGGGAGAGTTCTGGGCAGGCAAGGGAACTCTTCAGGAATGGGAAAAAAGAAGTGTAGCCAAGATCACAGGCCAGGTCAAAAACCAAACCAGAGAGATAGTACAGATGCAGTAAGCTGGGGAGTAGTTGTGGTCAAGACACGAATCCAAGTCAAGAATCCAAGAAAGTAGTCAAAACTGGCAATAATCAGGACAGGCAACAGACAGGATGAAACCAGGGACATGCAGGATCAATAACAACTTAATAAACCAGAAGAAAGCACCCAGGAACTTGTAAAAAGACTGTGCCTTTAAATTTTTGAAATTGGGCTGCAGCCCATTAGACCACCTGGGTGAATTCTTGCTGTGGGTCCTTGAGGTAAAATCCTAACCAGATGGACTAAGGGTCATTGTAATTCTGCAACTTGTTTATTTCTTAAATATAATTATAATTGCCTTCTACTGTATAAGAAATGGCGCCGGCACACTAAACCTGGAAGCGTCCAGGGCCGCTGCCCGTTAGACCACCTGGGTGAGTTCTTGCTGTGGGTCCTTGAGGTAAAATCCTAACTAGATGGACTGAGGGTCATTGTAATTCTGCAATTAGTATATTTATTAAACATAATTATTATTGCCATCTACTGTATAAACAGCAAGCAATGAAAAGAAGCTTTAAAATATAAAATAATTAGCATAAAAAGTATAATGTTGTGGGCAGGTATTTTTTTTAGCTGAAGGTTGCTTGACCTAGGTTAACTAAATAATAAAACTATGTTATGTGTAATATTTTTATTAACATAGTGGATACATATTTGAGTCAAGGAATAAAAATAAGCCACAAAACACAGAGATTAAACATAACTGTTAAACTTTATCATTGCAAAGCATAAACTGTTGACTGCTGGATAGGAAAGGAGTAATTTAATCTCCACTGTGATTGTTAAAGTATAATCAGCAGAATGTTAATACAATTAATGTAAATAAAACAGAGATTTACTGTTCATTTACACGTAGTAATTAAAGAACAATGAGGGTTAAATTAATGTTTGTTTTCATTTTCACGATTCATGTAATCTTGAAGTCTGTAATGAATATGCATATTGGCAATATATCAAATGTGCCTCAACTATCCAGATTAGTTGTGCTTGGGTCTCAGTTTTTCAGTTCAATAGTATGAGTCATGACACATCTTTAAAGGGACATTATTGACAAAATATCTCTGAAAACTCTGAGAAATGTTTTGGAAACCCATTTTTACATCCTGGTAGAATGTGGCCTTTCCATTGTTGGAAAAAAAACAAGTTGTAATTTATGAAAACACTGCATTTTTAATAAATACATTTCTATAGCTTTATATTGAATGCTTTAATGGTATGGAATCTTCATTATTTAGATCAGATATCGATTAGGCGTAAGGAAGATGAAATCAAATAAGAAATATTGATCTGAACATCCACTCAATAGAAATTCTCAGCACATTACCACACTTTATGACTAGGAGCCGGACAGGTTGGCCCCAGCATAGGCCCCAATACAACATCAATAAAAGACTCCAATCCAATCAAACTGGATTTCAAAAGCATATACAGTATGCGAGGTTATATGTCAGGTTGGTGAATAGCCTTCTTCATGAAAATTGTTCAAATCCACCTGCAAGGATAATACATCCTCTGTGGATTCAATATCTCTGCATTCTACATAGTTTTATGTTATCTGCACCACATATAAAGTGCTTTCTAACATGTCATGGAAAAGCTAGTCAAGGCTAGAAATGTTTCACATTATGTTGTATGCTTCTTTTTCAGACCAAAGCAACCACAACCCTTTAGCAGGTTAGTAGCTCCCCATCTTTTCTGGTGATTCATGCTCTGTGCTACTGTCACTTACTGAGCTTAGGGACTGAATCAATATATACGGTACACACAGAAAATAAATGACACATGATAAAGCTGATTAGTAAGTAATACAGATAATTAATACTTGGCAGCACATAAATCAGTGCAGCAGAATTAAATAAGCAGACTTATAGCATCAGCTTATGTTACAGGTCAAACCTCATTTTCTGCTTGATAATTTGTGATGACCCCTAAGGTTAGCTGCACAGAGCCTTTCCAAGATGGTGAACTTCTGTGACAAGTTTAAAATCCTGGATTATTGCAAATATTGAGAAGATGAAACTTTAGGTTCTGTAAGTTCAGTATGTATGATATGACATTTTTAGCCATATTCAGTTTAGGGTTTATTTCTCCTTTTAAAACCCAATAACACCATTGCAAGAAAAAAATCGGTATTCCAATCTGCAGTAAATAGTGTAAATATAGCCCCATCCTGATGAAAGCACAAAGATGTAATCCAGGTAGTAGAGCAGTGCCATATGAGTTTGACTAAAAAGGGGAGATGTCAGAGTCAGGTTATCAGTAGTTTGCAATAGTCTTTATGAAATAGGATAAAGGCATGAATGAGTAATTTTAGTAATAGTAGGTATGTTTTAGGTAGGTTCAATTAAAGGAATCATGGGATTATCCTGAATGAGATATTAGTAATAGAAGGCAGTAAGAGATTTGGGTCTAGATATTAATAGTTTGTAAAATAATATCTAAATAGATATTGATATTTATTTATATTTAATAATTAAAGCCAAGCAACATTTAAAAGAATTAACATATTTTTTTGTATTAGTGACAGAGAAGCAACTGTCTTTACAACGTGAACAACAGTGGTAATGCTACAGAAGCATGTATAATTCAAGTGTGCAGATCAAAAGGTGAATTGCATATGGTTCAGCAGATTGTAAAAATGAATTAGTTAGGAAAGCATTAAATAGAAGAATTGCCAAGTGTTTATGGACTAGAAATAGAGGTGAAAGAGGAGAGTTATTACAATAATAGGAAAGAGTAAGTGGCTGAAAAATTTTATAAAATTATTAAATCCTATTAGATCTAAAACTGTTCGATCAAAAAAAATTTCAAATTAATTTTGGTTGGACATTTTTAATTCCAATTTCGAAGTTTTTGCTATTCGAAATTCGACCCTTGATAAATGTGCCCCTTAATGTAGACTTTTAAAGAGAGTCAGAAACTGCAGAAGAGATACATATTCTGAATTTATAAAATCTGGAGTAAAGATATGAGTGCAGTGTTCAGGTAATGATGAGACAAATGATTAAGGAAGTAAGTTCCAAGAGGACCAGAGAAACTGGGAAAGTATGACCTTTACACGCTCCGAAGAACTAAACAGGGATTGAATTTTGGGATCTTGAGGTGAAATCTGTTGGGATTATAATTCATAGCTTTGGGAAATATAAGTGAGAGTTTATAAAAACGACTGAAGCCATTATACTTTGTTCCTTTATGAATTGTTCTCACCAATACACTTGAGCACAATGTTTTCTTTTTTTATATAGTTTAGTAGCAGTAGCTAGCTCCATGTTTCCATGCCCACTCTTTCCAGATACAGTCAGGTGATCCCATTGTGGCCAATAAAAAGGCAACCATTTGGGCATTTTAACTTTGAAAGCAATCAAGTGCCTGTGTGTAATTATTTTAAAGTAATGAAAATATAATGTACTGTACTGTTGTTGTGCGCTGGTACAACTGGTTTGTTTGCTTTAGATACTCTATTATTGTTTACATAAGCAAGCTGCCATGGGGGCAGCCATTTAAAGCTGAAAAAGGAGAAAAGGCACAGGTCAAAAAGCATGAGTAGAAATTAGCTCTCTAGTATACAATGGGATTCTTCAGAACATATCTGTTATTTACTGTGTATCCTGTGCTTGAATGGCTGCCCCCATGACTACACAGCAGCTTGTTTATACAATTATAATAGTGTTTCTGAAGCAAAAACACCAGTTTTATCAGTCAACAGGGCAACAGTACATTATATTTTAATTTCCTTAAAATACTTTTTTAGTATTGCTGTTCCTTTAATGAATCAAATTATAGTTAGCGCAGAACTGGGCAGATCAGGTATGACTTAACATTGTTCTCCATCTTATTGCAATATATGGATAAACAATCCATATATCATCTTAATAAATAATGTCCTTCATATTTTAATAATGAGTGAAGAGGACCAATTGTATTCATCTGTAATACAAATTTAAATAGGTGAATGTACTGTATTATAATGTATTTGCTTTGTTTTTTTCTCATTCTGCTGACCACAAGCTTCCTTTTACCTCCCATATTCCTCCTATTATTTGTTAATCCCATGTCAAGAAGACACATGGTAAAGATAGCATGGTATCTAGGTCTGATGTCATATGAGGATGTGGACCATCAAATTGTTTGCAATGCAATTCCCTATGCCAGGAACAATTCCTTATTTGGTTTTTTTAATACCTTGTACAAATATATACTATAAAGCAAAACCAGTATAGGCAATTACTAAACACAATTTTGCAAAAAATGTGCAGGTTTGCTGTCACCTTTAAAGATTTCAGCAAGAATTACAATTACCTTTTTCACCTAGATGTCTACTCAACTGTTAAAGTGGATTATTTTAGTACACAATGTTGATTATGAATGACTGTGAGACATTTTTATTTACTGTTTTAATAAACAGAAACAGACAATTGATAGCTAAAATAGCTGTCGTTCTTTACTAACAAAATAAATATCTGGAAGACTTGACATTGACTTATAATGACTACACAGTATAACCTTTGCTGTTCTTTGTCTATTAGTGGTAGCTGAAGATGTCAGTGTTCACTTCTACAATAGTGATGGGAGAATTTATTCGGCAGGTAACATAAATACTGCACTTAATGGGAATACAAAATTTATACAAAATTTATTGAGAAAATCCGAACACCAAGGGGCACATTTACTAAGGGTCGAATTGATTGGAAGTGAAAATTCGAATCAATTCGAATTAAAAAATTTTAAATTTTGAATTTAATTTTGGCCCAAATTTGATTCAAATTGTTCAATTTCGAAAATTCTAATTCGATTTTGAAGTACTTTCCCTTTAAGAAAAATTCAATCTAAAATACGGCAGGTTGCTTAAAATTTTTTATATTCGAAAAATCTAATTGCGTTTTAAATCAACTTAAATTCGAGGGTTGAAATTCAACCCTTAGTAAATGTGCGCCCAACTGTGTTCTTCCTTGAGAATGAGCACAGTTGGTGTGCGAAACGTAGGATTTTGTCAAAAAATCTTTCACAAGTATTCCCGTTGAGTGCGGTACTATGTTACTTACTTTGGTATTTGAATATGGATAAGCCTTAGAACTGTATAGACCTTAGTGCTGGAAAAAAAACTGTATATTCATACCGAGAAGCCCTCAGACATTTGACAGTGCTATCTCTAATCAAGCAAAGAATAGATATCTTGTTCCATGTATTCCATGTTACTTTACTCTAAAGGACTGCATGACAAAACTATTTTGATAGTGTGCATGCATATTTGGTTAAGCCAAAAAGTTGCCATGTCGATTGAGATACTGGGACTTGAAAAACTCCAAAGACACATTTCCCTATAGCAGTAGACATATACTGTATATGCCGCAAATTTTTCGGCAAAGCGTAACAGGACAAATTCGCCCATCACTATTAATGTCCAATATTTATGCCTGGACATTAATAGTGATGGGCGAATTAGTCCCGTTTCACTTTGCCGAAAAATTGGCGAATTACCAGCTAAAACAGCAAAAATCAATTAGTTGTTGGCATCCATCTTTAAATACCAGTGTTCATTTTTGGAAATTTTTTGTTGCAGTTTTGTTTTGTAGCGAAAGCGGGAATTTGCCGCGAATTTGTGCCTGCCGAATACATTATCCCATCACTAGACATTAATAATTTTATAGAAATGCTGTTGAAGAGAAGGGTAGTAATTAAATAAGGTGCTTAGCTCTTAACTTTTGTAAACACAAAATGGACATCTATTATTCTATGAAAGCTACAGTATGTTTCTCCCTTCACTTTAAACAGTCCCTCTCTAAATTATTATAAACTTGAAATATGATCACATACAGTAGTGAAAGAAAGCAATATATTATCAGCTGTTCATGTCAGAATCTGAGAATCAGACAGAATGAGTGCAAAGAAATTAAATTGAATATCTGTTATGTAAAAGAGAATTATTTAAGAATTTAGTCCTTGGGCGAATGAAGGATAAAAAATATTCTTTTTCTTGAATTATTAATCTAATTTGTAGAAACTATACATCAAGTCAAAGATTGAAGTTAAGAGAATTTAGAAATTGAAATGTTATATATGCTTGGAGCTTGCTACAATAAATCATGTGCCACATTATTATGTGTGTGATTGTGTAGCAGATACACTAATAAAAGCTGCTGCATCTGTCCACCTTTTAGTGATGTTATTCCATAACAATAGACTAAGAATGATGGGACACATGGAGGCCAATTTATTACATGTCAGTTTACAAAGTGGTAACAGTAGTTACCGGTCGATCAAACATTTTAAACCATTTATATGCTGTACTATTTAAAAATAGAAAATGATTGTTCTTTTTCCTCACATATAGTTTCCATTGGGTAATAATGATTCAGATAGGACTGTTGCTGAACAGCACTGGAGAATGACGATTGCTCGAAACAGTCAAAGACATTCTGTCAAATGATACAGGCTTTAGATTTGCTAAATATGCTAATTTATAAAAACATTTATGAAATTCAGGATTTTAAAATTAATTGAAATGCTGTGAAACTATAATAAATGCCATTGGTCACACAACAGTTGGCCTGAGTACATAAAAGTGGCAAGTTTGCTTATAATGACTATGAGAAGGAGGAGGAAGAGAATGAAATATTATGGCTGGAATCCTGTTTTTTTATAGTCGTCTCCATAGTTTTATTCAGACATAAACATTGTTATGGATATTTATTAGCACATTCTCCCTACACATAATTCAGTATTTTTTAAACATATTATACTACATTAACACATCACCAAGCATTAAATTTACTAGTGCTGGGACTATCTGAATTATGTATATGATTTTTATGTATTTAAGCCTATGAGGAAAAACTCAAAACACTCATACATTATTGGTTTTTATTACAATTTTTTACTGTTCATGTTTACAATGTTATATTGAAAAAATGTGAGGACTGATGTGCTGAATACCAACTGTGCCTAATACAATTTTTTCTAATTTGTATGCATTCTATGTTGTCTCTCTTGCATTGTGTGCAAGGTTAGATATTTGTCCTTAAACAATTTTAAACATTGCAACTATTAATCCAGCTGATGACTTTTGAGGTCCCACACAGCATGTATGTGGAGAAAAAAAATCTGATATTATACTGAAAGTAAAACAATAAGAAAATGTATAAAACCTTTCTCCTTTCGAGAATATAATGAAAGGCGGCTGGCCACAAAAAGCCCTCCTATCAAAAATGTATAAAATTCTGATATCACCATTAGACAACCCCCCCATAACCCCCCCCATAAATACATGCAATATTGGGAACAGGAACTGGGAGGTCACTTAGAACTGGAGGACTGGGAAGCGATCTGGCAAAATGCCAAAACAGGGGTGACATGTGTAAAACAAAAAGAAAATGTGTACAAGGTTATGATGCACTGGTATGTGACTGCCCAAAAGCTGAGCAAAATATACCCAACTACTCCAGGTCATTGCTGGAGGGGATGCTCAACACCAGGACACTATTCCACCTGTTATGGACATGCCCAATGATCAACACTTATTAGGACGAAATACACAAATTTGTTACAAAGGTTACATGTAGGGATATAGAAAAAAGTCCAATAATCCATCTACTGGGAAAAACCATGAAGGAAATCTCCAAAGCCTCTCAAAAACTAGTAAACCATATTTTAATAACAGCACAAAATACTATTAGCCACTAAATCGAAATAAACAGCCAGACCAACCATGGTAGAAGTTCATAACAAAATGGTGAGTAATATGCATTCTGAAAGTATTATACAGTAGCTTATATCCAAAATAGAACACCCAAATTCTTAGCTATCTGGACCCCATACGAACTATTAGGAAAACCCAAAGACCAAAGACAGAACAAAGATCGAACCCCTAGAAGCACACTGGGAGAATTGTCCCAACCTAATAGATAGGGAGGAGCACCAGTCATACCCACACACATAACCAGACCACCACCCTGGCCTCAACCCTACCCCTCTAGAAACGGCATCCTACCAGACATATGCTCGATCAACAACCAGAGAAAGAAATGTTGACTTTTTTTGTTCATGATTTCTTTAATGTTTTTTTTAAGTTGTTTATGTGAAGTAATAAAATGTAAAAATGGATATTTAAACACATAACTGAAGACATCAATGTCCACAACTGAAAATATATGCTTCTTGTACATTTATTGCAAAGGAAATGTATGATATATATATATATATATATATATATATATATATATATATATATATATATATATATATATATATATACATATACATGTATATACTGTATATGTGATGTAAATGAGAACTTACCCAATAAAAAAAAAAAAAGAAAATGTATAAAACACATAAATCAGTAAGATTTGATGGTATCAGTGAAACCGCAGTAGACCTAATCATTGTATTAATAATGTTTAATATTTCAAGTAAGAATTGCTTATTGTAAAGAAAGAACATGAAAAATTGATGGTTGCATAGAAACAGAATATGTTAAAGGGGATGTAAAGTAAAAAAATTGAATTCCTTTAATGGGTTCATGGTCTAAAGATAAACCTTTAGACCATGGCTCGAATTTGCTGCGCATTCCTGTGATTCACCACCAGCGAATAAATTTGCAAAATCCCCGTGAAAAATCGCCTGGGGATAATTCGGCAGCATAAAAAAAGTGGACGCCAGCCTCCTTTTTTTTCGACGCCAGCACCTGTTTTTTTGGAATCCAATGCGAATGTGCGCTGGCATCCACAAATATTTTCCCGTGAAGCAAAACACCCCAGATTCGCCGATCACTAATCTTCAGTATACTTCCATAAAAAATGATCTTTTTCATAAAAATCACGTTTTTGTGCTATCCCTTCTCCCTACACGCACTCTAGCCTGCATGCATTCCTCAACAAGGCAGGCCAGCCTGTGGCTGGTTTACTTCAAAACTATCTCCCCTCCTCTGAGATCCCCTCTTCCGAGTTGTCATGGAGGTCAGCTTTAGGAACGAAAAGATAAATTAACCTGAAGTATCTCTTATATTGAAGTAAAGCAGCCACGAACCATCTCTCAGTGCTCTCAGTGAGTCAGAATGTTTACCACATGCAAAAAACTGGCATAAGCTTTGTATGTTGATCCGCACAGTGCTGAGTTCAAACCCTACACTTAGATAATGCTTGATCCACTGGAGAACCATGAACCAACTGACTCCTTTGTATGTAATCAACAATAAATTACAGTCAAATAGTGGCAAAAGATTAAAATTCATGGAAAAAAAGTTTTGTTTCGACTCTCACTGGGGCCTTTATCAAGATAAAGGCCACAGTGAGGGTCAAAGCGTCAATTGGTTAAATAAAGAATTATCTTTTTTTTTGCAAAGACCCTGTTGCGCAACAGCCTCTTTCTACTTTTATATATATATAGATATATGTTTCATGCACTAACAGTTAAGTAAAGGACTGAAACGCACTGGAATTAATTATATATGATTATCTTGTGAAATCATCCTGCTTCCTCTAATATCTGTACATTACTTCCACTTGAAAGTAAAGCATGTTAGTTCCAAGCTTTGTATATTAGGCAAAATGAACATTATCTGCCAACCTGCTTGATGCAGCAGAATAGTAATTTAGCTTTATTTCCTGCAGCTCCCAGACTCCATGTCCTTCACTTTTTCAATTTAGAAAGTACTTCTGCTGTCTATTTTTTTTTTTTCAGGCAAAAGGACTATGTGATTGTGTACCACTTTAAGTTCTCAGCAGGGACATGCTGTTCAATTAATTACACTCAACTCACTCAATATTAAGTCTGATGCACTTAAATGATAAATTGTTCATTATTTGCCAAGGTTTAAAGTGGAGCACACCTTCTCTTTATGGAAAATAAGAAATTTATTTTATTTTCCCCCTGTGGCCTTCTCAGCTGCCTTAATGAAAATAAGACAGCGTTATTAACAACATGCTTGTGATTGGCAAGGTCCCTCCTGCTGCTCTTGGTTGAAATGTGAACAAAAGCCACAAGCGACTGGACTAACTTACACTGAAACAAGATTCTAACAGCATGGATTTGTGAAAAAAGTAATTTAAAATGAGACTGCATTATGTTTAAAGTGTACAAATGATGCATCATTTATTAAATAATTACTGAAAGTATTAAGAGTTAAAAAGGAAACAGCTAAGGATTAGGGATGTAGCGAACGTCGGAACTTGCGTCAAAAAATGCGAACGGTTCGCGAACGTCGCGAACCCCATAGACTTCAATGGGAAGGCGAATTTTAAAAGCTAAAAAAGACATTTCTGGCCAGAAAAATGATTTTAAAGTTGTTTAAAGGGTGCAACGACCTGGACAGTGGCATGCCAGAGGGGGATCAAGGGCAAAAATGTATCTGAAAAATCCATTGTTGACACAGCGCTGCGTTTTGTGCTGTAAAGGGCAGAAATCACACTACATTTCTAAACCTGTGTAATAAACTGCTTTAATATGTCCGGCGTCTACATGCCAATCAAGTCGTGTAAAGGTTACAGCCTGTTCACACGCAAAGACGAAACGCGGCGCTTACTGCAACGCAAAAAAAAGCAAAGAGCTTTAATGAATGAAGAAGAGATCAGTGCCCACAGCAGCTACATACAGAGCACTGCAGTAGAAGGTAGATTACTAGCCAGCAAAGCTACCTAACCTAAAATGTCCCTCAAATCCCTGCAGACTTCTGTCCCTCCAATACAGAGCAGTATCAAGTAGATTACTAGCCAGCAAACTTACTATCAACTGTCCCTCAAATCACTAACAGCTCTCTCCCTACACTAGTTCTTCCAAGCACACACAGGCAGAATGAAAAAACGCCGCAGGGCTTCAGTTTTTATATGGAAGGGGAGTGGTCCAGGGGGTGTGGGGGTGGTCCAGGAGGGAGAGCTTCCTGATTGGCTGCCATGTATCTGCTGGTCTGGGGTGAGAGGTAAAAAAAAAGTGCCAGCTAAGGCGAACCCAAAATGGCGAACGTTGCGCGACGTTTGCGAACATTCGGCGAGCGCGAACAGCCGATGTTCGCGCGAACAAGTTCGCCGGCGAACAGTTCGCGACATCCCTACTAAGGATGGACTAGGGCTTAAATAAATTGATATGTTTTATGCAGATTAACTGTATTTATGTATATTTCTGTGCAGTGTACACTATGTACATTTTTAGACTTCAATTCTATAACCCTGATGAGATCATTAAAGAAATTGTTCATCATTCCTTTCAGTCCCCATCACAGTCCAGTGTATTGTTTAAGCTACCTTATATTCACTCATACAAAAAATGTTAATCAGGAGCCAGTTAAACCTGTGTTTGTGAGGATGGGAGGAAACCAAAGCACTAAAAACAACAAAATATAAAAACCAAATATAAAAAATTGGAAATATCTTCTTTCAAAGTTTAGAAAAAGCATTCCTGCTAAAACTAAGCACTTGAAATACAATTTAGATTATATATACTGTTAGAGGACCATTTTTTACACTTAGATCCCTTATCTTAAAATGCTCAAGTCTCATTTCAGATGTGGCCCACAATGTCAATTGTGGTTTTTTAAATCATTGGACTGCTGCAATATTCTGTAACCCACCACAGACCACTGCAAAGTTTCCATGCAAAAAAAGTGAAGATGATGGACACTGTATTTTACTTAAAAAATATGACTGCAAAAAAATGTCCATTGAGCATTTTATGACTCATAACTATTTTGAATTGATTAATCTGTTACAGGTATTGGACCTGTTTTCCAGAATGCTTAGGGCCTGGGGTTGTCTGGAAAACAGATCTTTCCATAATTTGGATCTTCATACCTTTGTCTACTTAAAAATCATGAACACATTAAATAAGCCCAGTATATTTTAGTTGAGATCAAGTACAAGGTACTGTTATATTATTACAGAGAAAAAGGAAATAATTAAAAAAAAATCTGGAATATTTGATTATAATGGAGTCTATGGGAGATGGCCTCTTCGTAATTCAGAACTTTCTGGATAAGGGGTTTCCAGATAATGGATCCCATACCTGTACAATCAGCACTACAAAATAGATTGGTGATATAGAAATACATGTTAATAATACAAAGTGTTCAAGAGATTACAATGCAAGGAGAACCACCATGTGTCTGGGACTTAAAATATAGCACAGCATGCATTCTAAGATAAAAATCCACACCAATAACATCTGTAGCAGGGATTTTTCTACCAGCTGCAAACTAAAGAATCAAACACACAAGTAGAAAGTAAGGAGATAAAACCTTGGTTGCTTAGTAGTGCTAATTTCTCATAATATATATATATATATATATATATATATACAGTTCAATTGTCGAGCGCACACTTTCTGTATTCAGGTTTACTGGTGGGTGCGTTGGTCAAATTGTATCATATAGAGAAATAGAAGGACCCAAACTCCATGGAGTGCGGGTCCTTCTATTTCTCTCTTGCTCTCTCTCTCTCTCTCTATATATATATATATGTTTGTGTACATATGTTTATATATATATTTGTGTGTGTATATATGTTTGTAGGAGTGGTCCCTAAACATATATAGCAAATTGTCCAGGTTCTGGTAAAATGGTAAATAGTGTGACATACTGTACTGTAGTACAGCACTCAATGGGAATATCTATTTTTGTTTTTAAATCTGATGTTTCAAACACCAAGGGGCATATTTAATAAGGTTCAAATGGTAAATTCAAATTGGATGTTTCAAATAGTTTTTTGTTTTTTTGCATAAATTTGATTAAAAATTTTCAGGTCTTTCCTATTTATTCAAATGTTAAAAATTTGAGTTTTGTCATAAATAAACCCCCATTTGAATTGAGTACATTCACATTTATTAGAGTTAAAAAAAAATCACATAACTTCGAAATTCGACCTTTGATAAATAAACTCCCCAACTGTGCTATTTCTCAATGCCCCTTTGAGTTTTATGTTAAGTTTCGTGTACTAATTTCATTGTCAGCCCATGCGAAACTGGTGCTCACCACAGTTCAACAGAGTGAAATTACACAAACTTCTTTTCAATTTTATAGGATTTTTAAGGACATAAAGGGGTGAAAGTGAGGTCACTCTACAGTAAGAGTCTCCATTATCAGGGAACTGAGGATTGTGCAATTTATCTCTGTGATTTTACTTTACTGTGATTATAGAGGGAAATTGTAATTCTCAGAGTATTCATTTTGAACAGTTTTCAAGACATGCATCTAAGCTGAGCCTTTGCAGTTTAGAGCAGACCTCTGACACTTTCAATAATTCTATTTTTTTAGCCAGAATTATTGCTTCTTACATTAACCTTGTTGTGTTTAAAGAGTTTTAATGCTTCTTTTAGTCTGTGAACTCATGTTTTACAGATTAGCAAAACTGTGGTTGTTCATCCTGAAAATTAAGAGCCTGCAAGAAAATGAGGTATACATGGTGAGAAAAAATCTAAATGGGTGGAGCTGATGATTTTCTTTGCTGTTGGGATGTCCAGTTGATTTCACAGCCAGACAGCAGGCAGTATTACCTAAAGTTATAGCTTTTGAAATAAGTAATCAAGTAAGAGTGTTCTCTAAATAGATTTTTAGAGCCAACATTATAGGTAGAGTTGGTTTTCAATAAAGTATCTGGATGATTGAATAGCATATTTGACTGCATATGAGGTAAATAATAAATTGCTTTGTATCATTTAATAGGCTGGTGTACAGTAAAATGCTGAACTGCAGTGGGTATTATTATGATTATTATTATTTTCTTGCTGATAAATATAGCTGCCAAAAAATACCTTTAATACACTTCAACATTGAAAGCCGAATTCAGTACAACCCTTTAGGGAGTATTAATAATTTTTGTAGTGTTTAACATTTAAGATGCAATCTCCTCTCACTGAAAAACACATGTAAGCCATTTAGCAGATTGAGATTTTAAATATTTCTAGCCAAAACCTGACTACCTCACATGCTTGTATTTGTAGGAAAGAAGAAGAAATGACAAATTGTTCTACTAATGACCTTTATTCTTTGGCTATAGTTGGTCAGCTTTAAGTGATATTTTTACATTGTTTAAAAAATGTTAATACTTTCATGTTTTGCCTCTAAATGATTGCTTGCATTTCTTATTACTGAATGTATTGTATTATACTTTATTGGAATATACCAATGGATAGCAATGAAAATATAACTATAAGGGGGCGATTTACTAAATTAACGTGAAGGATTCGAAGTTCGATCGAATTCGATCGAATTTCGAACGTAGGATTTATTTGTTTGGTCTAATATGTGAATTTTAGCGTATTCGATCATCGAATAGGGTATGATCGAACGATCGAATACATTCGAATGGAGTCAAATGGACGTATATTCGATCATTTGATCATTCGAACGAATTTAAATTTTTAAGTTTATTCAATTGCCTACTTTGGCAGATTGGACCTACCGAATCCCATAGGCTTTTGAGGCTAAGTCCTGATCGAATAGGATTCCTACGATCGAAGTGTTTGATCGTTCAAATCGTATGACTCATTCAAACGATCGAATGATTTATTTGTTCAGTCGAATGATTTATTTGACTGATCGAATAAATTTGTATTTGATCGTCGAATGATCGAATATCGAATAAAAGGTAGCTTAGAACTATTCGATTAACATTCGAAAATCGAATGCTAATCGAATATCGAATAGAAACAAATTATTTTTGGGGAATAATAGTAAATTTGCCCCTAAATGTTGATATTTTTCTGTTAGCCAACCAGTTTATTCAAAACTCCAGAAGGTCACACAAATGAAAGTTCATAAATGAATATACAACTTGATATTAAGATGTGCAGTGTCCACTTTTACCTGCTATATATTCATTTAAGGATTTTGTAGACTTTTTTGTACAATTCTATAAATGTCGTAACTGATAAAATTCAGATTATTAAAAGTCTGTTTAATGGTAGACTAAATAATATGATCATGCCTATCTATAATGGATGGTTGAATGCTTACATCAAATGCATTTGGTGGGGAAACCAATGATACTCTCTCCAAGATTCTCAAGAATAGCCCCAATTCTAATACATCCAATGATGTATGGTTCACACATGAGGAAATTCAAAAGAGACTAGAAAATGTAAAGATAAACAAAGGTCCAGGCCCAGATGGGATTCACCCCAGGGTACTTTGCGAACTTAGCTCTGTGATTGCCAAACCTCTATACTTAACTTTTCAGGATTCATTGAGGTCTGGCATGGTGCCGAGAGACTGGCGAATTGCTAATGTGGTGCCGCTATTCAAAAAAGGATCCCATTCTCAGCCTCAAAACTATAGGCCAGTTAGTCTGACGGTGGTAGGAAAGCTTTTTGAAGGATTAATTAAGGATAGGATACTGGACTTCATAGCAAATAACAATACTTTGAGTTTGTGCCAGCATGGTTTTATGCGTAATAGATCTTGCAAGACTAACTTAATTTCTTTTTATGAGAAGGTAAGCAGGAACCTCGATTCTGGGATGGCAATGGATGTGATTTACTTAGACTTTGCTAAAGCATTCGATACAGTGCCACACAGAAGGTTACTGGTTAAATTAAGGAATGTTGGCCTTGAACATAGCATTTGCACCTGGATAGAGAACTGGCTAAAAGATAGACTACAAAGAGTGGTGGTAAATGGAACATTTTCTAATTGGACCAGTGTTGTTAGTGGGGTACCGCAGGGCTCTATACTGGGTCCCTTGCTTTTCAACTTGTTTATTAATGACCTGGATGTGGGCATTGAAAGTATGGTTTCTATTTTTGCAGATGATACTAAATTGTGCAGAGCTATAGGTTCCTTGCAGGATGCTGCCACTTTGCAGAGTGATTTGTCTAAGTTGGGAAACTGGGCAGCAAACTGGAAAATGAGCTTCAATGTTGATAAATGCAAGGTTATGCACTTTTGCAAAAATAATATAAATGCAAGTTATACACTAAATGGCAGTGTGTTGGGAGTTTCCTTAAGTAAGAAGGATCTTGGGGTTTTTATAGATAACAAGTTGTCTAATTCTGGGCAGTGTCATTCTGTAGCTACTAAAGCAAATAAAGTTCTGTCTTGCATAAAAAAGGGCATAAACTCATAATTATACCTCTTTATAGATCCCTAGTAAGGCCTCATCTGGAGTATGCAGTGCAGTTTTGGACTCCAGTCCTTTGGAGGAATGTAAATGAGCTGGAGAGAGTGCAGAGACGTGCAACTAAACTGGTTAGAGGGATGGAAGACTTAAATTATGAGGGGAGACTGTCCAGGTTGGGGTTGTTTTCTCTGGAAAAAAGGCGCTTGCGAGCGGACATGATTACACTTTACAAATATATTCGAGGACATTATAGACAAATATCAGGGGACCTTTTTACCCATAAAGAGGATCACCGCACCAGAGGCCACCCCTTCAGACTAGAAGAAAAGGACTTTCATTTGAAGCAGCGTAGATGGTTCTTCACAGTCAGGACAATGAGGTTATGGAATGCACTGCCGGGTGATGTTGTGATGGCTCATTCTGTTGATGCTTTTAAGAGGGGTTTGGATGATTTTTTGGACAGACATAAATGCAAAGGCTATTTTGTTACTAAACTCTACGGTTAGTATAGCTATGGGCATATATGGTTTGTATTTGAAAGAGTGGAGATGTGTGTGTGTGTGTATGTATGATGGGTTTTTAATTTGGAGCGGTTGAACTTGATGGACTCTGTATTTTTTCAACCCAATTTAACTATGTAACTATGTAACTATGTAACATTTAGTTCCTGAAATGATATAATATAATTTGCTAGAATGTATAAACATTTAAAGAGGTCACACTCATGTAGTTTAAGGTAATTTTAGAAATATTTTTAAAATATAAACATGCATAAGCCTACATGTTAAAGTAAAATATATATAAATATTAAGAAAGTAGTTCTGAAAAAACATTCTAAAGATAAGAAAAATTAAACTCAAGTAAAAATAGCAGTAAATGTATACAAAGCATGTTACTTTTTTAGTTTTGCTTTTACTTTCAATGATTACTCTTTGTACAATACAGATATGGTATCTGTATAAAGGATCTACTACATGTATAATTAGTGTATACTTAGTAGTCTTACCTTGCTTACATTACATAACAATTTAATTCTGATTGTACTTGACTCATTTTATGTCTAATAACCCATTCAAGGTACTACCCAGAAGTCTCTTATGTTAGCTTAAAATAAAAGAAGCCAAAGTTATTTGATATAGTTCCAATCTACCAAGGTAAATGGCCATATATCACTAAGATGTAAGCGTAGAGCACATCTACAGTGTTCCTCTACATTAAAGCACTTCCTGGAAGAACATAAACTGTGTATACTGGTATGAAGGCCCTTTTAGAATTGTGAATACTTTATTATCTTCCTTGCTACCATCCAAATAAATTTGTAAGGTTCAATAAAGGCACTGTTTGCAGCAGTTCAACTGCACTTAAGGTATGTGTTCCCTACCTTACTAATTTTCAATTCCTAGAAGAACAGTTAACAGGAGTTAAATGTCCATTAAATAACATAAATATTAATATTGGTGCTAAGTAATTAAATTGAATCCAATCTAGCATTAATAATATTCACTGCTCCTAGGATCTACAATAGCATTATAACTTGAAGAACAGGTGTAACCTTGTCTTATTCATCTACATTTCCAGTCAGTCTTCAATTGCAAGAAGGACATTTTTAACTGTAATTTTGGGAGCAATCATGATCATTGCCTAGCAAATTGTTATGTATTGCGGTCAGGTGCTAAAAAGAGATGCTGATTGTGGTACAGTTCAAAACAATTAAGGAAAATAAAATGATGTGAAGAGCCATAATTATCATTTATGTGAAGTATGCCAGAGAATTGTAGGTTTGATAAGGGTGTGATTATATCTTAATGAGTGAGTACATGAGGAAAATAATCTCTCATTATTACTTTATATTTGTCTCTTAGCTGAGAAATATATATATATATATATATATATATATATATATATATATATATACACACATAAATATACATATATATACACGCATAAATATACATATATATATACATATAGTAATACTTAAACAAGGTAATGCAGCTCAATCACTTAGCGATTGGGTGCACGTGGGCTGGCTAAATATATTTTCTAGTTTTTTATATATATACATAAATATACATATATATATATATATACATAAATAAATATATATATACATAAATATATATATATATATACATCCGTACGGCAGTCAGCACTCTCGAAAAATATAATCAAATATGCCTGGGTGCAGTTCGAAAATATGTATACGAAACAGCAGCAAAGAGGGTCCGCACACTCAGGACTTAAAATAAAAATAAAAAATTTTTATTTGGTGAAAATGACTGACGTTTCAGCCTCCTCCGAGGCTTTTCTCAAA
>CM044438.1:51496280-51518385 GCA_024363595.1 Xenopus borealis | reverse complement strand
AGCATGAATCAAGTCACTTTTATTTGCATGTGCTTCCAACGTTTCGGCCCCCCTTGGGGCAAACAATTCCGTAGATGACAGCACTCCATAATCAGTCAAACGTTCACAAAAGAAGTCAAATTATTAAGGTTTATTTGAAGACCAACGTTTCAACTCCGCACAGGATTTTTTGTCAGGGTGAGAAAGTGTCAAACACCAATTGCCTATTTATACATTCAAGAGTGGCGCCAGAACACCATGTTGCTAGGTTCCCTAGCAACGTATGTGACAAGAAAATAGTGAACGTGAAGTGTGTAGAGATTAGAGCTTAAAGCTTACTTAAATAATCTACATGGGTCAAGTATTGTTTAAACCTAAAGCACTGAAAACACAAAGTTTTTCATGGGATCGAGTTAAAAGATGTTAATTCTAAAAGCCGAGTAAAATATTTCTATAACAGTTCTATAAATGTGTGATAAAGTTGGTAAAGCATCCTTACATTTTCATTCAAATTAGATGGCTGAAGGCACTGTTTGCTGGATACTAAGGATGAGCTTTAACCGACTGATCTTTTGAGGAACAGTATGGCAGTTCCATAGATTAGATTCCATCAAGCCAGGAATAAAAGCAATGGACCATATTAGAAGGTTATGATGGCAGTTTACACTTGAAGAAATTCTTCAGTTTGAATATCCAAGAAAAAAAGCTTACTAATACAGTTTAAATTATTTGAAACTTTTAAGAATCTAAAATGAAATATGAAAATTAATATTATGATTTCTAAATTATTGTTTTCTCCATATTTGTATCTCACCTTTGTTCCCAACCGTATTGTTTCCCTGCCATCCTTCGCTCACGTAAATGGTTGCTCAGGGAATGTCACACTTCTGTATTGCTCTTTTTCTCCCTCTTCATTTCCCTGCTCTCGTCTGCAGCAGCTGTACACGCACCATTCTTTTCTAATTGAAAGAGTAAACCATCAGATCTTCACTTATACCGAAGTTATTTTCTTTATTTAAATGCCAGTTACTAGTCAGGCTTCCTTAACCTGTCTAGTGAATAACTGTAGGTCTGATCTACAGGGGATCAGAACCAATTTAGTATTCATTCTAGCTGCTAGGTCTTGACTGTAAAGGGACTGACCATATTGTCAAAATATGTGTGGATGTTTAGAAATATAGTCTGATCTGAGACCATCAGAACTGAATTATAGACCCAGCTGTGAAAGGGCAGCACTGGCTGTCTTTTCTCAGAAAACCAAAGAACATTTAAAACTATGTATTTTCAGACTAAAACACAAACATGTTTGTATTTGGTACTGTATATAGCTACAAACTTCTCTCTAAAAATACAATGTCTGTTATGAAATTTTATAATCACGTCTTTTTGTTATTCTTCCAAACAAAAATTGTTGCAAAAGGAAACCCAAACAACCAGTGTATTATAAGTTTATTGAGTATGTTTATTGAGTAATTATAGCAGTTATGCATTCTAATATACTACAGGGAAGGTAGAAGAAGTACAACAGAGATAACGAAAGTCATAAACCATGCCAAGAAGACAAACTAGCACAAAATCAAGGGTGAAGCTGTTGATTTCATTTGTTTTGAGTGTTCAGACATAGGAGTGTGAGAAAATGGACATCCCCCCCCTTTTTAAAAAAAACACAGATCCTTCAAAAAGGCTAGACAAATTGAGGAGAACTAGATGAAACCATGTGATCGATAAAAACTTTTGTCATTTATTCCTCAGTATATATATATACACATTCACTACATTATGGGGCAGATTTATCAAGGGTCTAATTGAAAATTTGAATGAAAAAAATTTGAGTTTCGAGGTACTTTTGTGTACTTTGACTTAGGGAGTAGTCCAAATTCAATTAAAATATGCAAACGATTTGAAAATTCAAATTTTGAAATTTATCATGTACTACATAGTAACATAGTAACATAGTAAGTTAGGCTGAAAAAAGACTCACGTCCATCAAGGTCAACCTTTTTTTTTTTTAACTGCCTAACTGCTAGTTGATCCAGAGGAAGGCAAAAAACCCCATCCTTAGCCTCTACAATTTGCCTCAGAGGGGGAAAAATTCCTTCCTGACTCCAAAAAGGCAATCAGACTAGTCCCTGGATCAACTTATATAATGAACTATCTTCCATAACCCTGTATTCCCTCACTTTCTAAAAAGCCATTACCAGCTTAGTTGCCCTTCTCTGTACTCTCTCTAATACAATAATTTCCTGTTTGAGTGAGGGAGACCAAAACTGTACGGCATATTCTAGATGTGGCCTTACAAGTGCTCTATAAAGTGGAAGAATGACCCCCCTCCTCCCTTGACTCGATGCCCCTTTTAATACAGCTCAAGGCCTTATTGGCCCTTGAAGCTGCAGACTGGCATTGCTTGCTACAGCCAAGTTTATCATCTACAAGGACTCCAAGGTCCTTTTCCATAATGGATTTGCCTTGTGCAGTCCTATTAAGGGTATAAGTGGCTTGAATATTTTTACATCCCATATGCATGACTTTACATTTATCAATATTGAATCTCATTTGCCACTCAGCTGCCCAGATTGCCAGTTTATCAAGATCCTGTTGCAAGGATTCCACATCCTGGATGGAATTAATTGGGCTGGATAGTTTTGTGTCATCTGCAAACACTGATACATTACTTACAACACCCTCCCCTAAGTCATTAATTAACAAGTTAAATAAAAGTGGACCCAATACCGAGCCCTGAGGGACCCCACTAAGAACCTTACTCCAAGTAGAGACTATACCATTAACAACCACCCTCTGTACCCGATCCTCTAGCCAGTTCCCAATCCATGTGCAAACGACTTAATTAAGCCCAACAGACTTTAGTTTAGAAAGCAAAATCCAAATAGATCACATCTATTGCCCCCAAACTGTCCTGCATCTTACTTACCTCATCATAAAAAGCAATCAAATTTGTCTGGCATGACCTATCCTTCATAAAGCCATGCTGATTTCTGCTCATAATGCCATTCACTAGGACAAAATTTTGAATGTGATCCCTTAACAAGCCTTCAAATAATTTGCCCACCACAGATGTCAAACTTACTGGCCTATAATTGCCAGGCTGAGATCGTAATCCCTTTTTAAATATTGGGATGACATCAGCTTTCCTCCAATCCATAGGCAAAATACCAGATGAAAGTGAATCTGAGAAAATCAGAAATAGGGGATGGTCTAAAACTGAACTAAGCTCTCTTAGAACCCATGGATGTATACCATCAGGCCCTGGCACGTGTTTATATAAATTTTTATTAAAGCTTTATGAATCATATCCTGAGTCAGCCACTGACTAGAATGAGCTGGGTCAGTGCATCTATGAAGCGAGCCTGGGAACTCAGACTCTATTGTATACACTGAAGAAAAAAACTGATTGAGCACATTTGCCATTTCTATATCGGTTATACTGGTACCATGTTGAACATATGACATGTGGTCCTCCTTGTCCTTAACAGTACCCCCAACCAAATCTCCTTCCCCATTTTCCCTTCCTTTGCCCACTATCTCATCTAACCTATCTTCCCCTGTACCTATTACTGAACCCTCCCCCCCCACGCCTAGTTTAAAATCTCCTCCAACCATCTAGCCATCTTCTCCCCCAAAACAGCAGCACCATCATCATTGAGGTGCAGCCCATCCCTAGCAAAGAGCCTGTAGCCGACTGAGAAATCAGCCCAGTTCTCCAAAAACCCAAAACCCTCCTCCCTACACCAATCTCTCAGCCATGCATTAATCTCCCTAAGCTCCTGCTGCCTTCTTAGCGTTGCTCGTGGCACAGGTAATATCTCTGAGAAAATTACCTTGGAAGTCCTTGTCCTCAACTTGACACCTAGTTTTTTAAAATCGTTCTTGAGGACTTCACCACCTCCTCTAACTTTGTCATTGGTACCTATGTGTACCAAGACTGCTGGGTCTTCCCCAGCCCCTCCCAATAATTTGTCCACACGCTCCTCCACATGTCGAACCCTAGCACCAGGTAGGCAGCAGACTGTTCGGCATGTAGGGGGCTTACGGCAGATTACCCTATCCACCTTTCTAATAACTGAATCCCCTATAACTAGAACCTGCCTTTCCTTCCTTGTACTCCCCCCACCACCTATATTAGAGCCACTGTCTCCCAGGGTGCTCTGAGAGTCAGCCTGCTCCATACAAGCCAATTCAGAACTTTCCTCCACAGCATCTTCAGCCAAAATGGTGAATTTGTTGTTTTGGACAAGTTGTGGACCAGCCCCCCTACCCTTCTGCCCCCTACTTCCCCTCCTGACTGTCACAAACCTTCCTCCCTCATTAGCCTCCACTGTCCCTTCTCCTCCCCCCACTCCACTAGTCCCTGCCAGTGGTTGCTCTTTGAGCCTCCTTTCCTCACCCTCATTTGCCGCTGCCCTCAGTGCTGCAAGTTCACCCCTTAGAGTCTGCAGCTCAGATTCCAAGATGAAAACCCACCGACATCTTTCACATGTAAAAACTGCATGGAACTGCTGCACCACATACATGTGACAAGACACACACTGAGTGATCCCAGCAAACCCACTTGCACTCATATTTACACTGGGTACTTACAGTCTCCCAAATGCAATTCCTCACAACGCCTTTTTGGTTTTAAACGCCTTAAGCACATGCAGCACTCGCTAAGCAGCTCCCACACTCGCTTGCTGTATCAGAGATAAAGGATCAAACCTCAGAGCACAAAGCCTGATCAGAATTTACCTGATTAACCCCTCCCCCTTAATTAACAGAAAGAAAGAAAAAAATGCTGTTTGCTACCAGCAGTAAAACAACCCTTTTTTTTAAATGTTCCCCTTAGAAACTCTGACTTAAACACAAAAACAAAAAGTAAATGCACTAAATGTATTTACTAGTTTAACCCAAACAGAGAAAAGAAATGCAGTTTGTCTCAGTCAGAAACTCTCAGAACACACAGCAGTTATTTGCACTTACTCCTTCTTTGCACCCAGCACTCCCAGCATGCACAGCAAACACCAACGCCTTAAGGTTGTCTCTTTAAAAATTTGAATTTGACCATTTGTCATCTAAAACCTGACGAATTGCTGTTTTAGCCAATGGAGGACCTCCTAGAACCTATATGGAGTCAACTTAGGGACTTTGAAAATTCAAAGATTTTTTTGGGGAAAAACTTTGAATTGAATGCACTAAAAATTCGAATCGATTAATTCAAATTCCATCGAATAGAGACCTAGTCAATCAAAAAAAATCTAATTAATTTCTGTTGGCCTTTTATATTCAAATTTGAAGATTTTGCACTTTGAAATTCGAGCCTTGATAAATATGCCTCTATATAAATAAATGAGCAGAAATTGAGCCATTGTTTATAACATTCATAAAAGATGTTAACATACACTAACACACATGTTTTAGAACTGTACAAACACCCTTCCAGAAATAGATTCATCAGATCAGAAAGAAGATAGAAATGGAAAACAAATTTAGATACCCACTTCACTGATTTACTGCAATTATATATAGAGAGTTTTGAGTCATTCACAGTGAAGAAGTTACCATGGTAACTAGTAACACTCACACCAAATCATGTAAGAGTAGTCACTTGAAATCCAGGATGATACTCAATGTATACTGAAAAGGCTTTTGTATCATAATTTATGTTTCCAAGCATTTTGCATTTTCCTAGTTACAGGGACATAGCTGGAGACTCTGCAAAGTCTGAATGTTCATGCCATACATCCATAGTTGCATTAGCGTTCCTGCTGCACATTACACCACACCTGCATCTCACAGTATTCACCACTTTACACTGCAGAGAAATGGTACAGTAGTCTTAAACCTCTTTCCAATCTTTTTTCATTGACTTTTGTCTATCCAAGTTTTCTCTTTTCTTATATCTAGAGAGGTTATTTTACAAAACAGCAATAAATTAGTATTATTCAGAAAGATGAAAAGAAATTAAGTTAGTACCCAATCTTAACATTATGTTATAAATAAAATGACCAACTCAGTGGAAGTGGGTCCAGTGTAATAATACTTATGATAAATTAAGGGGCAGATCTACTAAGGGTTGAATTCAAACGGTTAATTAACCCTCAAATTTGACCATCAAATTAAATTTTAATTAAAAGCCCTACAATTCTAAGGCTTTTAACACAATTTTATCTATCAAACGATCGAATATGAAAAATTTTAACCATTAGATCGAATTTTTTTATTCGATCTAAAAAATCTGGAAAAACCCTATGTGAGCTTCCTATAGGGATATACAGCAATTCAGTTGGTTTAATCTGGCGAAGTACGCCATTGAATAAAAATTTAAAGGGCAAGTAATTCGACCATTGAATAATCGAATGATCGAATAGATTCTTATTCAATCTATTCAAATCATTCGATTCTGCCCCTAAGTGTATTAAAAAAACATTGATCCTTCTTTTACTCACATTCTACATATTCTTTTTGAAACTTTTTTATTTTCCTTGGTTATTTTCAGAGTTGTCTTTATATTTGTCCTGTTCACCTGTCCCAATATGTTCTGTCTCTTTAAATTAACCCAGGAGAAAAGACATTCTAGAGATTTCTAGAGAAGTAAAAGTTGTTGCTTTGCTATAGGAGTCAATAGGATCTGCACTAATCCTATAGAACCATTGTTAATCCAATCATAATTTTGGATTATGTTTGCAACTACATAATTGTCCAAAAAACTTGAACGTTTACAGATGTTCATGTTTTTTGCATTGTGATATTTTAATAAATTCAATGGCAATCATGGATTTAGAGTTTAATTGTGGTTTCAAAAAATTTGAAAACCACTAAAACAATCAAATTATGCCTTGTTTTTTGTAATTTGTCTTGTACTTAAATAAATTTAAATCTATTAGGAGAATACATTCTTTACACCTGAAATATGCACATTCTGTAGCTATGATTGAACTGACATGCAAACATCAGTTTTGCATTCGGCATTATTTACAGGAGAAAAGGTGTTTATTTTTCCATTTATATTTTTTGAGGTGATCATTCCTCATCAATACTAAAGTCTGGAAGATTCAAATATATCTATATATATATAGAATCCTATGGTACCAGCACTCCAATGCAGTAAATGGTGGTGCACGATCAAGAAGAATTGTAGATAATATGGAAGGATCAGCACTCACTTGATCAGATGAAAAAGGTGTATTTATTTGACACACATATTGAAGTCCGACGTTTCGGTTCCACCTGGGAACCTTTCTCAAGGATCCTTGAGAAATGTTCCCAGGTGGAACCGAAACGTCGGACTTCAATATTAGTGATGGGCGAATCTCCCGCGATTTGCTTCGCCGAAAAATTTGCGAATTTCTAGAGAAATTTGCGAATCGGCGAAAAATTTGCGAAACGAGTCGCGGGACGCGTTTGATGCGCGTCGCGTCGTTTTCGTCGCGTCAAAAAACGACGCGCGACTCGTTTTTTGGTGAATTTTCACCAGGCGAAATTTCGCAGGTGATTCGCGAATTTATTCGCCAGCGCAAATTCGGCCCTGGCGAATAAATTCGCCCATCACTATTCAATATGTGTGTCAAATAAATACACCTTTTTCATCTGATCAAGTGAGTGCTGATCCTTCCATATTATCTATATAATATATATATATATATATATATATATATATTAGTTCTGGTGCATTGAGTAGTTAGGAATGAACTTGGAAGCTATGCAGCACAAGTACTGGAAATATAGATACATTGGTCCCTTGTTCAGCCACAGGGAGATAGACTCTATACACATATTTCTTTTGTAAGTCTTTAATTGCCAGAGGAATGTGTGACAGCTCTTGTAGAGCGAAACTATGAACTGCAAAGGGAACATTTTTTTTTATCAGTGTTGGAGTTATTTTTGTTTGTCTTAGGACTATTGCTGGATTTACACTGGAAATTTAGGGGAATACCTGTATACAACAAGCAAATTTGGGTAAACTTAAAAGGGAGGGAATACTAATAATTAAAAAATATAATAAATAAAATGAAAACATAATCATAACATGTACTAACAATATACCGTAAAGGTAAACTGCATCTTTAATTCTATTGCCAGAGATGTGTAAGCAATAGAATGCAATTTGTAGAACCCTTGATTTTCTTGTTTGACCTTTGTTTTAATAGAAGCTTTAGAACTGTGTCATAAAACATGATTGGGCTGTTAGGTTTTTGCCAGAAAGTCCCATGACTGCCAGGAACCGAGCTTCAATGTCTAAGCAGAAAAAAGTAAATTTTTATGCTATATTCAATCATTACACCATTTTACTAAGCTTAGGATTTTGATGATACAGATACAAAAAAACTACAAAATCTAGAGATGCAGAAAATGTATAGAAGACTAATAAATACAGACTGTGTAATCACAATGTATGCATAATACGTTTTGGGTTCTAGATATTGTTTTATACAGCAGTTACAAGTCTGGGACAGTACATAGGGCCTTACCTAGGAACCACAAAATTTCAAAAACAGGGATTTGTCAAATTCTTTTGAAATTCAAAAATATTTCTGGAGTTACTGAATATTCATTTTAGAAGGAAAATGAAGTTAGGGAATAAGGAGAAAAATTGAACTGACTAGTTTAGAGAATGAAATAGTAATGAGTGAAGAATTATATATCAATTACCAAAAATAAAGATTTTAGGAGATACTCAAATGGCTATTTTCCAGCTAGCCCAAGAAACATTTCTGAAGTTTGTTCCAATTCAGGAGATTGCTTCCACCTATCAATCCTCCTCAACTCAACATAGTCATACACAGTTTGGGGACAGCCTGATTAAAACAACAAGGTCCCCATTTTTCATTAGTCATTTATGTCACCATTCAGCTGTGACATGTGCTAGCTAGTAATAGGTAAATCTGACCCATTTGTATCACCAAAAATTTGCAAAACTGCAAAAAAAAGTCACCACATACATTAAAGTCAATGGGTGTCTTTTCATGTAGTGATTTTCAAATTGTGCAGCATTTTTTAAACCACACAACTTTTTTTTGACTGTCCATTATACAGTATAGTCTAGGAGTGCTTTTTTGCTGCCAAACTATGAGAAATATTTTGCTAATCCCTACTGCTAGTCAGTAGTATTTTACACAATCTAAATAAACAGCATTTACAATATAGAACCACTTTCCAGACACTACAAATGCTGCACAGAAACAGGAAAGATAGATAAAAAGGCAAGCGACTTTTAAGAATACATAGCTCACATTATGAATCACAATGCAAAATGTAAAATATTTATTTCAATAAAACTTTTTGTTATAATACATCTTTAAATTACATAAGTCACATGATGCAATATGGTATGTATAGTAAATTTTCTAAATAATGTTTTCTCCATTAGATAGATAGCTAGACAGATATACAGAGACAGACAGATAGCTAGATAATAGATAGGAATATAGATTATTACTTACAAATCTAAACTAAATTTAATACATATTAATCCATGTAATTATGAATTAAAGTCCTTTGTTTGAGTATTCTAATCTACTGCACAACCCTCCAATAGATTTTTTTTTCAGTGCTAAGAAAGACCAAGTGTTTACTCATCATTGTCACAGAAGTGTCTTTATGGATTAGTTGTAGATCCTAGGATGTGACATGGCATGACAAGCTGTGTTCATCCTCATCCATATGTCACTGATGGGAAGAGATCTGTCTTGTATCACCAAGTTTCCAAGAATCTAAATTTTACAGAACAGATTTGTTGTCTTCTTATGTTTTGCATTTCTAATTTTACCTGAAAGTGTGACATACATGTCAACAGTGCCTAATAGAACTAAGTCTGTTTATTAAAAACAGTAGTTTATCATAGCCAAACGCTGATATTGCACAAACTCTTCATGGCATAAACCCATCAAGAAACAGATTTAACATAAATAAGTTAAAAGGAAAGTCAACTCCAAAATAAAAACTTTTCTAATAAACAAAAACATAATTCTAAGCATCTTTCCAGTATACATTAATTAAACATGTAAAATGCTTTTAAAGTGACTTGTAAAAACAGTTGCATCATTTTATACAATACTATACAAACAATGTTGCAAAGACATATCTGTTATTCAGCCGCCTTGTCTTACATTGTTTCAAAGTCTGAGCCATCAGAGCAGAAAATAGACAGAGAAACACTGCTTTGAATAGCAGTACATATACAAATAACTTAAAAACCATAGGAAATGTGTAATGAAAGTATATTGCAAAGTTGCTTAGAATTATGTTATATTTTATCAATATATATTTTTGGGTTGACATTTCCTTGTTAAACTTCCTATATAAATAACTTTAAGGATCAGAAAAAACACACCCCCTCACAATTACACTCAATCAACATATCAAGGCAACTTAAAGGAATTAACTTGTTGGTTGTAACTCCATATATCCGTGTACAAAAGTCAATTTTCTATAAAATACATATAAGAGAAATAAATAAGAATATAAATGCATGGAACAACACTTTTTTACTTCATTTTGGTCTGTTTTCACAAGAAATTCCTTTATTAAGGCAAAATATGTATTTTCCTATAGAAACTGACAAAATTGGGTGCCTGCCACAAATTTACAAACAATAAAAGGAAAGATTTCAGGGTTGGTATTGTTTTCAGAATAAAATGCAAATACTAGAATTGAGGGAATTGAGACTGTATTTGAGAATGGCTGCAGGACTGTGCGAGTTTGGTCATCAAGGCAATTCATATGATCCATGGCAAAAATCATCCAAATCCATGTGCTTTGTCTACACTATAGCTTCAAATAAAAAAAAAAACTGAATAAGAAATTTGAAAGATGAAAAGTTATTTGTTAATCAGCTGGTGAACATGTCTGAATTATATTTCTATAATATCACCACTATTTCCAGACCCACTGAACTAAACATACTTTTAGGGGCATATTTACTATTGGTCGAATTTCGAATTGAAAAAAAAAAATTGAAATTCGACCAAGGGAATAGTGGGGAAGTAAAATCCTTTGAATTCGAAGGATTTTATCGCAATTCGATCGATTGAACGAACAAATATTGAAAATTTAATTTAGATCGAATTTTTTATCTAATTTTTTATATTTGATTTTAGGGAAAGATCCACATTTCGGTAGCTTTAATCTGGCGAAGTAGGTGGTCGAATAAAAATTTAAAGGGGAAGTTTTCGACCATCGAATTTTCGAATATTCAAATAAAATGTTATTTGAATATTCGAATCATTCAAATTTGAATATTCGATGGTCGCATTTGCCTAATTTGCATATTCAAATATTCAAATTAGAATTTGATACAAATTCGATTGAACTTCGATTCTTCATGTGAATTTAATGTCAATTTAGCAAATCTTCCTCTTGTTGTTTTCTGGAGAAGCCTATCAAATAGTTTATCAGTACAGTTGTTTGGCACTAATGTGTCATTTGAGAGATTCAAATCATTGACTCACAGCTAGAGTACCAAAACCATCTGTTAGCCACGTTTGCCTTAACAATGATTCCTTTAGCATAAAGATTTGTAGGTATTAGCAGCACTGTTATGGGGTGAATTGTTTGTTTCCAACCTTAGTGATACAAGGGGGGAACTTCACTCTTCACTTCACTCTTTTGATGAATCTCCCCCAAGGAGAGTCATGTCATGAAATGTTCCCCTTTTTGAATTATGCTTATTATACTCCTTAAATGTTTGATAATGACAGATTATTGCTAATTTTAATGTCTTTTCAAATGACTAAATTTTCTCAGTGTGAAATTACTTGCATTGTGTTTTTTTTACTGCCTGCATAGCGGCAGGGCAGAGCAAACAGTGTGTTAATTGCTAATAGATACAGTTTGATTTTTGTTGAACAAGTACATTTGATGCAAGAGCTCAGAGCATAAAGAAGCACCTAGCCCTATCTTCAGTTTGCATAAAAAATCAACTTGAAAAATTTACTAAAAAAATTCCCTTTAGTAATACTAAATCCGGAAGTGTGGGTTTAATTTTTAATTCTATTCCATGTTATTTATCAATGAAAACAGGATAAACTTTTTTACAGAAGTGAAAGCTATATCAATGAAGATGTAATGAATTAAAGATAGATCATATAAACTGGTAAGAGAGATGGAAAAGTTCAGTTATGAGTGGAAAACGACAAGGACAGGGTTGTTTTCTTTATATAGGTATATATGTGAGTGTATACTGTAGATAGGTCAGTATGAGTGTGCATTTATTTTATGAACAATGGGGTCTGCTTGGAGGGGTTGAACTTGATGGACTGTGTTCTACCATACTTAACATTCTACTAAAGTAAATATTCTTCAAACAGGGGTATAATAAATCTTAAAGAGGGGTCTCCAAGTAATAAGATTATTACTCACCGAATAAGGGAGTAAGAGACCCAGGTGGTCCACCCTGAGCCCTCAGCATGGTAGCAGAAAAACTGAAAATTCATTAGGCACTCAAATAAAGGCAATCTTCCACCAGGTAGTTGAATCAAAGTGAAACAGTTTATTGAGTCCACAGCTTCCTGAGGCCCCTGCAGTGCACATCTGTGAATGCAGGTACTGTGCACATGGGCAAACACTCGTGTGTTGCACAACTGCCACCATGATGGCCTGCATTTTTGGTATATTTTATGGGCCAGCCAATCGGTGAGAGGGTTTGGGCTCAGTCCAAACCTAGCCTTTTGCATTTTGTGTCATTGCAAACACTTAGGGGCAGATTTACTAAGGATCGAATTGATTCGAAGTGAAAATTTGAATCAAATTTGAATTAAAAAAATTCAAAATTCCAATTTATTTTGGGCTTATTTGACTATTGAATAGCCCAAAATTCAATTCGAATTTGCCAAATTTGAAAATTCATATTTGATTGTTGAAGTACTGGCCCTTTAAAAACAATTCGATATAACAATTCGGCAGATAAAACCTACCGAATTGCTATATATCTTCTTAAAAGTGTTTAATAAAAAGGTTCAAGAAGTTATAAAAAGTGTTTAATAAAAAGGTTCAAGAAGTTCTGCTTTAATTTGTAACCAATATTCTTCTGCAATGTTCAAGAATGTAATTAAATTAACCCATAATTATAGTAAGCATAATTACAATGTTGCAATGGTAGAAGTTTGATGTACCCCTTATGTGAGTCATATTAAGCATGGTTCAGTCTGAGTAGGGAGTAAATAAATAGATGCAAGAAAACACGAGCAATTAAAGAACTTAATTTTAAAAATGCGTACATTGATTCACTCAACCATCAATTCAATAAATAAACAGTAATGGGCCGATGTACTAAATTCACGTGAATAGATCGAAGTTCGATCAATTTGATCGAATTTTGAACATAGGATTTATTCATTTGGTCGAATATACAAATTTTGGCATATTCGATCATCGAATAGCGAATGGTCGAACGATCGAATACATTCGAATAGATTCGAATGAACGAATATTCAATCACTCGATCATTCGATCAGCGAAGGATTTAATTTTTTAAGTTTATTCGATTGCCTACTTCTGCAGATTGGACCTACCGAATTGCAATAGAAGCCTATTCGATCGTCGAATGATCGAATATCGAATAAAAGGTAGCCTAAAACTATTCGTTTAGCATTATACGATCGAATGCTAATCGAATATCGAATTTGGTCGAGCTAATTATAGGGCATAATAGTAAATTTGCCCCTAAATGTAAAAAAAATAAATCAGCCTCACATAATTCACAAATCTTTTTCACCTATATAATATAGAATAATGTACAAGAGACCATCCCTTTAAATTTTAAGGAGAGTTTGTGAGGGCAGATTCCCTTAATGGCTTGATGGCAGATTGTATGAAATGGCAAACTAATCTGGCTACAGTGATCAACACTACCCAAAATTCAGAAAATTCTAAAAACGATTATGTAATTCAAAACATCTGGAGATGTGCAGGCTAAAGTTTATTATTACTATATTAACATTCTTGCAACCTATATATTCTGTAACATACTAAATATTAAAGGGGTTGTTCACCTTCCACACTTTTTTCAGTTCAGTTGGTTTCATTTCGGTTTTCAGTTCACCATAAATAAATAATTTTCCCAATTACTTTCTATTTTCTATGTATGACTGTTTTCTAATATTGAAGTGTAATTTTTCACCTTTCTAAAGCAGCTCTTGGAAGAGGGGTTGCCAGCTCTCTAAACTTGATACTCATACCTGATACATTTAGTTGATAGATTTTAATGATGGGCAAATTTATTCGCATGGGGTGAATTCGCGGCGAATTCCTGCTATTCGCCGCCGGCGAATAAATTCGCGAAACGCCAGCAAAAATTTGGCAGCGACAATTCGACAAAAAAAAAATGAGTCACGCGTCGTTTTATGACGTGACGCGTCGAAAATGACGGAACGCGCGTCGGAAACGACACTAAGCGCCGCGATTGAAGTGACGCGTCAAAAATGACGTGCAGACTTTTTCGCCAATTCACTGGAGATTCGCAAATTTTTCGGCGAAGCGAAACGGGTGAGATTCGCCCATCACTAATAGATTTCTTATCTTTGTCCCTGCTGAGCAGAATCCCTGGGTTTTAGTAAATGTAGCTGTTAGAATTGATCAACCAAATGTATCAACTAAATGGTGCAATATTGTAACATTTCAGAACCTGCAGCTGAATTATTGAGCTTCCAGACTGAAACACCAGAGACAGGGACATTCAATTTGAACTTAGATTTTGGAAAAACAGTAAAAAATAAAGTCTTTTGAGTTAATTGAAATAAGTCTTTTTCTGGAGAACACTATGAAAACAAAAAAATGTTTGGAAGGTGATTCTGTCATGATTTTTATTGTGTATTTTTTATTTCTAGAATACACTGTTTAAATGACAAATATTTAACTATACAATTTAAAACAAATGTATTATTGTTACTTGTAATATTGGTGTGCAGGCAGCCATCTCAGGTCATTGTGCCTGTTCCTGTGCTTTCAAAAAGAGCCAGCATTTCACACTGAAACTGGTTTCAGATAAACTTGATCTAACTGAAGGAGTTGTGGTGGGGCTTGGGCGTTTTCTTATTGAGTGTTCTTCGTACTGTATATTTACCAAAGGTGGTGCACGGGAACATTTTTAGCAGTGCAATTGTCAGGGAACTGTTATTTAGTTACCTTGTGCCATTAATAGGCTGCCTGGGGGGGGGTGAGTGGGTGATATCATTCCAAATTGCATTGTAGCAGTAAAGAGTGACTGAAGTATATCACATCACAAGTCATATGGCTGAGGGCACCTGGGAAACCAAGAAAATGTCTAGCCAACAGTTAAAGGGGTTGTTCACCTTTGAGTTAACTTTTAGTATAATGTAGAGAGTGATATTCTGAGAAAATTTGCTATTGGTTTTAATTTTTTACTGTTTGTGGTTTTATAGTTATTTCGCTTTTTATTCAGCAGCTCTCTAGTTTGCAGTGTCAGCAATTTGGTATCTAGGGTACAAATTACCCTAACAACCCTGCATTGATTTGAATAAGAGACTGGAATATGAATAGGAGATGGACTGAATAGAATGATAAGTAATAAAAAGTGGCAACAACAATACATTTGTAGCCTTACAGAACATTTGTTTTTAGATGGTGTCAGTGACCCCCATTTGAAAGCTGCAAAGAAACAGAAGAAAATTGCAAATCATTAAAAAACTATGAAAAATAAATAATGAAGACCAATTAAAAAGTTTCTTAGAATTGGCCCTTCTATTATTATGATTGTGCTGTGGTGTATAATAACTTATAGTTATGAAGGTAGTTGCACACTAATGGGCTGATTTACTAGCATACATAATTTTTTTTTCTTTTTCACAAATCAAACTTTTGTGCACTAAAATTTATGTATTTAACCAATCACTATTTACCATGAAAAATATTATATGTATTAAGGGGCAGATTTATTAAAGGTCGAATTTCGAAGTTAAAAAAACTTTAAAAAATTTTTGAAAGTGTTTTTTCGATCGAAAATTGACCTTTTTTGAACAAATGGGTCCATTTTCGAATGAATAAAAATCATTTAAACCCATCATTCGATTCGAACGATTTTGGCCAAAAAAAAAAAAATCGATTTTCAAAAAATTCCAAGAACACTTCTTAAAGGTTCCAGAAGGTCCCCCATAGACTAAATTAGCAATTCTGCAGTTTTAAGGTGGTGAATAGTCTAATTCAAATTTTTTAAAGATATACCACTTCGATTTTCAAATGGTTAAATTTTAATTTCAAATTGATTTCCTTTCAATTCAAATCAAATTTTGGCCTAATCCATAGTTGAAGTAGCCAAAAATTACTTCAAAATTATTATTTTTTTAATTAGAATTTTTACTTCGACCCTTAGAGGCACATTTACTAAGGGTCGAAGTGAATTTCCAAATAAAATTTGAACTTTTGAAATTTAAATTTTTAAGTAATTTTGGGCTACTTCGACAATCAAATAGCCCAACATTCTATTCAAATTGAAAAAAATTGAAAATTTGAATTCCAAAGTACTGTCCCTTTAAAAAAAATTTGAATTCGACCATTCGCCACCTTAAACCTGACGAATTGCCATTATAGCCTATGGGGACCTCCCACAGACAATTTGGCAAAGTTTTGCAAATTCAAATTTTTTTAAAGGGAAATAGTTAAAATCGAACGATTGCATTGTTCGAATTGAACGATTCGAATTCAATAGAAAAATGTCTGTTTTCGGAATGACCCCCCACAAAAAATTAGAATTTAAAAATGTTCTAATTTTTTTATATTCAAAATTCGACCCTTAGTAAATCTGCCCCTTAGTAAATCTGCCTCTAAGTGTAAAAACTATGAAAAATGTTCATACAAAACTACTCCTGTTAGAGGTCATGTCCAATCAATGGAAGCTGTCCTTTGCAAATTGCGAGTTGGCTTTGAGTTTTTAGAGGTTTGTTTGTAATTGCCCCAAATTCCTTTTTTATTCAGATTCATTCCTCAGCTGTATTTGGTAGTGATTTATTAATTCAGATCTTTTAATAAATAAGTAGACATTCATGCTTTTTTTAAAACATGAGCTTCATCAATTTTCACCTGCAAATTTTCGTGGGTGATTCGCAAGTATATGCAAAAGGTGGAATTTTGCCACAAATTCAAACCCTTGTGAATAATTTCCCCCTCACTTGTTATGAAAACTGAAAAACCTAGCACAAATATACAATGCACATAATGATGACATATGCCTTATTGTTAAGTTGAATAAGAAGGAAATTATAGAAAATAATAATGGTATTAAATTTCTTTAAAGTGATAAGTCATTTAAATAAAGACCACCAGTCATGGCTCATTTTCTGCTGTACACAAACTAGAATGACTGGAAAGAATGAAGCAATACATTTTCAAACATGTTTTATAAATACATTTCTCAGAAATAAAGTAAAGAATTGATAAGGACACATAAAAATTGCATTTTCAATAATTTGACAGTTCCAATACCAGGACCCATATCATGGAAATATTATTGTTTTTTTCTTTTTATATTTTCTGAGTTGCAGCATCCTGAAAATACAGACCCAACTACAGCTAAAGCAGTGGAGTTAGGTTACTTCTCATGATTCTCTATCGGAGCAACTTTTCTGTTCAACTCACTTTTTCCCTTTTACTTATGGAGGTTTACATTTAAAGCAAATCAAATGAAAACCATTTTATGTGGTAAACATGACCTAAAAGCTAACAAGCTGAGCAAAGTCCAAATATTTCAGTAAGGAGTTAGGTGAAAAATGGAATGTCAGGGGTAATGTTATTCTTGTTTTATTTGTTGCCTTAAACGGATTTGAATTTTTAAGAGCAGGGAGAAATTGAATGCTTTATTATGTATTGTTAAATTAAATAAATACATGGTATAACTGATGTTCTCTTCTGTAGATAGTTACTGAGATCCACATTGGTGCAGCAACATAAAACCAAGATTTCAAGAATAGAAGTTAGAATAATACATTACTAGCAAAATGCAGTGCAACTTTAAAGATGAGGCACAATGCATTTGATGTGCATAATAGGTTATGGCTATATACTAGATAAACATGTCCAATAATTAATTTATGTGGGGTGTTTTGACCTTTTTTTTTTAGATGTAATGATAATATTTAAATATTTATTCAAAGCTGTCTACTGCTTAGAGCTGTCTAATCTTGTTTCAGTCTTGTTTAATTTCATCAGTTCATGGAACTGGACCATAGCTTTAGGGGACTTAAATGATTTGTTCGGTGTAAAATTAAAAACTGGATAAATAACTAGATTTTTTTCCTATAGATAGGTTACCCACAGGCCTGGATTTGTGGAAAGGCCACCTAGGCCCGGGCCTAGGGTGACAGGATTTTAGGGGGTGGCATGCTGCCGCTGCAATAGTTTTTTAAATTTCCCATGCGCCAATCCCTATTGCTCCGGTCCTGATGATGAAAATTTGCGAACAAAGTGCAGAGTATGGTTGCTACGAACGGCAGTGGGCCTAGGGGTGCCCACTATATAAATCCGGCCATGGTTACCCAGCTTCATGCTTTGCAGCTCTCTTATACGTAAGTTACCAGTAAGTAACCAATCAGTGACTTGAGTGGGGGCATAACTGTTGAATTTTCGCTGGCGTTTTGCAAATTTATTCGCCAGCGGCGAATCGTGGGAATTCGCCCCTGGCGAATAAATTCGCCCATCACTAATCAGCAAATCTGACATGATTCGCTTCGCCAAAAACCATGTGTCATTTTTAAACAATGCAACAACTTTTTAAACTATCCATCTAAGGGCATTTTTTCAGCAAAACTAGGCAAAATATTTTGCTTATACCTACATTCGTTCACTCCATTCTTTATACATTAAATCTTTGGCTAACTATATTAGAAACTTCCGCTGTAACTAAGGGCCAAGGTCTCATTTCCAGTTATTATTCAGTACTATTTATATAGCAATGTGGCACGTGAATAACTATAGTTTTTAGAAGGCTTTATTTTCTATTCCTTACATGGAGAAATACTTTTTCTTTTACTTCTTTTGTTCCATATCATCCTAATTTTGATGGTTGGTTTGAATATAGCTCACAATGTTTTAAATATATAAATGTAAAAATATAAATTTTAATTGGTTATGTAATAATTATTTATTTTATTATTGTTATTAGTATTATTAGGGGGAATTATAGCAATAACAACATCCCAGAATATGTATATTTAATTCTAGGTATAATTTGCTTATATCATGGTTTTATTCTTTAAATTTTAAATATATAAGGTGGGGTTTTCAAGAGCTATAACTACTGGGAACTTATCCTTGTTTCTGTGTGTAAATCAAAGGCTTTTTAACCAATGTTTTTAAAACAAATTGAGGTTGTCTCCATACCACATTGGTACATGTCAGCGTTTTTGCATTTTAACTTGTGAAATAATGAGAAAGCAAGTCAATTGCCAAAAAAGTGTCATCTCTAGTAAAGAAACCAGGAGTTAATAATATACACAACAATATGTTTAAAGATTAATCAGTTTAAACTTGGTAAGTTCACAAACAAGAACAGCTGGGTGAAAATAGAACAATAAAGTATATTAATAAAAAGCACTGCAACACAGTATACTGTATATGGGCATTTATGTAAAAATATTTTGTACAATCACTAACATGTAATTTTGTGATATATTTAGCTGTAAAGGATAATCAGAAGACATCTTCTAATATGTCCTTAACTGTGCCTGCATATTAGTGTACTAATTATGTTTAATGAAAATTAGGGAAAGTACATCTGAATTCATGTTTAATTTAATTTACTTTGGCTTATAGATAATGGTTTTGGTTGTTACAAGTCACATTTCAGTTACCCAAACATCAAAATGGGACTAAACCTCCACTGTTAATAGCTCTAAATGTTAGAGAATCATATAGGCTTGAAACAACTTATCTAAAAAGGCAATATTTATTCACAACCATGCCATAAGTATTGGTTAAAAACAAATTAAAACCAAAGGTGCTGCACATGGGGGTAGGGATCCCTCTCCTTAAAGTGCTTAACCACCCTCCCTGATTTAAATAAATCAGGTGGGAGGAAAATATTTGACTTACAGATTGTTAAATTGTAATATACTGCTATAAAGTATGAGCAAGTCAGCATAGAAGATAAGACAGCTGTAGGTGAACAAACTAGACATGCAGGTGACACACAATAGTGTTAATTTATCAACACTGGGCAAATTTGCCCATGGGCAGTTACCTGTAGCAACTGATCAGTGATTAGCTTTTTGAACAGTGAATCAAGTAGAACAGTGAATGCAGCAATCTGGTTGCCATGGGTTACTGCCCATGGGAAAATTTGCCCAGTGTTGATAAATGACCCCCAATGTGTGCCAAAACCAATTTTGGTTAACACGCTGCTTGATACCAAAAGAGAAATAAACTGGGAGTATAGTATAAAGTAGGTGGTTTGGTGGACATAAAGCAAGGATCAAAAGTCACTATCCGGATCCAGCGATGGATCTTCTTCCAGGAACAATAGTCCCAATTAAAGGTAGGTGGAAACTCCAGTATATTAATTGTATGATTTGTGCCAGTAATGGGGTCTGTATGTAAAAGATGGCAATCAGTTGTGTTAGTAATCCACATGTGAAAAGTCTAACGACATCCTTAGCGACTCAAAAATTGCAATACTCCAACCAGACTCTTTCATGGTGATACGGGTGAGACCTTGGGGATTCCTGCAATTGTAGTGTCCTGCCCAAGCCAAAATGGCAAAGTAAACATAAAGACCTTGTTCCTGGTGTAATGTGGCTAAGTCGACTTAGGATGCAGGCATGAGTCCAACGTCCATGATTCGCTGCTTCTTTTAACACCATCTCTGACATGGTGAAGTGATTGGATTTTGAGTGGAATAAGTTAAAAAAACGCTGGCATCTGTTCATTTTTTTTAGGGTGTTAGGCTGCAAAAGGCATACATTTTTTGGGGGGTACCTGGTTTCCCCCATACATTTTTTTACCATATGTCACTTAATATTATTTTACAGTGGTCTTATGTGTAGGGCATGAAAATAACGTATTAAGGTTCCCTAGTTCTCAGTGTAAATGTAGTGAAGTTGTGCTATCATAGAAGCGTGAGGGCAAACGCCATTGCAGCACTTGATAGAGCAGTTGTAAAACCTGATGACAGAATGCACCATCCAACTCAGCTCTAGCTGCAGACATACACATTCAGAGAAAACTTGATTGTATGGAAGGTATCCTCAAAGCAGGAGTTGGGGAAACCAAACTTGTAAAAAAATAGAATCTTTATTGCTCCATGTTAAAACACAGCATGTGAGCAGGCAGGGGAACCAGCTTTAAGCGTTTCGTGACTGAGAGTCACTTCATCAGAAGCTTAAGAGCCCCCTACAGGTACTAAGCATATAAAACCATTCCAATAAATATGCATATTAGTTTAGGACCAAAGGTCACTAGACATATGTAAGTTCATAAATCATAATAGTAATGATGAGGCAGCAGGTTAAACAGAGTACAAGTTACAGCAAAATCAGATATTAAATATGAAAAAAAAACAATAATGAAGAGATATAGAAATGATAATGTTAATATGGTGATTGGATAGTGTATAATGTGTATTAGATGCACCATGTAACATAAATAGCTCCATTCCCCTTAAAATTTCCTGCCATATGTAAATTAGCCTGAGAGCAAGACCTTTAGTGAAGTTGTGCTAGGCAGAATTTAATGCTAGCGCATCTTCGCAATCTTAGTAAATTTGCGTTGTCTGAGCGAATTTTCGCCTGGTGAAGTGTTGCAATGGCTGCAAAGCCGTTGCTGGTGAATTTGCCTCATAATCGACACCATTTAAACATATATTAGGCATGGGTTGGGCACAGATGAAAGTTCTGTAGATCCACTGCCAGCAATCTGTAACATGTGTAGATAAATCACACAGATTCATGGTGCAAAAAACAAAATACCAGTTTAATGCAATCAAGAATTAAAAAAGAACAAACAAAATATGTATTCCTATAGTGAATTACAATCCCTGAACAATTTATTTTTCATAAGTATGCCTTCTGCTAGCACAAATACTAAATAAAGCACCTCCAAGACTCTTAATTCTATCACCCTGGATGTCATATAGTCTGATCCGTCATATTATCATGTTACCAATTTTTAATGAAAACATACCATGTTGTCT
>CM044438.1:51474544-51495083 GCA_024363595.1 Xenopus borealis | reverse complement strand
AAACGCTTCAAAAACACTACAAAACTATAAAAGAAGTTTGATTATATGTGAATGTCATAGGGACCTTAGATTGTAAACTCCACTGGGGCAGGCACTGATATCAATGATTTATAATCTCCATAAAGTTGTGCCTTCTAAATCAGTGTAATACGGTGTACTGTATATACACTATAAATAGAATACCATTAATAATAATTCAACAGTAATATTTATTGGGTTGGTAAAAAAAGAAATACATTTTTACTGGCTTTAGCACTGTGGAACGCTGTTAGTACAATGAAGAAATTAATTGTTCATGGGAGAATAAAACTCTGCAGTTGAATCAATTGCATTCAAATGGCAATGCTTCAGACACAATATTTATTATTTTAATTAAAAACATTGCAACAGGAAATAGCACATAATCTATTCTGTAGTAATATATTGGCAAAGCAACATGACTAATAAAGTGTTAAATAAAATTATTTTTTATAGGAAATTACAAAGAGTTAGAGGTTTCCTAATTAATATCTGGCAAAAAAACAAAAAGATAGTAATTTAAAATATATTATAATTTATATTGGTAGATTTGCTAATAAAGTCCCTTAAAATACCTCTGCAATCAAACTTGCTGTATTTGCTAAAGGTACTAAACTACAGTATGTGTTCTTAATTGTAGCCATCCTGACAAATCTCATATATTATGTATATAGGGGTTACTCATTTACATTGTTTCCCTGTATGATAAAAGAACAATATAATTAATTATGCCTTACTTCGTTTTGAAAATTTCTTTAACATACTGTAAGTCTTTCAGTCTTTTTATTTTATGCTCCCCCTGTAGTCATGATATATTCAGCTCCTCTGACAAGGCTAATTTTAACAATTCATATTGAAGTACTTACAGCAACACTTATGAAAGTGTATTTTCTTTCACTTCTCAGTTAAAAGAGAAGTAAACCCTAAAAATGAATAGGGCTAAAAATGCTATATTTTAGCTTAATTAATTCCCCAGTCTAAAGTTTTTCAGCTTCTCAATGGCAGCAATGATCCAGGACTTCAAACTTGTCACAGGGGGTCACCTTCTTCGAAAGTGTCTGCGACACTCACATGCTCAGTAGGCTCTGAGCAGCTGTTGAGCAGCTAAGCTAAGGCGTCATCGCAAATTATCAAACAGAAAATGAGATTAGCCTGTCATATAAGATGATGTTACAGGACTGATTATGAAATGTTGATGATAGTTGCACTGGCTTCTGTGCTGGGATGTAGTAATTATCTTTGTTAATTAATAATCAGCCTTATATTGTGAGATTTATATTCTATGTGTACTGAGTCGGTTCCCATGCTCAGTAAGTGACAGCAGCATAGAGCATGTGCAGTGAATCAGTAGAAAAGAAGATGGAGATGGGGAGTTCTTAACTGCTAAAGGAAGCCCGAAATATAATCTACAACATTTCTAGCTACCTTTTTTAGTTTAACTGTCCTTGTACTTTAAAACTACGCCCCCAAAATGAATACTTGAGCAATTAAAATTAGTTCCTACTCGATATTCGATAAAGGTCTTTGGTTGCCTTGGGCTGGTACAGAAGCCCGAAATATAATCTACAACATTTCTAGCTACTTTTTTAGTTTAACTGTCCTTGTACTTTAAAACTATACCCCCAAAATTAATACTTGAGCAATTAAAATTAGTTCCTACTCGATATTCGATTAGCATTCGATTTTCGAATGTTAATCGAATAGTTCTAGGCTACCTTTTATTCGACGATCGAATACAAATTTATTCGATCAGTCGAATAAATCATTTGACTGAACGAATAAATCATTCGATCATTCTAATAATTTGTACGATTCGAACGATCAAAGACTTCGATCGTACAAATCCTATTCGATCAGGACTTAGCATCAGAAGCCTATGGGAGTGCAATTCGGTAGGTCCAATCTGCTGAAGTAGGCAATCAAATTAAATTTAAAAATAAAATCCTTCGCTGGTCAAGTGATCGAATGACCATTCCCTATTCGATGATCGAATATGCCAAAATTTGCGTATTCGACCAAACGAATAAATCCTACGTTCGAAATTCGATTGAATTCGTTCGAACTTCGAATCCTTCACGTGAATTTTATAAATCGGCCCCTAACTGTAACAGGAAGAAATGTTGAAGCAAAATGTCTGTTAATTGGCTCATGTGACCTAACTTTATAGTTTGTTTGGTATGTTTGTGTGCACCGTTGGATCCTAGGATCCCAGGAGGCTGTCCTTTATTTTTAAAATGGCAATTTTCTATTTATAATTACCCAATGGCACATACTACTAAAAAAGTATATTATTATGAAAATGGTTTATTTACATGAAGCAGGGTTTTACATACAAGTTGTTTTAGGCAATATCTTTCTTTAGAGACCTACATTGTTTGGGGAGTATAGTTTTCCTTTAAAAGCTGGGTTTATATAACCTTATATCTAGAAAAAGTCCATACACGCAAATGTGCAGCACAAATCGTGTACTATGCAACATAAAACATGCACTACAATAAGTTTTCTGCATGGCCATTACCTAAATGAATTTCAGACACCCCAAAATCCCCCTGCTTTGGACCAACCAAACACACACCTATCATTGTCAAAGGAGTTACAGCAAGTATTTAACCCTAATGTCTACAGCATATTTAGTTGCAAACTACGTCTCTATAAGAAATACAATGCTGTTCTATTCAAAGATAAATAATGCCAATCAAATAGGTTAATGTGTTTATAACAGTTCTTATGTAGGCTTCTTATGATACCCTATAGTAGATTTCCAACCTAGATTCCACAGCTAGCTTAGCTGTACTCATATTTCATTTATTTATTATATCATCATTCTTTATTTGCTTATACAGAGCCAACCAGCTTCACAATAGCATATTATAACAATAGGGACAAACAAGTGTACATAATCGAACAAGTGGATTTGAAGGCCCTTCTAATAAGACATTACAATCTGAAGATAGACAGTTTATAGCTGTATTCTTCAGTAAAGCTAAAGCTGCCTGCTATAATGTGTGGTGAAGCTGCTGAAATCTAATACAACTTTTCATACTGTATAAAGTAGAAATACTTGAATCAGACACTTGTCACAGACAAATATACTAAACAGTTGTAATTCGGTTCAGTTCCATTTTTGTTTGAAAATAATACCATACCAAGGTACAAACTGATCAAATGTGTATTATCTTAGAATTTTTCATTGGTCGTTTATCTGACATACATTTATCTTAATTCTTCAATCATATGAATACATTTCCTCATCTCTAGGCACAACCTGCTTGCCTATTCCTATAACTAAACATCTTCCTTTATTTAGTGGTAGAGTCAAAGAGTTCAGTCCTCTTCAAATGGAGAACTGGAAAATAAAAATTGAGGATTTGCATAATGGCCTCTGGGTGCACCCAGACTATCAATGTCCATATTTGTCTCTAAGACAACCATGAACATTGCTTGCTTATGCAAATAGGTGTCATAAAAGGGGTTGTTCACCTTTAAATTAATTTTAGTATATCTAGAGAGTGATATTCAGAGACATCTGCAATCAGTTTTCATTTTTGTTTATTATTTGTTGTTTTTTAGTTAATTAGCTTTTTATTCAACAGCTCTCCAATTTCACTTTCTGGTTCAATTTCACTTTCTGGTTGATAGGGTCCAAATGACCCTGGAAACCATGCATTGATTTGAACAAGAGACTGGAATTTGAAGAGGCAAGAATAGAAAAATGAGTATTGAAGAACAGGAAATCTTCCCCTTCCAACTCCTAATTTGCATATGCAAATTAGGATTTGGATTTGATTCGGTATGCAGCCAAATCTTTTGCAAAGGATTCGGGTGTTCGGCAGAACCCAAAATAGTATCCCTTATAGGAATAACAATACATTTATAGCCTTACAGAGCATTTGTTTTTTAGATTGGATCACTGATGGGGTCACTGACCCTCATTTGAAAGCTGGATCTCTCTGATGTTTCAAAGCAAGTGAGTGGCAAAACTGTAACTAGACGTGGACTGAAGTAGATTTAGTGCAGGGATAGTCTGTAACAGGGTTTAGTGGATAAAGAACAGGATGAGACTAGTGCAGTAACTGACTATAACACAGATCAGACTTTACAAGGCAAAGATTCTCAAACAAGGCAGATGTAGCAACAGTTAGGGACTAACAGAGCTCATACTGTATTACTGAAAAGTCTCAATGCTAAGGAGATGATGGGAAGGGTTTACATAGGAAGGACTCAAATGTGTTAGGCCAGACCTAAAGTGACTCTGACACTTCTGGAATTTGATATAACAATCAAGCAAATTTTAGGGGTTTTCCTGGTCTATTGGTTAGGAAAAAAGCTGCCCACAGCTGGGACATATCAGTAGAATCTTAAAAGCTAAAGCACAAACAATTATTTAATGTAGTTTGGTTTTCAAACCCATTTTGCTTTACATTATAACACAGTATCTGATTTAGCACAGTGCAGAAATGTTAAAAATTAGCTATCTGAAAGATGAAATTATCTTAAGCTTTTAGTACAGCCATGTGTATTGATTGCACAAATGGCACAATGTATTAGATAACTAGGGGGTCAGATGTATGAAATACTGAATGCTTCAGCATTCCCTACAGTTCAATATGTTCTCAGCTTATCAACACTTTCATGATTGTCAGCAATATTTTGCTGACAGCATGCAAAGTGTTTTAGTGAATTGATACATTTGTTCAACATGTTTCATGTGTCAACTTGTCATCATTATGTTCTATGGCATGTTGGAGCACACTGCCGCCTTAAGCCTTACTGTAAACTGGAAACAATGTTTAAGGATTCCAGCAGATGAAATGGTTCTTGTCTGCAAAACAAACAGTTAAATGGAAATTAACTTCTATCTATCTATCTATCTATCTATCTCTCTCTCTCTCTTTCTCTCTCTCTCTCTCTCTCTCTCTCTCTCTCTATCTATCAATCTATCTACTCTACCTAATCTACCTAATCTATCTATCTATCTATCTATCTAGTCTACCTAATCTATCTATCTATCTATCTATCTATCTATCTATCTATCGCTATGCTGAACTCAGAGCTTTCTTGATTCCATTTAGCATTTGAGCACAAGACATTGATTTGTATTTGGCATAGAAATTGGAAAACCCACAGAACAGATGTCAGATGTAGTGTTATGAAATCTTGCCAATTACACTCAGATTCTTACACTGGTTGTAATCAGAGATTCATCTGACTAACATATTTATTGAGTTTGATAGTATCTGAATCGACAGACATAAACGGAGTTCTGCAATAAACCATTTTCAATTGATTATACTTATTAAAACCTGCTTGCTTTCTCATGGGAATTTCAGAAATTCTGCGTGCTCCAAAATCATTTTCTTCTTGTTAACACTAAAGCAGGAAGTGTCGAGCTCTAAAAAATGAAAGGTCTTATTAATGTTGTGCCTTACAGTACACTTCATTGTGCTGTGAATGGTAGATTCATTATTTAAGGCAGCAAAGCAATTTAGTAGCTTGAGAAATAATGAAGAGCTGCAGTTAAGTCCAAGTTTAAAGTGTGAACTTTAGCAGCAGCCGCAGCTTGAACTGTATATGGTAGTAATTCTGTTGTCTAGTTCTGCCAAGGATGTATGATCATGTACGGAATTCAAGGAAGAAGAGTATCCTTCAGAGGCATGCAATAATATTATGAAGTTACTTGTGTTTTTCTCAATGTTATACTCATTACTCTTCTTCTAAACTCAATGCTAAGAATATTATCAACCGATAGACAGACAGACTTTCAGACTTTAGGGGAAAAAAGCATATGAAAATTGTCTTTTTATTTCGAAGAAATGCTTAGGGCCTTTTATAACTACTGTATGCTTTATTAGGGGAAGACTGATATATTGGCTGATCTTATCATAGCATTTGATACAAGTATAGGACCTGTTATGCAGAATGCTGAGGACCTGGGGATTTCCGGATAAGGGGTACAGGGTACAAGGTGTACAAGGTGCTGTTTCATTATTACAGAGAGAAATCATTGTTAAAAATTTAAATTTTTTAACTATCATGGAGTCTATGGGAGATTGCCTTCCTGTCTTTCTGAATAAGGTGTTTTCAAATAACAGATCCACTACCTGTATAATACTTTTATGTGCACACTGTAACTTTTACTACAAAGCACACAATTCGTAAAATTTCTCCAAGTTGCTCACCTGACAAATGGGTACAAGCTGCACACCTGGACACAAGTGTTCGTTAAATGAGTTAAATGACTAAGGGGTAACTCTGCTAGGAGTAGAATGCAGTGTTATGGGGTGCAAACCAACCCTGACTTTACCGACCCACCATAGAGCCCTATTGCAGACTCTGTTCTCTGTCCCAACTTAATTTGCATGTTTAAATCATGAGTAAGTTAGGGTACAGATAGATGGGATGCTTTCATGTTTCCCACCCTTCATCAATACAGCACTAATAAACTCAGTCAGCTACGTATGTATACTGAGATAGAGCACAGAGACTTGCAATAATGCAACAAAAAGCAAAAGGCAGTTTTTTGCACTTTGCACATTTCCTTCTACTAAGTAAATTACCCCTTATATCTGAGTTTTGTTTCTCAATATAACCCATAATAGGTCTACATTTTATTGTACGACTGTAAAGACGGTCCGCACACACAATTTTTTTGCAGTTGGGGAGTGTACCCCTTTTATTCATGCCACCATAATATCAACGTTTCGGGGGGTAATACCTCCCTTCTTCAGTGGAAGGAAGGTGTGCGGTAGAGACAATACAATTGTTCTACATTTTATTGTACCATTTAGACCCCTTATGTTTCAGGTTAAAACATACAATCCCGTATCGATTCACTTATGTTCATAAGTTTGGGTGTGGTAAAAACAGCTCTATGAGGTCACAAGTTTGCAGGGGGCTGAGGAGGAGGGACTACAATGCAACAGACTGCCCATTAGTGCGGATACTGTGTGCCTGAACTAACTAATTAAAGCCAGTTATATTGGAATACATATATACACACACAGATAGTTACACAATGCCATCTTTAACACAGCACATTTAACTCTAGTATTCATACGGAGAACTGAAGCCAACCCGAGGTCACCCAACATGTCTGCACCAGTTAATTAAAGGAAAAGATTCAGACCGTCAAAAGAAAATTTCTGACTACGTCTATTTTTGGCAGAGCGATAACTGGATGTATTCTGAACAGACTCACCTTATGGTCAAAAATGGTTAACACATACCTGCTGCCTAAATAAGAGAGCTTTCATCATTCAGTCTTGATATTGGCAAGCACTGAAGCCAAAGCTTTTTTTATTTAGCAAGCTTTGGAACATGATTACACTAGTAATCTGCATAAAAAAGCATGATAAAATATATGGCATATATTCAGAGTTGTACATTCCTCCTTGTGAGTGATTTGATGGCATCTGTCACAATTGTGGAAATCATCCATTAAAATTAACTGTTTGCTGTATTTATCAAGCTGTAGATGGATGTGCTAAAAAAAAAAAAAAAAAAGATAGAAAGAAACTGAAAAATAACACAAAAAAACAGCTGCCAGAATTTTACTGGGAGATTGCCCAAAATCAGTATTCAACTGGTACTCTAGTTTCCCCAGGGTTCCAAAAACATACAGACAGTTTAACTGTCTCTGGATTAAACCAACATTACTGTGTGTGACTGTGATCAGGACTTTAAATTGTAAGATATTTGGGAGCAGTGAATGATGTGCAGCTGAAATCTGTTGGCACTATATAACTACCTGGAAAGGAATAAATACTTAAGGTATCTACTATTCCTTAAAAGAAAAGTACAGGTATGAGATCTTTTTCTGGAAACCAGTTATCTGGAAAGATCCAAATTACAGGAAAGTCATCTCCAATAAGAGTCCAATTAAAATATATGATTCTAAATGTATTTAAATTATTTTCTTTTTCTCTATGATAATAAAACAGAAACCCATACACACCTCTAAATGAGCTGTGTGAATCCATATTGAAGGCATTCATAGAAATTCTGCATTACACCATCGATAATGCTTCACAAAATGAATGCAAACAAAAAAATGCTCATAGACTGAAATTTGTTTTGCACTGAAAGGGGCAGATTTATCGAAATTCGAATAAAATTTTCTCCACGATTCAAAATTTTTCTTGCACAAACTTTAATCTCAGGCGAATTTTCGCTCTGGCGAATGAACATAACTTTGCAAATTCACTAAGATGCGGATTTTACTAAATGCTACCTCTTTCGCAAGACCTCTGACCTGGTGAAGTCCATTGGAGTGCATAAAACAGCCTCAATCTTCAGTTACTTACATCATCATTTTTGAGTGTAATATTTTCTAAGTACAAAAAACGCTTGCGTCTTAAATTGTTTTAATTTTTTCGAGTACCCGGTTTCCCCCATACATTTTCTACCATATGGCACATTATTTAACTGTGGATTTATGTGTAGGGCATTAAAACAACTCTGTTGACTTTATTAAGGTTCCCTTGGCATGTCTAGTTATCAGTGTAAATGTAATGTATTAGATGCACCATGTAACATAAATAGCTCAATTCCACTTTAAATTGCCTGCAAATTAGCCTTAGCACAAGAACTCTAGTGAAGTTGCACTAGGCAGAATTGAACACTAGAGCAGCTTCACTTTGATTTGCTCGCTCTGCCGAAGTAATGCTATAGAAAATTCGCCAGCATTTGGCACCCTGGACGCAACTTCGCTCATTAGTGAATAAGCGCTGTCACCTGGCGAAGTGTTGCGATGGCTGAATTTGCCCCATATATCCATTATTATAAAAAATAATGGTCAGACTAAACAAAATCCTGGAATCCTTTATAAACCAAAATAAAAGATGATGATACTTAAATGCTTATCTGCTCTTAACTGCTCTTATCACCTGCTATGCATTAAGATAAATATACATATTGATGCTTCATGTAACTTCTACTTGTCAATTACTTTAGCAATGTCAATTTTTAATCTTAGATATGAATCCTCTAGGGCAAAGTAAGGCACTTTCTAATGTGATTTATTGAGTGTTCCAACACTAACAGAATCTTAATTGTCGTTTTAGCTACACACAGACTTGGAACCTGGGAGCAGTAAAAAGTATATTCTTTCAGGAGAGGGAGCTGGGACAATCTTTGTGATCAATGACAATACTGGAGATATTCACGCAATGAAAAGACTTGATCGAGAGGAAAAGGCTGAATACACACTAACAGCTCAAGCTATCAATAAGGATACAAACAAACCTCTGGAGCCTCCTTCAGAATTCATTATCAAAGTTCAGGACATCAATGACAATGCACCAGAGTTTGTTAATGGACCATATCATGCCACTGTTCCAGAGATGTCCATTGTGGGTATGTATGCATGCTAATTTCAGGTAGCTTTTAAAAGTCACCATATAATATTGCTTTTTCCACTAATGCTAATTTGTTGTAGATTGTTATTTCAATTATTTATCTACTTTGGACCATGCATTTTAATTGAGCTCTAGCCAAGTAGCCATGGTGATGGGAATGAAGCACATGCTTGCACTATTTAACTGTTATAAGAAAACTTAATTAGGCTATGCTTATTATTCAGTTAGTGTTTGTTTAAGTAAGGTGTTGATTTTGGACTGTGCACACCATCATTTAAAACAAACAGCTTTTGTCATTCTTTTTTCTTTGTTACAGTAGGTTGAAGTAGGTTTTTATATTCAGTTTTAGCAATGTAACATTTCCATTTTCATGAAAAAGCAATAGCAAATTGTATGGACATCTAGAATGAAATTTAGAAGTGTTACATTACAATTATATGAATAAAAAAATCAGGTTTAGTTCCAAATTTCTGAATATTAATAATTTAAATTAGATAATTATATGTTTATTATACAAAAGTCTGATGTCTTGGGGGGTTATTTATTAAAGTCTGATTTGTTCCTGGTCAGAGTTTTCAAGGAGAAAATACAATTTTTAGTGGGAATTTTTTTTTTTACATTTATTATACCCCAAGGCTACTAAAACACCATATAAAAAAAATTGCGATCTAAATCCTGCCAAGGTCTTGTATAAACCAATGGCAGATGTCTCTTTTACATTTGGAAGATATCATGAGCTGCACTGGGTTTCGTATGATAATCCAAAAAATGTTTGTGCTTTATGGGTGATCCAAATCCAAAAAAGTTTTCTGGCATCAAATCCGAAAAATTGTACAACTCTTATTTTTTCATAATTTATCTAGAGTTTACAGAATTTTTTCCTCCATGTTTTTTTTTGGATTATTTTATTTATAAATAAGTTAAAGTTTGGATGGGATTTTAGTGGACGTTGTTCTACTAAAATAATAAGAAAATTTCAGAATTCAGTAATTACCCCCTTAGGTGTTGTTCTAAGCCACTTCCTCGAAATTATTAGAAATGTCAAATATAGAACTACAAGTTTAAATATTATGCAAATTATTTCTTTCTTAATCAACCCCCATACCACACCAAAAAAAATGTGCACAGCAAATCTAGGCTTTAGGGTTTTACTTTCATCTCTACATGCTGCCCTCATATAACTATACCTCTCAACTTTGAACTGTTCTCACATTACTGTTCTCAACCCCTTCATTTCCAGCTAAGCATCAAATGTGTCTTTTTTAAACTTTAATGGAGCATTGGCCTTCTCAAAGTTTCATTCAAAATTATCCACATTCTAAAAAAATTGCCTAAAACTCTTTTTCTTATCTTGCCTCTTCTTTTAGAGCATTATCTCTTAAGGTGGCCATACACTGAGAGATCCGCTCGTTTCGCGATGTCGCCAAATGAGCGGATCTCGCCCCAATATGCCCACCTTGAGGGCATACGGGCTGTCGGATCGCGGGACCGCATCAACGGATGCGTCCGCGATACTACAGGATTTTTAATCCTGCCCGATTGACATCTGGCCGACTTTCAGCCAGATATCGATCGGGTAGCCCGTCGGAGGGCCCCATACACTGGCCGATAATCTCGGCAGGTTTCATCGGCCCGTGTATGGCCACCTTTAGTACTGTACCTGCTAGACTTCCGCCACCAACATTTTAGAAAAACAAGCTTGTAAATGGAGAAAGTAATCTCTGCTATAAGCACCTGCTTTGTATTCAGTCTGTGCACGGTGAAAACTATTTCTATCCTTTTTTAATACTTCCATATATATTTGCAGTGCTATATTTAGTAGCTTGCCATGTATACCTGGATATCCTTGTTTTTTCTATGTCTTTCTCTTCAGAGGTCAGGGGTAAATAACACTACAGGGTAAACTCAAATGAAAATGGAGATAATGAATATGGCAAATGTTTCTGAATATATATGCTAAAAGAACAGCTGTGGGGAATGTCTGGTTTATTGTGTGGTGTCTGTTAATATATTTTACATACATTTACAAGTTTTGCCCTCTTTGACAGCTAATATACAGTTTCATTTTATATAGCATGCTAGAAACAGAATTTTTAGCTTGTAATAGCCATTTACACAATAAGGTTTTACAAAGGCATTCATAAAACTTACTGAGAAATAGTAGGTGAATCATCAGTGTATCAAAAATTTATAACCACTTGGCCAATAAATCACAGACATATTTAATATTAATGTAGCTTTTAAAATTCTCTGTTAGTTTTTCCTACATGGTATGTGTACATTTTAACTCAAGGTCTTTCTGCAGATATCAAGAGCGATGCCAAGGTTAAGTACTGTGCTACATTATCTGACTATTTAATTGACAACATTATGAAAATGAACTGCAGCCAGGAGACAATTCCTGTTGCCATGTCAAAACAGCCATTCTGTCCAATGGCATGAAGAGCATTACTTTTAATGTGTTTTGGGCTATAAAATACTTTGGTATTGACTCTAAGGATGGCATTATCATTGCAGAGTTGTCTATTGATTATTTCAGCACTTTCAAAACATCAGTGAAGAGGTTTCTTTAAAGTCAAGCCTTTAAGTCAGATTTAAAGTAAGTTAACACCAGGCTTTACAAATGGCTTGAAATTTTAAGTCTCCAGGAGTTTAAGAAGGTTTTGTAAATCTTCCTCCTGTGAAGATCTAGGGAAGGGTAATTTACAGTACCTTAATGTGAATAAAATTCTGTAAATAATCTACAAATAAATCCATGATATTGAAATCAGCCATTTATTCATAAACTATTAATTGCACAGGGTATCCGTATTAGCATTAATCAAATTATACTGAATTTTCTTTTTTAAAGTCTGCCCTTTATATGTATAAATGGTAAAGCCTTAGTCAGAAAATACTGCATTAATACTTGCGAAAGTGGTGAAAACCTGATTTTCAACAGTAAAATACAAGCAGGCTTACAAAGCAAGAATGTCTGACAATAGATCTGAGTTTGTTGTAAATAACTGCATTTTTTTTATTACTCTCAGTAGTGATGGGCGAATCTACCCCGTTTCGCAGAAAAATTAGCTGGCGTCAAAAATAAAACGAGTCGCGTGTCGTTTTTGACGTGACGCGCATCGAAAACGACGCAATGAAAATGCGACAAACTGCGCAAAGTGATGAAAATGTGACATGTGCGTTGTATTCGACGCAGGTCACGTCAAAAACGACGCACGACTCGTTTTATTTTTGGCGCCAACTAAATTTCGCTGCCGTTTCGCAAATTTATTCGTCAGCCAGCGGCGAATTCGCCCATCACTAACTCTCAGTTATTGGTGTAATTTAAAATGATTAAGGACATGAACATATTAGATTTCCTTATGTGTGCCAAAACATTCAGTCCAATGATGCTGTGAATTGGACTGCCAAACTTAGAGAAACAATGTATAATTATTCACAGAGATTTACCATCATTCAGAACAATTTCTGTCCCAGTGGCACGAAGTTCCCTTGATTGCTCACTCTGAATGACTAAATGATATCCTGATTATCCACTCACTCTTCTTAATCTTTGTCACCAGTTAGATTTTGTATTTCATAGGATACCAAATGCTGCAAAATGCTGTTGGTTTGGAAAGTAGCTGAGATTTTATCTGCCATTTACTTAAGCAATAATCCCATGTGTACCCATCATATGAATCAGATTTTACCATTCCTTAATATTAGAAGACTATTGAGATTAAGGACAACATCTATATCTAGGGATTTTGCAGAGAACAGTAATGTATAACAGAAGTAAAGTCAACATATAGTTCTTACAATTAGACAAAACAGACTGCTCTTTGTTCCTTAGCAGAGAGCTTGCCTCCCCTCAGGTGATTCATCACTCCCCATGCCTGCAGTAAATAAGTACTGTAATTCTCTTGACAAGGGGATTCCTCAATTTGACCCTTCGCCATTAGCTATCCCACTGAACCCCATTATTACATACCTTAATGAAAACAGGAGAAAGAAAATTGCCACAGCATTTATTCACATTTTATCAAATAAATACGACCTTGCCAGCTTAACCCAAGGCAATATTCTAAAGCCAGAATTTAACAAGAGATCGCTACTATGATGTGTCACCAACATGAGAGAAGTTGCATCTGCAGTGTCTCGATGATCCAAGCAGGCTTCCCCAAGCAGTTGTAGCATCTTTATCAATCAATCCACTTTATAGTCACTAGTGATGGGCGAATTTATTCGACAGGGGCGAATTCGCAGCGAATTCCCGCGACGCGCGTCAAAAACGACGCGCGACTCGTTTCGCTAATTTTTCGCCGTTTCGCGAATTTCTCTAGAAATTCGCGAAAAATTCGGCGAAGCGAATCTCGGGAGATTCGCCCATCACTAATAGTCACTGGAGAGAACCTCCTTTCTCCCTCTTCTATACTTACCTGTATGGTACTCTGGCAAGGTCCTACCACTGCTGTGACAAATAAAACGTAAAATATAATATCATATGTGCACTGTTTTGATCCAGAGGAAAAAAAAACATTATGCTTCAAGAGGGACCCCAATGGCTATCAGACACATTCCCTGGATTAAGCATTTCACATTAATTTAACATAAATGAATACAATACAGACTCTCACAATTATAATGTGTAAACATACAGAAACCACAATATAACAGTGCTTTCAGGAAAACATCCATGTTCAGTTATTAATAGATAATATGAGAACATAAAGTAGAAAACTCCTGACATTTCACAAAATTTGCAAATTCAGGGAGTGTGGGTGGGATGTTTAAACCTGCTCAGAAGATAAGGAAGTGAACTGCTTCTTTCCATTACATTACATCTCCTGATTTAGCTCATTCCTTCTCACCTAAACACAGCTACATGTGATTCTGCCCATCCCTGACCTAGACCAGTATAATTTGGCTGCTGGTCATTTGAATCCCTTGTCATGCAGCCCCTGTGCTTATATGAGGGGACACCTCAATTTGACCCTTTCACAATGAGTTATCCCACTGAACCCCATTATTAAATACCTTAATGAAAAAAGGAGACAGAGATATGTGTAAAATGGCCACATCATTCATTCACATTTTATCAAATAAATAGGACCTTGCCATATTAACCCAAGGCAATATTCTAAAGCCAGAATTTAAAGTGGACCTGTCACCACAAAAAAATATTCAAAAACATATTTTATCACATAAGTCAAACAAAATGAACATTAATTGCACTATATAAATAATTTTATTCTTGTTTCCTTCAGTCTGGGAATTCATAATCCTAGCAAGCAGGCAGGAGCCATTTTGTGGACACTGTTATTAAGACAAGCCTTGTATCATCTCAAAATCTTGTTTGTACACCAGAATGGGGGACCCGATGTCTATCCCCATGTCCTGGCTACACAATTAAATGGTTAAGAGAACTGGGGGAATGTGTGGGGAGCAGTGTCATCTAGGAAGTGCTGAATGGAAAGTTAAAGTAATTATCTGCCCCGCCTCTATGCCTAAGGCATAGAGGAGGGGCAGACAATATTTGATTGACAGCTGATATCTTTAAATAAGCTTAAAACAGCTACAGATGCAGTCACTTTGGATTGTGTGTTAAATGCGTTGTGACTTAACTCATCTATCCCATTTATCCCACTTAGCACAGAATATTGTGTCACAGCATCCCATCCAATTAAAGAGTTCACCATTGAAAACAATGGAGCTTTGGTATGCTAATGAAAAGGTTAAATGCATTAAATGAGTTAAGATAACTTTGGATAACACAGTTTCTTCAATTAGCCCTGAGTCACGACACATTTCCAAATGACTGCATCTGTATGAATGCTTTAATAAAAATTTGAAATTGGTTTTCATGTTTAATTTGAAAAGGAATTTTATTATACAGATTTTTGTGTCTGGATGACGGGTCCACTTTAACAAGAGATCGCTACTATGCGGTACCACCAACATGAGAAAAGTTCAGCAACCCTGCTGCGGGACCTTCATCTGCAGTGTCTTTTTAATAGAAAAATCCAAGCAGGCTATCCCCTAGCACAAGCATGATCCATGTAACACTTGCAGGATCCACTGTACCAGCCACCAGCCCCCTGTGTTCTCCAACACAGCCAAACCACACTTTGGAAACCAGCACTCAGACAGCCCTTACTTGCTGTGGAGCTTCAGCAGTCCTTCCACACTGTGGAGCCCCACCCTCCCGCAGCCCTTCCACAATGTGGAGCCTACTTCTTTAGTTTAACTTGCATTATCCTTTAAAGTAACCTCATATAGAACTTATGCAAATTGGGGACGTTTTGTAACATGGCCAGGCCCCATAGATTTCTATGGGCCCTGGACTACAGTACCCCACTCCTCCCTGAAGGCAGCAGCCGTGATTGTGGTTGGGATGCAGGGTCTCCTTGCTTTAAGTACATTTAACTCTCCCCTCTGCAGCTGCTCTCCTAAATGAGAGCTAGTGTGGAGCATTGAGAATGAGCAGATGGGCAGCAGGCGGGAGGGGAGAGTGGCTGTGCATGCCAGACCTGCCATACTATTTTTGGTCAGGGGGCACTTGCACATACTACAGATGAAGCCACTTGGATTTGTGTGTTAAATGCGTAATGAAACTGGGCTAATTGAAGAAACTGTGTTATCTAAAGTCATCTTAACTCATTTAATGCACTTAAACTTTTCATTAGCATACCAAAGCACCATTGTTCACCATTGTGAACACTTTAATTAGATGGGATGCTGTTATGCAATTTTCTGTGTTAAATGGGAAAAGTGGGATATCTGAGTTTAGTTATTCTGTGTCAAACACACAAACCAAAGTGGCTTCATCTGTAGTTCCAACTGAAACAAATGTTGCTGTGTGAGCATTATTAGAACAAGACTACTTGTTAAAAAAAACTACTCCATGCTGCAATTATGTTATGTTTGAATATTGCTATCACTAATAATAATTTATTTACTTTGTAGAAGATCCAGAGAAAGGGGAAATAGAGCAGGTGTCATTTATGCATATATTTCAGTTGGAAAATAACCTTGCTTTTTGTGACAAATACTTTGGTGTGCGCAGTGTGAGTGTATTCTCTATAGCCTATAAATTCTCTCTAAGTTTCTGGTACATACTTTTTTGATAAAGTCCCTGAAAAATATGTGACCAATATTATGCTAATTCTTCAATAAACAAAGTTGATCCATTGACTTGTCTAGTTGTGGTGGACACGATCTTTCATTTGCTTGCTACAATATAATTTTGCTAATAGGTAAGCAAAAGTAGAAATATGCTTATTTTGTATTTTTGTCATCTCAATGGAATCATATTACTCACATTATTACATGGACACAATTCTAATTGACCTGCTGTGATATAGTTCTACTATGTGAGGATAACAACAAAAATCTTATTTTTCTTAAAATAATAGGTAGAGGAAACACAGCCTTAATATTCATATTAATAGGCTTCCTGCTGTTGTTGAAAGTAAGAGCATAAAAGCCTGTGCAGTTTGATTTTTGAGAGCTCTTTGGGTTTGCAGAGAATGTAATGTACTATTGCTGAAGTAGAAAAAGGCCTATACAATAATTATCTAGAAGCATGTCACAATTTGAATGGTGCAATACACTTGCAAAGGAATTTGAGAAACAAATGTCTTATGTGCTAGATTCTGGTTATACTGTGACAACATGACTTGCTTTTTTAGGTTAATTAGTCTCTTCTAATTAAACTAAGCAATTTCAAATGTTTGTTCTTCTAGAGGTAACACAATGATTCTAAACCTATATTTTAGATTAAGCCAATGCATTTAAATGCTATTTGTTTTGCTAATGGTTATAAGATACAATAAAACAGCCTTAGTATTAAAAAAAATGCTGTAGCAAATCAGCTGTGGTTCATTTATGTTTAAATGTGTAAAAGAAAAACTTTCTACCAATTTTAGTAGTGTAGGCAGAATTTAATAGGCCTCTCATCAAAATCCTAATAAATTACTTATTTTCCAAACATGTATTGAAATTGTAATCTCTCTCCAGACCCTTTTGGCTCCTAAGGAATAGCAGTGTCAGCTTCCCTATTACACCCCTGACAAGTTCATAAGGCCATATTGTTTAAAATAAATATTATGATGAAGATTGATAGTTTAAAAGAAGATGTTTTATTAAAGAACTAAATGCTAAATTTTTATATCACCAATCATAATTCCTCATTGGGTCTAAAGCTGAATTTTATACTTTGACTTTTCTTTTACATAAATAACTGGTTCAGATATAAAAAAAGGTTTTAAAAAAAAACATAATTAGACATGAACATATGTTTAAATGCCTCACCAATTCAGTTAATTGAGAAAAAGTTATCTCATAACATGGAAACTCATTAACATAATTCAATAAGAAGAAAAAAAATATTTTTTCCTAATTCAGTTCCAGTTTTTTTGTTTTCAAAGACTTACATTGAGCTTTTAATGTATGTATGATATGCACAGTAGTATTGTGAGATAATTTGAAATTGGTCTTTATATTTTATATTTTGTGGTTTTTTAACAATTTAGCTTTTTTGCATCTCCAGTTTTCAGGAGCTATTTGGGTTTTAGGGCATGATTTACAGTATCACCTAGCGGGAACCTGACTGGAAGCGTGTATGCGAAAAGTTAATGTTTGTGTGCAAGCATGAATTGACGCTCATCCACATGCAATTGCAAATCGACGAGGAGAAAGGACACTGGACTAAGGGTAGGCATAAAGGGTACGTGCATACAAACAACAAAGTTCTTGTGTGCTTCAGCCAACCTTGGGACACCCTTTCGGGCAGAGTGCAGTGCAGTATGAAGCCCTTGCCACAGGCCAAAATCATGCAATCACAGAAAAAAGCTGCAGCACCTCTTAATTGAAAAAGTGAAAAACTTGCCTTTATTAGGTCAGAAATGCAACGTTTCGGGCCAGTCCTTGCCCTTTCTCAAGCATGCTTGAGAAAGGGCAAGGACTGGCCCGAAACGTTGCATTTCTGACCTAATAAAGGCAAGTTTTTCACTTTTTCAATTAAGAGGTGCTGCAGCTTTTTTCTGTGATTAAAGGGTACGTGCATGGCACCACCCTCAGCTTTGCTACCTAGGCACGTGCCTACTCTGCCTATCCCTAGTTCTGGCCCTGCATCTAGCAGTGGGTTAAATGAGAGATAGGAGATTAATAGTAGAGTGGGAAAAACTTTTTAAGAATACTCATTCTAGTTGCTTCAGTTGTAGATTCTCTGTTAAACAGGTGTCAAAGTTAGCATGTTTTCCCAATGAAGTCCAGCATCACCCTCTATTATACCCACTACTAAGCACTGCCACTGTATTCAACAGAATAGATTGAATGGGTACATTTGGAAATTGCTATGTATGCCAAGAGATGGGTACAGTATATGTACATTGTCTCTCTGTGAAAAAAGTCACAGAGTGAGTTCTGCTACATTGTTACTGTAGTCAAACAAGCACTAAAGAGAACAGACAATTAAACATATTGTAGATTCTGCTTTCAACAGCAATTATATTTACATAAACACTGAAACTATATATTTGAAAGCTGATTGGAATAACAATTTTTGATTTAGAAGGAAAAAACGAGTGTGCATTCCCTTTTCAATGTGACCGTTAAAATAACTGTCGAGCAAACTATTTAAGATTAACCAATATTTTCTCAACACCCTTGATACATACATATTTACATTGCCTGATATAAATGATGTCACTAATATAACCAAAATCCTTCCCATTGTGCATCATGGTGATTTGCACATGCCCACTGCAATAAAAGGCTCAAGCTCCCCAACATTCTTGAACTGCTCAGCCTTGATGGATTATGTGAGAAAAGGATCTTAACTTGAATCACAGCTGGTTCATTTATCTCCAGTGATAAGTGCTTAAAATCTCCAGGCACATCAAAAGCCTTCTAAGAACATAAGTTAAGAAAAGTAGTCTAATTTGAAGCATTATCTGTAGTTCATAGCTTTGATATACCCATTTAATCAACAGAACGATTTGTGATAAAAGCACAATCAAATGACTGGAGCATAAAAGGGAAATGCCATCATGCAGTTGACATATTCTGTATGCAGTTGTGTGTAATTGTGTATAACAAAATGCAAATTAAATAAGGGATTGTTATATACCGGTACCTGCAGCTGTTTCAGTTTTAATTTTGTCTAGTCATATTCATAGGTGTATCAGACCTAATAGTATGTGCTAGAAAAATCAAGGAATAAGCAAAAGATGTTTGGCTCATTGGGCTTTGCTATCAAACTTAAATTACAAAACAAATTAGGATTATACTGGAAAAAGGAAAGAAGTATATAAGAATTTTGGGATGACCTGCAGTCAAATGTAAACACACAGTTTTTGAATATGTCAAAATATTTTTATTGTTGAAGAGCAAGTATTGACTTTACCATGTATTATGCAACAGAGGGGTTTAGCAAAGAAAATGTGCCATGCAGACAATTCCAGATGGTTTATAATACTTGATCATAATATAAATATACAGTAGTTTAGATACAAGTTAATAGGGGCTGTGAAGTTTAGGGGGGTCACAGAGGGATTTTTAGCATAAATGCAGGCAACTCCAAGTGAAAGGAAAAACAATCAGTTTATTTTAAAAACAAAATGCTTCCAGCAGCAATCAAATGGCAACAGAAAAAGACAGCTTCAGTCAGCAACATAAATCCAGTAATACACAAAATAGCTTATTTCAGCAGTTTTAGCCTTCAGTACCCCAAAATACTAACCAGGCTTGGACAATGGGAAAAAGAACCGGCAAAATGTCCAACTGGTTAGCAAGCCCCCAGGTCTCTGAAAGTTCAGCAGGTGAAACAATACAGAGCAACTCTCCTGTGAACTCCTACTCACTCTCTTACACACCTGCTGCTCACTCCCTTAACCACCTCTTGGCTGTCCAACCTACCTGGTGGTTAACCCCCTGGTTTTTACCTAAAGGGATTACTCTTAAATGAATGGCTCAGAACCTAAAGACATATCTGCCATCCACAATATATCGCCTCCGGCTTGTACATGTCACGGTCGGCACCCAATACCAGAACAAGTGCCAAGCACCCTGATCTCGGCTCGTGCTTCACCAGTAGTGTGGCCGCGTTTGGCTTCGGGATTAGCCCTCAGTTACTCAGATGCCACCTGGACTTATACGAGAGGTGCAGAGCAGGAGTTCTG
>CM044438.1:51441819-51473935 GCA_024363595.1 Xenopus borealis | reverse complement strand
GTTCAAGGGATTGGTTCACCCTTTCAGTTTGGCCGTTTGTCTGGGGATGATAGGCAGAAGGATAAATCAGTACCAACTAAAGAACAGAAAGCACTCCAAAATTTAGAAACAAACTGAACCCCTCTGTCAGAAACAATATTTTCAGGAAAACCATGTAACTTAAAAATGTGAGTAATAAATAGGTCAGCTAGGGTTTTAGCAGAAGGAAGGTGGGAAAGAGGAATAAAATGAGCCATTTTACTGAACCTGTCTACCACCACCCAAATTACAGTTTTCCCCTGAGAAGGGGGTAAATCCACAATAAAGTCCATAGATACTGTATGTGGGACCAAGGTTTCACTGGGATGGGCAATGGATTTAACAGACCCTGGGGTAAGTTACGAGAAGATTTGGATCTCTGACAGATTGGACATGAATTAACAAAGACTTTTGCATCCAACTTAAAAGAAGGCCACCAAACATGACGAGATAACAACGAAATTGTCTTTGCAATACCTGGATGACCTGCCATTTTAGAATCGTGTACCTCCTTCAATACTTGTTCCCTAAACTCCTCAGGAACAAACCATTTACCAGATGGGGTTTCAGCAGGAGCAGATGACTGTAAAGAGGACAATAAGGAAGAGAGGTCAGACTCCAAGGTTGCAACAATTATTTCCCTGGGAATGATGGGAGTACACTCACTAGAGTCGGAGGAAACAGAATCGAAACTCCTAGAGAGTGCATCCGCCTTGGTATTTTTGGAACCAGGCCTAAAAGTTAGTGAAAAATTGAACCTTGAAAAGAATAAGGCCCACCTGGCTTGCCTTGGGTTCAGGCGTTTAGCAGACTCGATATAAAGTAAATTTTTATGGTCGGTATAGACCGTCACCAGATGCTTAGCACCCTCTAGAAGATGGCGCCATTCCTCAAAGGCCAATTTGACAGCCAACAATTCCCTGTTCCCTATGTCATAATTTACCTCTGCAGGTAAAAACTTTTTCGAGAAAAAGGCACAGGGATGCATTTTGTTGGTTATCGGGTGCCTTTGAGAAAGGACTGCCCCAGCTCCCACCTCAGAGGCATCTACCTCTACAATGAAAGGGAGTGTGGAATCGGGGTGTTCAAGGATAGGGGCAGAACTGAACTCTTTTTTGAGGGTTTCAAAAGCCTGTAAAGCCTCAGGAGACCACATGCTGGGATCAGCGCCCTTCTTAGTTAGATTCGTGATGGGGGCTACAATAAGAGAAAAATTCTTAATAAATTGACTATAATAATAGGCAAAACCAAGAAACCTTTGCACTGCACGTAACGAAAGGGGTTGGGCCCAATCCAGGACAGCTCTCACCTTGCCTGGATCCATTTCTAGACCCTTGCTGGAAATAATAAACCCCAAAAACTGGACAGAAGAGACTTCAAAGGTACATTTCTCTAGTTTCGCATACAGGTTATTCTCCCTTAACCTCTTTAAGACCTCACAAACATGATTACGGTGTTCATTTAGATTAGAAGAGAAAATAAGAATATCGTCAAGGTAGACCACTACGAATACCCCCAGCAGGTCACGAAAGATGTCATTGACAAATTCTTGAAAAACTGCGGGCGCGTTACAGAGCCCGAAGGGCATTACTAAATATTCGTAGTGGCCATCCCTGGTGTTAAAAGCAGTTTTCCACTCATCCCCCTCTCTGATACGAAGGAGATTGTAGGCGCCTCTAAGATCAAGCTTGGTATAGACCTTGGCACCTTTAACCTGGTCAAATAACTCAGAGATCAGAGGAAGGGGGTAGCGGTTCTTAATAGTGACTTTATTTAAACCCCTGTAGTCTATACAAGGACGGAGACCACCATCCTTCTTACCCACAAAGAAAAACCCAGCGCCGGCAGGGGAACTAGAGGGCCGGATAAAACCCCTTTCGAGGTTTTCCTGGATATATTCCCTCATAGACTGGGATTCAGGTAGGGAAAGAGGATATGTACGACCACGAGGGGGAGAGGTACCTGGGACCAGATCAATAGGACAGTCATACTGTCTGTGTGGAGGTAAGGTTTCGGCAGCCTTTTTAGAAAAGACATCGGCATAAGCCGAATAGGCTGTAGGTAAACCCTCTAGTGAGGTGGTTGCTATAAGTGGAGGAATACAGACACCTCTACAGTTAGAACCCCACTGGGAAACCTCCCCTGTAACCCAATTAATCTGGGGGTTATGAGCCTGGAGCCAGGGTAATCCCAAAATGAGTGGAGAAGAGGCACCTTCAATAAGAAAAAGGGCTATCTCCTCACTATGAACCTCATTCACACATAAAGATAAGAAGACAGTTTTCTTACTTATCACACCTGACCCTAGGGGTCTTTTGTCCACCGCTAAAATTTTCAGGGGGACACCCAGAGGGACCACAGGAATGCCAAGTCTGGCTGCAAACTTGGCATCTACAAAATTACCCTCTGCCCCAGAGTCCACGAAAGCGGACAAATTAACAGTGCCCGTAGGCCAGGTCAGTTTGACTGGTAGTAGAACCTTGGAGGCAAATTGGGGAGAGGAAACGCCTGCACCCAAATGGAGCTCCCCTTCTCCATTTAGGCTTGGGCGTTTCCCGGCCTCTTTGTGCATTGTCTGAGAAAATGACCCTTATCCCCACAATATATACATAGCCCAAGGGTACGCCTGCGTGTTTTCTCCTCAGGAGAAAGATGGGATAGGCCTAACTGCATAGGCTCCTCCTGAGGAGGGGACACAGGGGAAACAAAAGATTTAACATTGGTTACAAAGTCAGGCTTTACAGAAGTAACCCCCGAGAAATTAGAATTACCCCTTTCACCTCTTCTCTCCCTTTGCCTCCTATCGATCTGAATGGCAAGGGACATGAGATCATTCAGATTGGAGGACAAGGGATAATTCACTAGGCTATCCTTTATAGCATCGGATAACCCAATACGGAACTGACTGCGCAGGGCAGTGTCGTTCCACCCGGTTTCTACTGCCCACCGGCGGAACTCGGTGCAATACACCTCCGCATCTCGTCTCCCTTGGCGCAATTTACGAATCGCCGAATCGGCAGAAGATGCGCGATCCGGGTCATTGTAAAGAATAGCCATGGTGTGGAAGAACAAATCTAGGGAGGAACGGGCAGGATCAGAGGGGGGCAGTCTGAGGGCCCAAATTTGGGGATCACCCTGAAGCAGGGTCATAACAAATTTAACTTTTTCCTCACCAGTTGGGAAGGAGAGTGGGAAAAAGCCTAAATATAGCTTGCATGCCTCTTTAAAGACAAAAAACTTGGTTCTGTCTCCACAGAATTTCTCCGGAAAAGCAATTTTGGGTTCTTGGGGTCTAGCGGTGTTACCCCACATGGCAGGGGAACCCACAGAAGGAGGTGGAACAGAAACAGATGGCTGCTGTGGGGTCTGTGGATTCTCCAGCTGGCGGGTTAGGTTATGAAACCCCTGCAGGAGATAGTTTTGCTTACGCTCCTGGTCCTCCAAGCGCTGTAGCAGAGCAGATAGAAGCGCTTCCGTAGAAGAAGGAGTCGGAGGAGCGGCAACAGCAGCAGCAGCAGAGTCGTCGTGACCGTTGTCCTCCATGGCCCGTGATAATGTCACGGTCGGCACCCAATACCAGAACAAGTGCCAAGCACCCTGATCTCGGCTCGTGCTTCACCAGTAGTGTGGCCGCCTTTGGCTTCGGGAGGAGCCCTCAGCTACTCAGATGCCACCTGGACTTATACGAGAGGTGCAGAGCAGGAGTTCTGGCTGGCAGTGGGGCACGACTGTAGATAGAGTCTATAAGGCCAATGGTCACGGTACAGACAGGGGTTGGCAGATTCGTAGTCAGACAGGCCGGGTCGAGGCAGGTAGATAGCTAGGGTAGTCAGGCAGGCAAGGGTCAAACCGGGTAATCAATCAGAGGGGTGAGACGGAATCGGAGTCGAAGTACAGGCAGGGGTCAGAATACGGATTTCAGAATAGTCAGGAACAAGCCGGGTCAAACACAGGAGATGATACAAACAGGATACAAGTCAGACGCACAAGGCTCAGAAGCACCAGGAAACAAATCCTATCACGGGCAAAGAGCATAAGCCGAACCGGCCTTTTAAGAATTTCAAATTTCGCGCCAAAGGCCTGCGCCTTTAAATCAAACCCGGAAGTGCGCGCGCGCGCATAGGAGCCGGCAGAAGAGGAACATCGCGGCAGGCGTCCCTGCCGATGGCGGCGCGGCGGGCGTCCCCGCCGCACCGGTAAGGTGCGCTTCATTACAGTACAGTTCTCACAGGTAATAAAAAAATTTCCATTCACAGTTTTTTGACTGTATATAATCCAAGTATAGGAGAAGGAAGAGGAACTCCAGCAGTATTACTGCAAAAAAACTTTTTATTCCAGGCAGTGGGAATCACAATGTTTTGGGTTCAATACCCTTTATCAAGTGAATAAGGACCATTAACACTTGCTCCCATTTAAAACTCATTTGCACTTTTTTTGACTGTATCCCTACTGAATTCTCTGGTTGAATGTAAAACATCCATGGATTTGTAAGTTAAATGTGTCGTGACTTAACTCATCTAACCCATTTATCCCACTTAGCACAGAATATTGTGTCACAGCATCCCATCCAATTAAAGAGTTCACCATTGAAAACAATGGTGCTTTGGTATGCTAATGAAAAGGTTAAATGCATTAAATGAGTTAAGATAACTTGGGATAACATAGTTTCTTCAATTAGCCCTGAGTCACGACGCATTTAGCTTACAAATCCCAGTGACTGCATCTGTATACTTTAGTTCAAGCGATCAATAATGATAATTTGGTTTTGTACCAGTGATTTGTATGTCAGCTTATTTAAAATGTTTACATCATAATTTAAATATTTACCATAGGCTACATATGTATTATGCATGCATATACCCTCTCCAGGACACCACATCTTTATTTTTTACCAGCTCTAGTATGTAATTAACATTACTATTATTAACATGTATTTCTATAGCACCAATGTATTTTGTGGTGATTTAACATCAGATTTAGTTTGCATTGTGACGCCAAGCAAGTTTAGTATCCCGGTGAACATTATGGTCAAAACATACCATACTGCCCAACCAAATCTGGGAATATATGGCCAACTTAACTCTAGCTATTGGACACATTTTATCTTTTGTAAGACGCTCTGTCTTAACATTAGTTGGAATCCCACATATGAGAAAATATAGAAGGATACATTATTAAGTGATTACATGGTATTACCTCATATTACGTGTTTAATATGCAGTGACTTCAACAAGGCATTGCTGGATAATTTATTGCACTTAGGAAAGGAGAATTATACTGAACAATAAAGAGCCCTTTACTTCAGTGCTCTAAAACTGAACATAACAAAAAATATATTTAAAAATATTGAAAATATATATATATATATATTATATTATTATTATCCATATCAATTTTAGAACATGGTATTTCACAACTAAGTTTATATAGTATAATTCAAATTAAAAAATGTGAACTTTTTAACAAAATTTATTGTGGTTCAGGAAAGAATGATATGGAGATTAGTTGTTATAATGGCAAGCAAGCAGGATGTTTTTCAGCAGAAAATAGACAAAGACACCAATATGACATCTAAATAGGGCTTATTCCTCTCTTTGTGTACAATTATGTGTATCAGCACATTTCCTATTCCTATTCGGTAATGTAATTAAAGAATAACCAGACCTAGAATTCTTTAGGTACACCTTTTAGTCTGCTCACAGGTTCTAGTCAAATACTTTTGACAATTACACAACACCAAAAATAAACCCTGCTCATTTGAGTATTACATTTTAATTATGTTATCTCACTTTACAAGTGCCCCCTAAAAGAACAGAAACCGAACCCAAACACCTGTCTCTTCCAAGACTGATTGGAATTTTTCAACTCACCAAATCGCACTAAACAATGACTCCTTTCTTGGGTTAACAACAGTTTTGCAGACATATGTGGAGCATTCATGGAAAAGTAGTACCTCCTTCTCAGACACACAGTTGTGAGCCCCCTCCAAATAAAGTGTTCCTTCACATGGAAAGATCAGAGAATCTAGCACACACCACATAAAAACCATAGTTCATAGTCCACATTACCACCAATATTTCATATTAAAAAAAAAAAATGTGTTGATTTTGAAGCTTCTGTATCATACATAGATTTGAACTCTTTCTATATTGAGATGTGGTAGCTTGTATAATATAAAGCAGGTAATTTGGAGGACACTTATAAAGATCTGTGGGGCTAGGATATAAAAATTGATTTATCAAAAGTTGAGAGCTTGACAAAAATAGCTTTTCTTCGGGTGATGCTGGGATTTATAACTGTTGCTCACCATTTTCTAATCTAAAAGAAACACCTATTTTTTATTTTAGTCTAGTCAGCTATACAAAAGTTATACAACAGCCCTGGTTTCAGTCATGTTTGTGGTTTATATAAACGTTTTTAAACCATATGAGGTTCAGCTATAACTTGCACAGTTTGTATTCTGCAAGAAAAAGAAAGTCAAATTCTAAGCTCAAAGCCCTATTTAATATACATTCAATCAACTATACAGACTACATTCCTTCATATAAGCAATACTAGTGGTCTCTTACTTGTGGCTCACAATAGTGGGGGCACTTTACCATGGTTTTAGTTTTAATTAATAATTTGTATTCTCTATTAAGTTTTGTATGCTACTAATAGACCGTTGTGTTCAAAATAATAGTAGCGTATTTAAAAAAGTGAATGAAGCTCAACATCTTTATTATAGCTTTTATTTCCATATACTCAAATGCATTGGGAACACTGCACATTCTATTCTAAATCAAAACATGAAGTAAAATGTATTTCTTTACAGAAAGTGAAGAAAATTGAATATTAGGATGTTTAAAAGTCTTCATTCTTCTTTACAAACTCAAACATTCACTGTATAAACTGAAAAAGTTTCAAGAATTTGCTTCCTTTGAACTATATTTAGTTGTTTCACCTCTGTTTCTGAGAACTGCTGCACATCTGTGTTGCATGGGGTCAACTGGCACCCGTTACATTCCACAATTCTTCTGCATTTCTTGATGTTGCCTTAGAATATTTGTGGAGCTGGGCCTATTTTTCACATACCAGGTATCATGAATCAGTTTCAATACATCAAAATACTTGACCCCCAAACACACTCAGTAATAAGCAACATCTTGGTTCCAGACCAACAGTATTGACATTATGGACTAGCCAGATCAATCCCTGAACCATAATCCAATAAAAAGTGTGTGAATCACATAAAAAATGCTGTATTTTTTATGTCACCCCACAAGTTTTTGTCAATCTTGTTGGTCTGAAATCAATATGTTGCCCATTTACTGGTGTGTTTGGGGTCTTTGTCTTGTTAAAACATCCATTTCAAGGGCATTTCCTCTTTGGCATAAGACAATATAACTTGAAGTATTTTCATATTAATAGCCCAAACTCCATAGTATGAGAAACATCCCCATATCATGATGCTTGTGCTTCCATACTGTGACTTGAACTCAGTGTTTGGATGTTGTCTGACAAACTGACAAACAATGATGTGTAATTTAAATGTATTTAAAGGGGCATTTTTACTTTTTTCAGTGCCCGTGATAGAATTTTGTTCCTGGTGCCTGTTAGCTTTGCTATTCTGATTCTGAAACCTGTTTGATTCCTGTTGTGATCCCGGCTTGGCTTTTGACAATCTATATCCTGACCACTGCCTGTTTACCGACTCCAATTCTGATTAACCCTCTGATTGACTTCCTGGTTTGACCCTTTGCCTGCCTGACTACGTTTGTTCTCTGCCTGCCTCAACCCGGCCTGATCTGACTACAAATATGTTTAACGCCTTGTACCACCGCCTTCTGCCCAAAGACTTTGCAATTATAGTTGTGCCCCTTTGCTTATCTAGAACCCCTCACCTTGCACCTCTCATATTAAGACCTGGCATCCACTTAGCCGAGGGCTCCTCCCAAGGTGAAAGCCTGCTATTATAAGCAGAAGCATGAGCCTAGACCAGGGTGCTTGGCATCGTTCTAGAATTAGGGTGCCAACCATTACAAACTGTCTGTGGATCCTAGACCAAAAAAGAACAATATTGCTTTCACTATCCCACAAAATGTTGCATCATTTATCTGTCTGTTCAGCAAGTTTTTTTTTTCAGCAATGGGACTTTGCCAGAGTGTGATGCCAATACATTTGGAGAGGGGAGTTCTTGGCAAATAGACTCTTCCAACAATCCAATCACAATGGCACACTGCAACCTCTTCAGAGAGGTGACATCTGAAATTCACAGTGGTGTTGATTCTGTGTAGTTACAGTGATAGGATAACCAATGTGTCATGCAACTCCTAGACACATGTGTTACTTGTGAGAGTTGCATGAATGGATGTGCATGCTGCTTAAGTGTCCTCTAATGCATGCTGCAAGAAAGCAGTTTACCCTGTTGGAAAGGTACTGTAGTATACTATGGAAACCCAATTTGACAAAATAACTGGACTCATCCAAAGGAAACATTGGGATGTGACAGCTTTGCTACTGAAGAAACCTGGTGTTAGCGCTCAGCTCTACCTTTAAGCTCTACAACCTCAAAGAACAGAATATGTACTGTACAGGTATCAAATGTAAAATATGTTTTCAAAGGTACTTTCTAAATGTTCCAGTGCACACGGAACAAAGGGAGCCAAGGGGTACAAAACACATTAGGGGGTTATTTTTCAATGTCAGATTTTTTGTGGTCATACTTTTAAAGTGGAAAACTATGATGTTAAAAGTCCAAATAAAAAAGTACTCAAACTCCGACATGCAGAGTTCATGTATAAGTCAGTGGCAGATGTCCCATTAATCATCCGTTAATCCCAAGATTTTGTGGATTGTGGTAGTCAAATCCTAAAAAGTTGCAGGTTTCATCACAAATCTGAAAAATTTGTATGTTTCAGATTATTTCAATATTTTATCGAATTTATTCTCATAATTTATTTTTGGAATAATTTATTGATAAATAGGGGGGGAAGTCAATGTACAGATGCAGCCACTGTGAGTTAAATGCATCATGACTCAGGGTTAATTGAAGAAACTGTATTATCTAAAGTTATTTTAACTAATTTAATGCATTTAACCTTTTCATTAGCATACCAAAGCACCCTTGTTTTCAATGGTGAACTCTTTAAATTGGATGGGATGCTGTGACACAATATTCTGTGCTAAGTGGGATAAATGGGATAGATGAGTTAATTCACGATGCATTTAACACACAAATCCCATGGGATAGATGAGTTACGTTTTTCTGTGTGAAATGTACAATCCAAAGTGGCTTCATCTGTAGATTTGGTTGGAGTTGTTTTCAGAAATTAGTGAAAAAAAATTTTTTTTTTGTTAAATAATGCCCTAGATGTTTAAACAAAGAAAAAAAGTAATAAAACTTCCACTTTAACAGGGAGAGTTCCCAGTCCCACATTTAAAGTTGAGGGAAAGTGCAGTTTCAAATGAGTAGAATTGCTGGCCATAGTAAACATAGAGTTATGGCACAATATGCAGAGAATTATTTTAGTCATTCACAAGGACCCATCTAGCTAATACTCTTCCTAGCATGGTGTTGGGCATAACAGAAAACTAAGAAAATATGGTGACAATGAGAAACTATTCCATCCTATATAATATTCCTGAATTTCTTCCACAATGCACATATCTTTCATAAAATAGCTCATTATATAACATTGTAAGGACAAATGTTTTTTACTACTCTATGTACATTTCTCTTACAGCTATCTCCATTGTGATTGCTTCTATTATATTGTATGTTCATATTTCTATGAAATACAATGCAAACAATATTTTCTTAGGCATAAAAGAATAAGGTCAGTACCACAACTAGAAAAGGAAGTTTGAGAACAGACGTGATTGAAAAACATATAAGTTAATTGAATAAAATTTTATTGGCTGTTGTTGTCTCCTCCTGTTATTGTTGTTGCAACCTTTAACTTAGTCCCTCAGTGACCAACTGTGAAGATCTGCAGACACTGGCTTGAACCATGTAAGAATGGCAGCAGTTTACACTTTCCCATTACAATCAATGAGATACAGTAACTCTGATTGCCTGTTGGTGCCCCAGTGACAAACTGTGAAGAGTTTGGGGACCCTGGCTGAATACTGTGAGAAAGGCAGCAGCTTCATTTCCCTCATTGAAAGTTAATGAGTGAAATCTGATTGGCGGTTGTTAGCTCTACCTTCATTGGGGCATCCAACAAATAGTACCTTTGCATTCATGTTGAGCCTATGACTATGTGATTCAAGATCGGTGAGTGTGGCCTCAAAGATGTAAAAGTGGAAACAATTTAAACTTTCCCATTCAATGTTAATATTGTTTTTGGCTTCTCCTACTTTTGGGTGTCCAACCAATATTTCCTTTTCATTCGGGTTGACCCTATGACTAGATGATTCAGGTTTGGTGAGAGTGGCCTCAACGCTGTAAAAGAGGCAGTAATTAAAATTTCTCCTATTCACAGTCAATGCTTTTATTGAGTTCACCCATTTTTGAGCAATTATCCAATATGGCTTTTTCATTTGGGCTGACCCCATTACTATGTGATTCAAGTTTGGCGAATGTGGCCTCAAAGCTGTAAAAGTGGCAGCAATTTAAACTTCCCCATAAAAAGTTAAGGCTGTTGTTGGATCCTCCCACTTTTGGGCATCCAACTAAAGCTGGCCATAGACGCAAAGATAAAGATGCAAGTTATACATTAAATGGCAGTGTGTTGGGAGTTTCCTTAAGTGAGAAGGATCTTGGGGTTTTTATAGATAACAAGTTGTCTAATTCTGGGCAGTGTCATTCTGTAGCTACTAAAGCAAATAAAGTTCTGTCTTGCATAAAAAAGGGCATAAACTCAAGGGATGAAAACATAATTATACCTCTTTATAGATCCCTAGTAAGGCCTCATCTGGAGTATGCAGTGCAGTTTTGGACTCCAGTCCTTAGGAGGGATGTAAATGAGCTGGAGAGAGTGCAGAGACGTGCAACTAAACTGGTTAGAGGGATGGAAGACTTAAATTATGAGGGCGCTTGCGAGGGGACATGATTACACTTTACAAATATATTCGAGGACATCATGGGTAAAAAGGTCCCCTGATATTTGTCTATAAAGAGGATCACCGCACCAGAGGCCACCCCTTCAGACTAGAAGAAAAGGACTTTCATTTGAAGCAGCATAGGTGGTTCTTCACAGTCAGGACGGTGAGGTTGTGGAATGCACTGCCGGGTGATGTTGTGATGGCTCATTCTGTTGATGGTTTTAAGAGGGGTTTGGATGATTTTTTGGACAGACAAAATATCAAAGGCTATTTTGATACTAAACTCTACAGTTAGTATAGCTATGGGCATACAGGTATATGGTTTGTGTTTGAAAGAGTGGAGATGTGTGTGTGTATGTATGCTGGGTTTTTAATTTGGAGGGGTTGAACTTGATGGACTCGGTCTTTTTTCAACCCAATTTAACTATGTAACTATGTATAAAGGGCTAAATAACTCAAAAACCTTTCATAATAAAAATTTTTATTCAATTACAAATTGTCTTAGATTATCAATCTCTTCATCATATTAAAAGTTACTTCAAAGGTGAACAATCCCTTTAACTGAAAAATTGGGGTGTTTGGAGTGCTGTTCCTTAGAAAAGAAACCTGCTCCACTATATGTCAGAGAAGTTTGGGTCTTGTACCCCTAAAACTGAAGTTTTTAGAAAATTGAGGGCTCTAAGAAGAAGAAGAGGAAGTGGAAGAATAAGTTGAAGTCGAAGAAGAATATGCTGTTTTTTTCAAACCAACATAATAATATTTACAGCTACAGATGCAGTCACTTGGATTTGTGTGTTAAATGCGTCGTGACTTAACTCATCTATCTCATTTATCCCACTTAGCACAGAATATTGTGTCACAGCATCCCATCAAATTAAAGAGTTCACCATTGAAAACAATGGTGCATTGGTATGCTAATGAAAAGGTTAAATGCATTAAATGAGTTAAGATAACTTTGGATAACACAGTTTCTTCAATTAGCCCTGAGTCACAACGCATTTAACTTACAAATCCAAGTGACTGCATCTGTATAAGGGTACCATGTGAGGGTGTATGTTTATGTTTACAGAGCATAATTGTGAAACATAATTCAAGAATCAAACATCACAGTAATCGATATATGTACTGCACAAATCTGACATTCAAACAATCTGTAGAAAATTCAAATGCAAAACTTTGGAAAATAGATGCTTTTGGTATTGGGAAGCACAGGAATGATATTTGGCATTTTGACCATCATGTGTCAGGAGCTAGGGTGTCATAGCTGCAAAAGTACATGTTTTCTTAAGTTATACAGTATCTTCTTATGCCCACTCAAAGGGGTGGTTCACCTTTAAGTTAACTTTTAGTATGTTATATTGTAGTTAAGGTCACAATTATCGCAGAGGGAAGGGTGCCGTGTGCCTCTGGATTGCTACACATGGCACCCCTCCCTCTGCGATAATTGTAACCTCAATTTGTTTTTGGCACATCATGCTGGATTGCGAAGCCAGAAGCTGACTGCCTCCGGATTGCTGCACACGGCACCCCTCCCTCTGTGATACTTGTAACCTCAATTTGTTTTTGCCGCATCATGCTGGACTTCCTAAACCGGTGGGTCTCGATATTTTCCTCTCTACACAGGAACCGGGGATGCCTTGCCGCATAGTTTTAACCCTCCAACACGGCATTTCTCAGTGTGCTGACTGTGCGGTTACTTGTCCTGGATTTGGGCTCCCACAACGTGACTGATTAGGTTCCACACTACAATTCATATTAACAATTCCCATGTTTGTGTCCGTTACCTGCAGCCACAATTTAAGGTGATAGCAGGCTCATATGGGCATCTAAACTAACACATGGTGACTGATTTTATTTGTTATGAGGAGCGAGTGTTTATGTGGACACACAGACATTGTAATATTACACTGGGTGATATTTTTCTATAGTATTCTATCTATATATCTGTTGATATTTTGCTTTATCTAAATTGGTTATTTTTTGTAATTTTAGTTTTTTTCTTAATGATATATATATGTAAAACCCTGCTTCATGTGAATAATCCATTTTCATGATAATATACTTTTTTTAGTAGTATGTGCCATTGGGTAATTTTAAGTAGAAAACTGTAATTTTACAAAATAAGGGCTGCACACAAACAAACCATACATGTTAGGTCACATGAGCCAAATAACAGACTTGACTTTTGTTTCCACACTCCTTCCTGTTATAGTTAGGGGCAGATTTACTAAATTTGTGTGAAGGATTCGAAATTCGATTGAATTTTCAAAAAGATTGGAATTTCGAATAACTTTTTTGGGTACTTTGACCATTTCTAAGTTTTCTAGATCGAATAAAAAAAATTTGATCGAATGGTTAAAATTGTTTGATTCTAACGATTTAATCGTTTGATCGAATTTTTTTATTTGATCGTTCGATTAGTCGAATTGCGCTAAAATACTTCAAATTCGATATTAAAATTCGAAGGATTGCAATTTGACCAAAATTCGATGGTCGAATTCGAGGAATTTTTAAACCTCGAATTCGACCCTTGATAAATCTGCCCCTTAGAGTTGTAGTATTCCTAGTCAGGTGATCTCTGAGGCAGCACACAGACCATCACTAAATGGTGGTTTAAGGCAAGAGATGTAAAAGTGCAATATATATATATACCAGTTTGATAAGATTTTTTCAAAATGCCACTGAATTTAATATAAACTATCTGTTGCTTAAGTATTCATTATTTAGGGGATATATTTTCCTTTAATGTGTGTATTAGCGTAGTCTGGGTAATTTTTGTATTTTTAAATCTTGTTTCCATAACTTCTTCAGTGTCATGATTGCTGTGGTAATTGTTGAATGAACACAAAATAAATAGCATGCGTTTAGAAACACCATCCAATTAGGTTACAGTTGAAAATGAAACCTTTGCTCCCAGAACTACAGACAATATGGATTGTTTCTAAATACAGTCATAGCCGGTGACATTTGCTCAAGTCAAAAGCAAAATATATATTGAACTCTGCAAACATGGACACTGATGACTATTCCTACCACAGTATGTTTGTCATAGTGCTATTTGTTATGAGGATATATATCCAATTGTAGTCTTTAGTCAGTTTAGACATTTTAGACTATTTATTCCACAACATAAATATGTATTTTTTTTGTTTCTATTTTTAACAGTTGTTTTTAAAGGGAAACTTTCATGGGAAAACATGTTTTTTCGCATCAGTTAATAGTGCTGCTCCAGCAGACTTCTGCACTGAAATCCATTTCTCAAAAGAGCAAACAGATTTTTTTATATTTCATTTTTGAAAACTGATATGGGGCTAGCCATTTTGTCAATTTCCCAGCTGTCATGTGACTTGTGCCAGCACTTTAGGAGGGAACTGCTTTCTGGCAGGCTGTTGTTTGTCCTTCTCAATGTAACTGAATAGTATGCAGTGGGACATGGATTTTACTATTGAGTGCTGTTCTTAGATCTACCAGGCAGCTGTTATCTTGTGTTAGGGAGCTGTTATCTGGTTACCTTCTCATAGTTAGGCTGCTGGGTGGGGGAAAGGGAGGGGGTGATATCACTCCAACTTGCAGTACAGCAGTAGAGAGTGATTGAAGTTTATCAGAGCACAAGCCACATGACTTGGGACAGCTGGGAAATTGACAATATGTCTATCCCCAAATCAGATTTCAAAATGAAATATGAAAAAATCTGTTTGCTCTTTTGATAAATGGATTTCAATGCAGAATTTTTTTTAACCTATAACTATTTCTTGGTTGGCAACCTATCAAACCCATCCATCTGACACTGCACCAAGTCTGCAAGCAAAGGTTAAGCATTCCTAGAGAATGTCACATGACTTATACACTCTAAGTGCTTTCTGAAAGTCTTTAGTGCAGGGCCAGAACTAGGGGAAACAGAAGAGGCACCTGCCTAGGGCACAATGAAAGGGGGTGACCGACAGGTACCTGTCTTCTGTTTACCCCTAGTCTGTGTTCCTGCTCCCCCCTGTGTCTTCTCCCCTGCTTCCCTTCCCTCCGTCAGTAACCTGCCTACAGCACATGAATGCACACACTTTGCGGTTGGGGGCAAGCGAACAGGCAGAGGGAACACAGTGGCCAGTCAGGTCACCTATGGTGAACACTCAGCTTGGTCTGGTGCTGCTCTAGTGGGGTCCTGACATTACAGGACATGTTAACAACAACCCCCTCCCCCCCAAAAAAAAAAAGAAATCTGTTTAGAGCCTCCTTGAAGTCTTTAAACACCTGCCACACCGGTTGCTCACAGGTTGACATTAAAAGTAAGTAAAAATAACTTTAAAACCAAAATATTTAATTACCAGAATGATATATGAACTCAGTTTCTGTTATACTATATATACTGTAGATAGCATGAAAAAATAACCATAATTTTTGATAATTAGGAAAATCTTTTCCCTTAAAGTTGCTCCAGTTCAGTAAATAGAATTCATGATTTTCAGACATTAATATAAACTTAAACTTGTGCTGCTAAACAAGATTTTAAGTTCAACTTTTACAGTATCCTTTAATAATATGGGAAGTAGGTTCATCCAGCTTTTATATTTTTTTCTTCAGAAAGTAGCCAGCAACTTAAATAGAAATATTCATAAGTGAGAAAATATGATTTGTCACTCCAAAACAGAGTAGCTTATTTGTCTTCATGCAACTTTCAAATAAAACTAGCACTGCAAGATAACTAGGCATTGAGGCTGATTAAGCAGAATGTACATCTGCTGAAAACCTAGAAAAGACGACACTAAACAGTAAGAAAAATGTCCTAAGCTTTCTGTTGAGGCTCTATATTAGCATGACTGAAAATGTTGATGAAAAGCTTTTGGAGAATAGAAATGCACCAAATCTGTGCTCTAAATCTTCCTAATAAGGATTTGCTGGAAAACTTTATCCCATTTCAAAGTGCTCTAAAAATGCTGTTTCCAGAATTTAATACTTTCGTGCAAAATGAGTGAAAAACAAAGTCATGTCGGAAAGTAATTGTGCATAACACACACCGAACACATTTAAAAATAATATCCCAACTATGTTCTATTTGTAATCATGCATACACACATATTAGTGATGTGTTGGTTGACCTCAACCCCTCTAAACTAGAACCCATACAGTCATGGCCACTCTATTTATAGACCAGTGCCTAAGCCCAACTTGATGGGCACTCAAGTGAAAAAGGATTTTTCCTGACAACGGTGATACACTACTCTGCATTTTTTACAGATACAATATAGGTACACTTGTGAGAACTCCAGTGGTGCAGTTCTAAAGGTAATAAGAAGGCATTTGGAGGGGGCTGGGGTTTGTCAGTAGACAAAATTAATAATTTAATTTATAGATAGAGCATAAATACTTACCACTGTGCCATACATAAGGGGGATTAAGTTATGCAAAGGTTGGTCAATAAAATATAAAATGAAAGCGAGTGAAAGGACCCTTATCATAATGTTGGAATGAACACAATATACAAGGGAACAAGGCAAACAAGGAAAAATGAGTTCCCAAATTTGAATTTACTGTAATTAGTTTATTAGCATTAACTTTCCTACAAATTTTAGAACCCCCAATGTGATTTTATGCTGAACTAGGATCATTTTATTAAGTTTTTTTCTTTATCACTGTGGGAAAAAAAACTGAAAATTGACAGTATATAGTTAAGAAAGGACCAATAAGCTTTCCATTTAATTAAGAAAGCTAAACATTTACTTAACTTTTTCTCAGCTTACTTCTTAGGACATTAGTTGAAACTTCAGTCTTTCTTGCTATAGCAGCCAAAATGTAAAAAAGTCCCTGAGGTGTAGTATTAAATCATGTGCATATTTAACATTGCTCATGGGATAAAATTTATTCAAATCTGGGTCTTCTGTAAAAAAATTGAATTTATTTCATTGTAGTGACACATTCCAGGTAAAATATATGTGAATATATGTGAATTATATTCACATTATATGTGAATGTGTTATTATCAAGAAACAATATATTTTGCTTATACTAAAAGTAGATATTAATACATGTAAACATGAAATGGATTACAATACAGGATATTGAAATGTAATATAAAGCACCTTTCAAACCACAATGTTTTAGCATAAATAACCATTCTTATATATGGTAAATGCATGTTAAATTCAGTAAAAACAAATAAATGGTCCAAACAGCTCAGTAATATCCAGATGGACTGAGGCATCGTATGTGATATCATGGAACCCATGTGCACTATATTGTGTATATTCAAAGATAATGCTGAAGTTAGCAAACACAAATGCTCCCCATTGAGAGCATAGCGTTAAAAACAATGTATGCACAATATATGGCACATGTGCAAGTGAAAGTGTAATGATAAAGGCTTAATTCAAGGGCAGGCAAAACTTTAAGGTGTTTTTATATTGTAGAATTCCTAGTTTGCTCATCATTAATTTGCAATATTCAATGCATTTAGGAATTCAGCATCTGCAAGACACATTTTTAATAATGACATAAAAGTGTCTTGTTCTGCACATTTCTAACAAATTAACATCATGAATTTTGAATAGTCCATTATGCTGATATTTATAGCCTTTGTCCTGGGAGATACTTTTTCAGTGCTTTTTATATCTATCCCAATGTCTTTGTTTGCCTGTACTCCACATGACAACCATTGTATTATTCTTTTTGAATAATGTTCAGACACTGAATCAGTTCTTGCGGTACACATATAATAAACCAAACAACACAACCAAGCACCAAAGCCCATATTTTTTATGGAAACCCTTCTTCAAAATCTTCTTTTGTCAGCAAGCAGCAACATTACAAAACAGTACATAATGTGTGCAACAAGCTTATAATTATCATGGCAACATAATGCCTTAGAGATTTAGAAGCAATTGGATTTACTAATATAACTTCTGTGACTGGGTTCATTAAGTTTGTCAAACCTTTTGTACAATGTAACTAAGTGAGATGTATTTCCTTATTTCCCCAATAGAAAAGTAGTTCTCCTTACTTTACACATGCTGTTAAATGTATCCAATGTGTCTTTATCCCTTAACACTGTTATACAGTACCATGTTATTGTCGCACGTCAAAATTATTGTCCATTGACATTAATACAATTGGACAAAAGAGTCACAAGTGTAAAAATTGATGCACACTAAAATTATTTGGGCTTTAATGGATTTTTGACATTTGGCATCTTGTTTTTGAGATTCGAAAATTTCTCGGCAGGGTGAAAAGGGACAAATTTGTCCATCACTATTGTCCATCCTGCTGAGGAGAATTGATGATGAGGGTTACAGCTCCAAATGTCTCTCTCTCATTCTGTTAAACATACATTCTTTCTAGCAAGATTAATATAAAAGAGAATGTTTAATGGGTGATATAACGGTGAATACGATACGTATTGTTATATCTAATCTCCAAATAGTATTAGATCAAGTCACAATCTGTTTCAAGCTTGTAAAAAATGAATAGTGATGCAGCTACATTTAAGATCTGAACTGTTGTTTTTCGTCTAAAAATACAGAACAAGTTAATGAAGGTTTCTTTCTTAATAGTCCCATTTCTAATAAAACAACTAATAATGCATGGTTTACACATGTGGAAATTCAAAAGAGACAATAACAAAGGTCCAGGACCAGACTGTATTCATGCCAGGGGTAATAAGTGAGCTTTGCATTGTGATTGTCAGATCTCTTCAATTAATTTTTCAGTATGTATTGAGGTCTGGCTTGGTGTCAAGAGACTGGAATATTGCTAATGTGGTGCCGCTATTAAAAAATGGGATCACATTCACAGCCTCAAAACTACAGGCTGGTTAGACGGACATAAGTGGTAGGATATCTTTTTGAAGGGGTATTAAGGGATAAAATACTTTACTTCATTGAAAATCATAATACTATGAGTTTTTGCAAACATGGTTTCATGCATAATAGATCTTGCCAAACTGATCGAATTTCTGTTTATGTGAAGATGACCAGGGACCTTGATTCTGAGATTAAAGTGGATGTAATAATGATAAATTGCAGAGTGGTGTTAAATGGAACATTTTCTATTTGGACCATTGTTGTTAGTGAATCACGCAGGGCTTTGTACTTGGTCCTTTGCTTTTCTTCTTGTTTATTAATGAGGTAGCTGCACTAAATTGTGTAGAACTATGGTTTATATATATATATATGTATATATATAGTCCACGGTAAATGGCAGTAAAACACTATATATAATATATATATATATATATATATATATATATATTAAAGGTGCAGCTCCATTTACTATAGCCTTACATAAGTATTTAATAAAAGTTTGTTAAACACAAATTTGAACAATTATGCAAAATTCAATATATAGTATGTCTGGTTTATTAGTAGCTGTATATAAAAATGATATGGCAAATGTTTCTCAAAGAAAAATAATATTTTATTTATCCAGTGGCATGTGCAATTAGCCTGAAGCATAGAAATATCAGTTCGGAAACCTGAATCCTTTAGTGGAGGTGTCTAGAAGATTTGTTACCTTGTTACCTTAACATTGTTCTAAAGACTGGTTGAATGGACCAGGTTCTGTGCACATTAGCTGGTGGTGGTGGGCAACCATATATATATATATATATATATATATATATACTGTATATATATATATATATATATATATTGGCACAGCTACACTTCTAGTTTGTTTTATTACATTAATGCAGTTAAATATATGTATGTATTATACAGCCTATACCATTATAAAGATACTTTATTTAGCCAATAAACTTTAAAGGACCAGAAACACCAAAATATAAAAGTGTTCTAAAGCAATTAAAATATAATGAGCTGTTGCCCTTCATTGTTAAAAGTTATGTGTTTGCACTATAGTTTATATAATTAGCCTGCTTTGCAGCCATGGGGCAGCCATTTAAGCTGATAGGAGAAAAGGCACAGGTTACTTAATAGATAACAGATATGCTTTGTAAAGAAATACAATGGAATTGTGTGCATCTGTTATCTGCTATGTAACCTGCACCTTGAATGGTTGCCCCATGACTACATAGCAGTTTGTTTATATTAACTAACATAGTCTTTCTGAAGCAAACACACTGGCTTTATTAGTGCAGAGAAACAATATACTATATTGTAATTACTTTAAAACACTTTACTTTTTACTGCTCCTTTAAGCAAGCTTCCATTTGTACTGTGCACATATTTTGTAATCACCTCACCATCTATAAGTCTTAAAGAACCTCCCATTTTCTTCCGTTATAAGAATCTTATAAAAAAAATCACAAGAACAATGGCACAACCAAATAAAGTTAAATTGTAGGGAAACAAAGAACCCCTTAAAACATAAGTTACATAGTTACATACATAGTTAGATCGGGTTGAAAAAAGTCCAAAATGCACCATCATCAAAAACCCCACCAAATGAAACCCATCATCCATACACACTCACACTGACCCCCCCATACACTCCATACATAAACTGTTTATGCTCATACACTAAATATAGCTTTTAGTATCACAATAGCCTTGGATTTTATGCTTGTCGAAGAAATCATACAAGCCACTCTTAAAGGCATTAACAGAATTGGCCATCACAATATCATGTGGCAGTGCATTCCACAACCTCACTGCCCTCACTGTGAAGAACTACCTATGCTGCTTCAAAAGAAAGTGCATTTTCTCTAGTCTGAAGGGGTAAAAAGGTACCCCATTTGTCTATAATATCCTCTAATATACTTGTAAAGTGTAACCAAGTCCCCTCTGAAGTATCTTTTTTTTCCAGAGAAGAAAACACCAACCTTGACAGTCTACTTTCATAATTTAAGTCTTCCGTCCCTCTAACCAGTTGAGTTGCACGTCTCTGCACTTCAACTTATTTATATCCTTCATCTATTCCACACACACAGGGACACACATCACACACACGCTCTTACCTGCAGACTTCCCTTTAGTGCATGCAGTGATTCTGGTGGGCCTTACTGGACAGGCCAAGTGCAGTCACACTCACCTCTCCCCTGCTGTTCTGCCATACCAATACATTCTAATGTCTTTTATTTAGGATCTCTTGGATGTAAATAATATGTATTTGGAATTAAAATCAACTCTCCAATATAATATACAGTAGAAAAGAAGCAGCAAGAAAAAAATGACTGGGAAAATATAAAATCAGGGAAATGCATTATGCACTGTATTTCGGTGGGACCACAGGAAAAAGTATAAAATTTGGGGAAAAATAAAATCAGGGTTGGTAAACATGAGGTTTTACTGTAATTCTCATTTTAGTATGTGTTACAAATCCACATATGAAACCATTTAACTTGCTTTAAAGCAAAGCTCTGACTGATAATTTAGTTTAGCCTGCTCCAAACAGGCTGCTGACTGGAAAAAGCAACTCAAAACAAACTAATAAACAAACCGACTGAGAAGGATAAGTATTTGTTATTAACTCTTATTTTTATGTATGGTGGTTTAGTTAAATACCGTGCTTTCATTTTTTATATATTTTCTTTCTGTATTTGGTTATAGATATCAAAGATTGGTGTGCTATTGTGCTTACAGTAAGTTTGTCACAACCTGCTTTACTTTGCAGTGAGTTTTCTTTCAGTTTGAGGGGGTGGGGTTTGATTAGTTGCACCTGAACAGACTGTATAACTAGAACCCCTGGGACTCCAGTGGAGCTTGATCTAGTGTTTAGCTGCTCTTAAGTGTTTAGTGGGGGCTTTGTAAGTGGAGTTGCAAATCAGGAGTTTCAAACAAGGTCAAAAGTTTGTTCTAAGCCCTAATCTATGTATATATATTTTAGTTTTTTTCTTTTTTAATTCCTGTTTGATCTGTAACTGGGATAATGAGTGCTAGCAAGATTGAAGGTCTGACACAGTGCACAGTCTGCAATATGTATGCAGATTTGGAACAACAGATCCTAAATGCTTACCTCTGTGGTAGATCTTGAACAATCTTTTCGACGTGCGTCGCGTCATTTTCGGCGCGCGTCACGACGTTTTCGACTCATGGCGTCAGAAACGACGCGCGACTCGTTTTCTAGCCGAAATTTCGCTTGCCGAAATTTCGCCGGTGATTCGCGAATTTATTCGCCAGCGGCGAATCGCGGGAATTCGCCGCGAATTCGGCCCTGGCGAATAGATTCGCCCATCACTAGGAGTAACTAAGACATTGAATTTCAGGCGTGCAAACTTTGACAGTATAAGGGCATCTCTGCAACATATTAAGTGGGAAATGCTTTTCACAGGGCTAAACACTGAACAAAAATGGGAATTCTTTAAAATGCTGCTTAATAAATATACATGTCAGTATATTCCGCTTGTAAACAAAGAACGGTGTTGCAAAACAAAGCCTTTTTGGTTCAATAGGAGTGTTGGTGTTGAGGTGGGTAAGAAAAGACGTGCTTTTAAGGCTTTCAAGTTAGCTGGGACAGCCGAATCATTTATAAGGTCCAAGGAGGCCAATAAGTCATGCAAAAAAACAATCAGGCAAGCTAAAATCGATATGGAAAAGGATATAGCAGTAAGCAGTAAAAAGAATCCAAAATTATTTTTTAAATATATTAATAGTAGAAAAATTAAACAGGAAGGGGTAGGATCTTTATTATCAGAGGGGGGTCAGTTGGTTGATGAGAACAAGCAAAAAGCTCAGATTCTGAATGAATACTTCTCATCAGTATACACAAATGAGGAACCAGCTAATGAAGGTTTCCTTGTTAATAGCCCCAATTCTAATACATCCAATGATGTATGGTTCACACATGAGGAAATTCAAAAGAGACTAGAAAATGTTAAGCTAAACAAAGGTCCAGGCCCAGATGGGATTCACCCCAGGGTACTTAGCGAACTTAGCTCTGTGATTGCCAAACCTCTATACTTAATTTTTCAGGATTCATTGAGGTCTGGCATGGTGCCGAGAGACTGACGAATTGCTAATGTGGTCCCGCTATTCAAAAAGGGATCCCATTCTCAGTCTCAAAACTATAGGCCAGTTAGTCTGACGTCGGTGGTAGGAAAGCTTTTTGAAGGATTAATTAAGGATAGGATACTGGACTTCATAGCAAATAACAATACTATGAGTTTGTGCCAGCATGGTTTTATGCGTAATAGATCTTGCCAGACTAACTTAATTTCTTTTTATGAGAAGGTAAGCAGGGACCTCGATTCTGGGATGGCAGTGGATGTGATTTACTTAGACTTTGCTAAAGCATTCGATACAGTGCCACACAGAAGGTTACTGGTTAAATTAAGGAATGTTGGCCTTGAACATAGCATTTGCACCTGGATAGAGAACTGGCTAAAAGATAGACTACAAAGAGTGGTGGTAAATGGAACATTTTGTAATTGGACCAGTGTTGTTAGTGGGGTACCGCAGGGCTCTATACTGGGTCCCTTGCTTTTCAACTTGTTTATTAATGACCTGGATGTGGACATTGAAAGTACGGTTTCTATTTTTGCAGATGATACTAAATTGTGCAGAGCTATAGGTTCCTTGCAGGATGCTGCCACTTTGCAGAGTGATTTGTCTAAGTTGGGAAACTGGGCAGCAATCTGGAAAATGAGGTTCAATGTTGATAAATGCAAGGTTATGCACTTTGGCAAAAATAATATAAATGCAAGTTATACACTAAATGGCAGTGTGTTGGGAGTTTCCTTAAGTGAGAAGGATCTTGGGTTTTTTTTATAGATAACAAGTTGTCTAATTCTGGGCAGTGTCATTCTGTAGCTACTAAAGCAAATAAAGTTCTGTCTTGCATAAAAAAGGGCATAAACTCAAATGATGAAAACATAATTATTCCTCTTTATAGATCCCTAGTAAGGCCTCATCTGGAGTATGCAGTGCAGTTTTGGACTCCAGTCCTTAGGAGGGATGTAAATGAGCTGGAAAGAGTGCAGAGACTAAGTGCAACTAAACTGGTTAGAGGGATGGAAGACTTAAATTATGAGGGGAGACTGTCCAGGTTGGGGTTGTTTTCTCTGGAAAAAAGGCGCTTGCGAGGGGACATGATTACACTCTACAAATATATTTGAGGACATTATAGACAAATATCAGGGGATCTTTTTACCCATAAAGAGGATCACCGCACCAGAGGCCACCCCTTCAGACTAGAAGAAAAGGACTTTAATTTGAAGCAGCGTAGGTGGTTCTTCACAGTGAGGACAGTGAGGTTGTGGAATGCAGTGCCGGGTGATGTTGTGATGGCTCATTCTGTTGATGCTTTTAAGAGGGGTTTGGATGATTTTTTGGACAGACATAATATCAAAGGCTATTTTGATACTAAACTCTACAGTTACTATAGCTATGGGCATATATGGTTTGTGTTTGAAAGAGTGGAGATGTGTGTGTGTGTGTATGTATTCTGGGTTTTTAATTTGTAAGGGTTGAACTTGATGGACTCGGTCTTTTTTCAACCCATTTTAACTATGTAACTATGTAACTATGATAATTTAGTTAAACTACAGCTGAGATAACTTTTTAGGAGTTGTTTCCTTTTTTGTGTACTGCTTTGGCAACCCACCTCCCATCCCCTCTTTCGCCAGAGTTTACGTTGCCACCTCAGACCAGTCAAACTAATAAAATGAAGCTACATCTTCCTCAATCTTATGTCAGTGACATAATATCCTGTATGCCCAAAATGCATTAAAGTTGTAAAAACACAGGCGACTTTTCTTTTTTAAAGCAGACTTGCCTTAAAATTGCCTTAAAAAATGTATGTGTGGGAAATTTTTTAAAACTAATTTGAGGGACATGCCACCTTTGTTTCGAAGTTTCTCAGAAATGAAAGCTGGTGAAAATTTGCAATGAAATGCTTGCCAAGCTTAATCAACGCTAGGGAAAAGTTGCCAGCGTTCAGCACCCAAAACATAACTTTGCATTTAAGTGAATAAGCGTAGTGGTAACAAATTTGCACCTGGTGAAGTGGCGCAAAGTGTGGTGAATCGGTCGCTAGTGACAATTAGCCCTTTAGTGAATTTACCATAGAGCACACTACGGTGAAAAATCTGACGGAAATCAAATATACTTTTCTATTTGAAGTGAATGATTCTCCAACTGGGCCATTACATAAGGTACTGAATCAATAGCTATTAGCAACTAAAAATTGATACAAAAATTGAAGAGAGAGTTTATTTAAAGAAAGGATCTCCGCTGGTTAAAGGCACATGCATTTTTTCCCTATTTTTTTTTCATTGCTAAAAATGTCAGTCACAATGAAGAGACAGATAGAAAGCGTAGTTTCTTTATTAGACCTGAGATACTTTACTTTGCTTTTGCTGCCTGATTTTATGTTCTCCACATTTCTTTCTCAATCCTTACCTTTTCTCTATAGTTAGCTCTCATCTGGTTCCCTTTATGTTGTGTTTGTTCTTTTGCCTTATGCTCTTGTATCTTAATTTCTGGTATGCTTCTATAATATACCTCCTCCCCTCACTCAAATAGTAAATAATTACATCAATGCTTTCCCCATGTTAAAGAGATCAGACCTCACAACAAAAAAACTCACTCACTTTCTATTCATTCCTATGGGATTTTTAGAATTGTATTTATCAATGGAGTTCACCATTTGATAAATATGGTTACTTTCATGCTTTACTAATATATATTTCATCAATGTGTATAAAACTTCAGTTTTTTTTAATTCTTACTGAGGCCTTCTACCTCAGGCTCCCTGTTACTGTCTAACATCATGTGGTTGGGGGCAGTGTTAACTCTTCAACCTCCTACATGCAGAACTCAAAGTTAACAATAATTATTACTTTAAATAAATATTCCTAATTTGCAATATGATGGACCATTATGTTTTACTTATAACAAATTGGATGCCAAAGAAGTATTCAGTAAAGCAAAAATGTATGCATTGGAACCTCCTAGCACCTAAGTGCTTAAACATGATTGCAAGTAAAATGTGAATACATGCATTATTATGTTAGAAACCCTTAAGGTTGCAATGGATCAATAAAGGTATAATACAAGTTTATTCTTACATCTATGAAACAGTTTATCCATGATCAATAATTATAATAAAATTGCAGTCACTTCTCAGAAAAACCTTAGCAACCTTCAGTTGGGAAAATGTGTACCTTCTTTATTTCTTTCCTGAAACACACTGATTATTATTTTTACAATATACTCAACACCAGTTAATAAAAACAATGAAAATGTTTTGTTTCAACTCAGGTACCTTTGTCACAAAGATTACAGCAACAGATGCAGATGACCCTGTCTATGGAAACAGTGCTAAATTGGTATACAGCATTTTGGAAGGCCAGCCTTATTTTTCTATTGAACCTCACACAGGTGGGTTATTTAAAATAACTATATTCATATGTCTGCTTGTTATTTCATGATCATTTTGACTGACTTGACTGACAATACAAATAAACAATCATGTTGCTGTTGCTATTTTTATTGTTTCTGCTGCTATTTGTAGAGTTAATAATAATACAGGTATAAGATCAGTTATCCAGAAAAATAGAGAAAAAGTTGTGATTGTCTTTCCCCATTGACAACTGTTTAATGAAATAATTCTTTATTAATGATTCATGTTCAAACAGTTCTGCTGGAGTTCTGGGGCAGATTTACTAAGGGTCAAAGCGAAAATTCTAAGTCATTTTGGGCTACTTCAACTATCAAATAACCAAAAATTAAATTCTAATTGAACAATTTTTAAAATTTTAATTTTCAAAGTACTTGCCCTTTAAAAATCCTTCGACTTTGACTATTTGCCAGCTTAAATTTGCCTAATTGCCATTTTAGCCTATGGGGGTACCTCATAAAACCTGTCCTAGAAAATTTTACAAAAAAGTTACAAAAATTCTAAGGATTTTTGCAGAGAATCGCTCGTTCAAATCGAATTCAAACCATTTTTTTCCGATCCAAAAACGGACCTATAAAATAGGTACATTTTTGATGGAAAAAAGCCCTTTAAAAATACTTTGAGGGTCGAAGTTTTTTCACCATTAGTAAATCTGCTCCTAAATGTTTAGGTATGGAATTCCATGATAGATATGCAGTAATTCAATACATTTCTCCATTTTGTCATGCTGGATTCTGCAAATGTTTCAACAGCTTTAGCGTAACATTGCTTAGCATACAATATGTTCTAGTTAAAAGTTTTCTTTAGCATTTACAGATTTTTATTTCCATGCAACGAGACTGAAAATAATATTTATCTTAAAAAGTCCTATAGGCATGCATCTATCCACTTATACCAACTTTGCCATTTTCCACTGGCTTGAGTAGCTTGTAAATACAGTGCAAGTAAATTCAATTCACATTACTACTTATTACATTTAGCAGGCACTTACTTCATTAAGCAAGTCCTCTAGGATGTCATTTCTTCTAATTAAATTGGAGGAATTGAAACCTAGGGTGTGTTAAATGTCTACAGAAATACATTGAGTGACTTTGTGATTGCAAGAATGTTGCATGGAAAGTCAGCTACCTCTTAATTTTCATGGGGTTTTTAAGTGCAATGATGAATGATTACAAGCCTTCACAAAAAATAAGGGGAAAAAAGCTGCTCTTACTTTATAGTTGGAACCATGGGCGTAACTATAGAGGAAGCAGACCCTGCAGCTGCAGGGGGGCCCAGGAGCTATAGGGGCCCAATGAGGCCCTAATTCATATACAATTACAATAAATATTGGTAAAACAGGTCAACCACTGGACATTTTGGGGGCCTGAATTTGCTGTGGGGCCCAGTAAGATCTAGTTATGCCACTGGTTGGAACAAACATTTTCTAGGAGTCAAGTTATCAAAATCTCTATGAAAAAAAGAAATACTGTACTGTGAGATATGCTATCTTTTCATATTACTTGTTCTTGCTTCTAAGATGCATAATACTTAGCTGACATCTAAACTATTATTGCTGATATCCTTTAGTATTTGAAAGAATTTAAAATTCTGATATGCTTGGCAGAGACTCGCCAAAGGGCTCTTTTTACAGTACTTTATATTTAATGAAACAGATTAAGCCATGGTAATAAATAACATGTCTTAGTATTTATAATAAAATATATATACTATATATATATATATATATATATATATATATATATATATATATACACACACATTCACATGCAGTACACCAGATCATTACAGTATGTAGTGCCACATGCATTCTTCCCTTTTTTAGTCCAACTCAAAAGCTTGTTGCTAGAGTTTGATCTTTCTTGTATGTTTTTTCCTTTTTTATTCCTTTTTCTTTAACAAAGCTGACACACATGCACATAACATCTGACATACGTGCACATAACAAGAAAACCAAATATTGGTGGAAGTGTTTCAATAAAGTACTTAACCACACCATCATCCAGTTAAATGATTAGGATAAAAATAGAGAAATTCTTATTACTGACTCTGATTCTTATTATTTCCAAGTCGCCTACCATGGCAACACTCACAGACATGAGTATTTCCCACTCCACAGGTCACTGGACAGGAAAGGGTTAACTCCAATACCCTAAACTATCCGCTCTACACCGTCCCCACCTTGTCTATGTTTCTTAGATTCAGAAGGGAGGGCAGTTGGTGAGTGCTGCCATGGTAGGTGACTTGGAAATAGAAATTATGGTAAGTAATAAAAATTTCTCTATTTCCCAAGCCACCCAAGGCAGCTACCACCAACATCAGAATTACCATAGCTAATAAGAAGGGAGGGACAAACCTTCTCAAAGAGTGCCAAATGCACTTCTACTCCACAGGCTCGAGCCGGCCTGATCTCATTGTGTTCAACTTGAGGAAGAGCCAAACCCAGTTGCCTTCTTTGCCAGCAGCCATGGCTCCCCTCTAGAGGATCTCCATGAAGAGTCTGTATTGTCTTGAATTCCAAAAATGTATATTTCTCGGGGGGACTACTCTCTAGACCCCTGTTGTCTGAATTTCCTCTCCTGCAGGAGAAAAACACTTTTCCCCTAGACACTGTCTTAATGATTGAATCCAGACTTTCACTAAACAATCTGTCTCCTTCAAAGGGCAACGGGTACAGATTAGTTTTGGAAGCAGGTTCCACCGACTAAGATTTAATTCATAATGCCTTCCTAGCTGCCACAGAAAAAGCCATAGGTCTCGCTGCCAAACAGACCAAATCAAGCAAAATCAGTTGCTATCTTCAGACTCGCAAGACTGATCTTTTCACATTCGAAGAAATGGCATCTTCTAGGTTATTAACCCACATCTTCATTGCCCTAGAAGTTGAAGTCAACGCAACCACAGGCCTGCAAGATGCTCCAGCAGAGACCAATGCTTTTTTCAAGTCAAATTCCATCCGCTTTTCCATCCGATTCTCTGTGTCATCAACAGGCAAAGTAGTCTTCTGAGCCAAATGTACCACTGCGGCATCCACCCTAGTTGGCTTATCCCACAGCTTTGCATTAGACTCATCCATAGGGAATTTCTTTGCAAATTTCCCTTGAATAACATCTCTTTTTCCACTCCGAGCTAATTAGCTCCTTAACTGAGCCATGAACCGGAAAAGTAGAAGAACACTTCTTCACAGATGGGGAAAAATGTATCTGCCGAAGAGCTCTTTGGCAAATCCTCTGTTAAGCTCAGTTGTCTTCCTCACTACCTTCACTAGACCCTCTATTGTCGAGGAATCAAAGGCAGACTCATCTTCAGAGATAATTTTTCCCTCCTCTGATAAATACATCTGAACATCCGCAGGATCATAATATTCATCCTCTGAAACTGCTTGCTTTATCAGAGACACCAAAGCATCTAGTTTGGGTGCTGAAGAAGTTTGAGGCTCAGCAGTAAAGTATTGTTCCACCCCCGGCTGCTTTCTTGCTTGTTGGCTTTCCAATTTATGTGCTTCAGTAGAGGCAGAGAGGCTAAAACCAGAAAAAAACAAGCATCCATAAGCCTTCCAATATCTCTCACATAGATATCCATGTTCCGCTTACCTAGAAACTGCACCCTTGTCTGTAACTTGTTAGACAAGCAAAAGTCAACCCATGCGTCTATGCAGTGAAGACATCCGTTTTTTCCCCATGCTCTCCGACATCCCACTACACTTCACTACCAGCATGTGTCATGAAGTCAGAACACCCACGTGACGCCAGTTCAACTGGAAATAGTGTGCACCCAAAAGTGCGTCTTCATCCGGTGAAACGCAAGCTGCAGTTGACGAGCAGTTGACTAGCTCAGGGAAGGGACTTCATCTGACGCACTTCCGGGACAAGCATCATTACCCTACCCATGTCCAGAAGAAAAGCGGTACACAAGAAGCCGCATTCACAACCAACAACACGATCAGTTAGAACTGTGGGCCAACATAGGTGGAAGATGACCCAGCCATCGGTCCTTCTCGACCACGATCTCCTCCAGGGAGCATATGGGAGGCATCAGGGCAGTAGAGAGAGAGTACACACCCTGGAAACCCAGTAAGCCTTCCTAGTGACCTGTACAGGAAAAAGACAAGGTGGAGCGGTGTAAAGTGGATATTATAGGGTACTGGAGTTAATCTTTTCCTGTCCAGTGACCTGTGGGGCGGGGAAAACTCATGTTGGTGGTAGCTGCCATGGGTGGCTTTGTAAAAGTAATTACCAACTGCAAAAAGAGAAATTGCACACCATAAGCAGATAGCCTCTAATAAAATGTATCTAAAATATGCTGGGTGGTTTTCCTCATGTGATCTAAGGAGGCGTACACATGGAGCAAATTAATGAAGTGCATCCTCATAAATTACTGGATTGTTTTTCTTTAGATTGTCATGTATAGAAAAATATTCTGCAACAATTCCAGAATCAAGGGAATAAGAAAAAAAATACAAATTTGAACTGGCACAGTGGCCCATATAGACTTTCGGCATTTCGTTTAATACAGTTATTCTCATGAAAGTAAATAACTGGCTATTTGCCATTTATTTCTTTAAATAGGAATATCACTACCTATGTAGGATTACTGCCTTAGACCAGAAGATGCAGGACCTTCCATGTTGATTAGAAAACAAAAATCCTGGCACATTTGATATATATATATATATATATATAGTTAAGATTAGTTAAGTCACGACGCATTTAACTCACCATCCAAAGTGACTGCATCTATATATATATATATATATATAATTAATTTTTTATTTTTTACTTTATAGAATATTTCAATGACATTAAAAGTAACACTTGGATAGACTAAGTGCATTTCATGGGGTGTGTTTTTCATCTCTTTTTGCAGTCGGTAGTTGATATACACATCACATGAGAGCATCACCTGATTGGGGGAGGTGCAGGGTATCCCATCTTTACCCTTCTCTAAGGTAGGAAATTATACACACATCATATATTAGCATTTATTTTAGCTACCTAATCATTAATCCCGCTCTATTATTTATAGAGTTATATTTTTTAAATCAGTATTGTGCTATATTGTATTCTGTAACATTCGGTAACATTGTATTAAAATTTCTTAACAAAACTCTAGATTGGTTAGAAATCAGACTTATTATTATGACAGCAGAACACTGTTAAAAAGATCAAAGAAAAAAGTTAACACAATCAAGTATAAAATATTAATCCATACATGATATCCATTATACAAAGAACTCTGAATCATGGAAAGGCCATCTCCTATAGACTCAATTTTAATCACATTTTTTTTGTTTCCTTTTTCTCTGTAATCATAAAACAGTACCCTATACTTGTACCCAACTGAGATTTAATTAATCCATATTAAAGGCAAAAAAAATCCCATTTTGTTGAATTAATATTTAAATACATTTCTTAACCCCAGAGCATTCAAGATAATATGTCCCACACCTACTGTATGTAGCTTTGTCATGGCTTTAGAATATGATTGGAGTACTTAGACAGTAAAAAGAATGAGAACAATAAGGCAGGAGCTGAAATTAGTGGTATTTGCCATGGTTCTTCTTAAGGAAAAGAAAAGTCAATGACAGATTCTATGCACAATTCTATACAACTATACATTTTTTCTTACATGAGCAGATGGGGTTGCTAAACACTTTTAGAGTTCTCAGCAGCTGTTATAAATGTACACAAATTAGAAAAATGTCACAGTCCTGTTATATTACATAGTTACATAGCATGCAAAGTGAAGCCTTCTGAAATCAGAAGGTATTTACATGTCTCATGCCATA
>CM044438.1:51415697-51436850 GCA_024363595.1 Xenopus borealis | reverse complement strand
TATATATATATATATATATATATATATATATATTTATAGAGATTATATATAGATTATACATTATGAATTTCAAAAAAATTTCAAATTCGGATCTAATGTTGGCCTATTTAATAGCTGAAGTACCCAAAATACTTAAAAATTTGAATTTTTACTTCAACCCTTGATAAATCTGCCGCTATCAGTGGCTGACCCAATGCTGATTAGTGCTATTCCATACCAAAATTTTTTGTACGACCATTGACTTTAATATATTTGGACAAAAAAGTTACACAAATAAAAATTGTCGCTGGTGTCAAATTTGTTGCGCGTCAAAATTATTTTGACACCCATTTGACACCCTTTGACCTCAATGCATTTTGTGCATATTTCACTGTTTCACAATTTTTTTCTAAATTTTGTTAACTTTTCGGGGAAGCGAAATGGGACAGATTTGCCCATCACGAACAGTAACACAATGAAAAAAAATATGACCCCCAATATTCGTATATATTATCTTTACAGTCAATATATACATATTTTAGTTATATCTACATATATCTCTAGATATATCTTTATCTTTTAAACTTCATATATTTATATCATGTCAGTGATTGTCCTGTATATTGAATATAGAATTGAATGTAAAGAGACTATTATTTTTTGGTTGAGTTTATTTACATCCTAGGCATCATTTTAGCCTATGGTAATTTGGGCCAAGAGAAAGTGTTAAAAGGGATGAAGTTGGATAAAGAATTTTCTACTTAAAATAAAAACTTAACTTGTCTTTACTGCTAAATTATATAAAGGCAATAAAGAATATTAAAAGTCTCAATCTGTGAAAAAGTTTTTTTTTTTAAGTAGTCTCTACAGTCTACAAAGACTGAATACTTGTCTAAAATGTTCTTTGGCAGGATTTTTTTTATGTAATTATGAAACTATCAGATGTATCTGAATGTATTATATAACGTTATTATAATGAAAATATAATAAGACATTAAATAAAGGACACACAAACAATTCAAATAACACCTTTAAAATGAGAAATCAAATGCATAAGCCAAGATAAACTTGCTATAGACAAACTTGTTCATATAATAGATGGACACACATTTGTATATCATATTCTTAAACACTAAATTGTTAAAATGTAGCACTAAATGCATGCTTTATTATAAAATGCATGGTTATTATAGTAAATTTGAATGATATTAACATAAGAAAATATGATAATTTTTCTCTATAATAATTTTTGTGTTCTAGCAATTATTAAGACTGCACTTTCTAATATGGATAGAGAAGCCAGAGAAGAATATCTTGTGGTCATTCAAGCCAAGGACATGGGTGGACACATGGGTGGGCTTTCTGGAACTACAACAGTTACCGTTACTCTAACTGATGTCAATGACAATCCTCCCAAATTTGCAATGAGTAAGTAATATTGTTCTTTTGATTTAATGTTTCAGTCTTTTTAGAAATTACTATGTGGTATGTTATAGTGATGATTAGTGATGGGCGAATTTATTCGCCAGGGGCGAATTCGAGGCGAATTCCCGCGATTCGCCGCTGGCGAAACACCAGCAAAAATTTGCCACCGAAAATTCGCCCAAAAAAACGAGTCGCGCTACGTTTTTGACGCGACGCGCGCCGAAAATGACGCGACGGAAACGACGCGACGCACGTCGAAAACGATTTCAATTCCCGAATTTTTTTGCCAAATTCGCGAATTTCGCTGGAAATTCACGAATTTTTCAGCGAAGCGAAACGGGTGAGATTCGCCCATCACTAGTGGTGATAATAGCGGGGTAACAATTGTTAGCTCCTATGAACTACTGTAGGTATAATTTTTCCAGGTGTTTTTAATTTTAAAATATTACAACAAAATGTCATCTTGTTGTTAGAGCTTTTTAGTAAGTTTGGTAGGTAATGTGGGCAAATGTCTTTGGTAAGTCGGGGTCAGAAAAAAACTAAGATGACAGAATTGTGTAAATTAATTATTGTACAGATATGGGATCTGTTATTTGGCAAACATGTTACCCAGGAAGCTCCAAACTATGGAAAGGCTGTCTTCCCATAGACTCCATTTTATCTAAATAATCCAAATTATTGAAAACAATTTGCCTTTTCTCTGTAATAATAAAACAGTACCTTGCGCAACATAATTAATCCTTATTGAAAGCAAAACCAGCCTATTCGGTTTATTTAATATTTAAATTATTTTCTAATAGAAGATCCAAATTACATAAAGATCTGAAATCCAGAAAACCCCACGTCTTAAGCATTCTGGATAACAGGTCCCATACCTGTACTGAAGAATGAAAATAAAACTGTAGCAAAGTTTTAAAACTGAAATAGTACTAGTTTATAAGGGTTGCCTCCTTCAAATAGTACATTACACATTTTAAAGGGATCCTGTCATGGGAATTTTTTTTTTCTCAAAATGCATCAGTTAATAGTGCTGTTCCAGAAGAATTCTGCACTGAAATCCATTTCTCAAAAGAACAAATAGATTTTTTTATATTTCATTTTGAAATCTGACATGGGGCTAGACATTTTGTCAATTTCCCAGCTGCCCCAAGTCATGTGACTTGTGCTCTGAGAAAACTTCAATCACTCTTTACTGCTGTACTGCAAGTTGAAGTGACATCACCCCCTCCCTTTCCCCCACCCAGCAGCCTAACAAAAGAACAATGAGAAGGTAACCAGATAACAGCTCCCTAGCACAAGATAACAGCTGCCTGGTAGATCTAAGAACAGCACTCAATAGTAAAACCCATGTCCCACTGCTTACTATTCAGTTACATTGAGAAGGGAAAACAACAGCCTGCCAGAAAGCAGTCACATGACCAGGGGCAGCTGGGAAATTGACAAAATGGCTAGCCCCATGTCAGATTTCAAAACTGAATATAAAAAATCTGTTTGCTCTTTTGAAAAATGGATTTCATTGCAGAAGACTACTGGAGTAGCACTATTAACTGATGGTTTATGATTAGTGATGGGCGAATCTCCCGAGATTCGCTTCGCCGAAAAATTCGCGAATTTCCAGAGAAATCTGCGAATTGGCGAAAAATTAGCGAAACGAGTCGTGGGACGCTTTTGACGCTCGTCGTGTCGTTTTCGGCGCGCCGCGTCAAAAACAACGTGCGACTTGTTTTTCCAGCGAATTTTCACTAAGCCAAATTTCGCTGGCGATTCGCGAATTTATTCGCCAGCGGCGAATCGCGGGAATTCGCCGTGAATTCGCCCCTGGCGAATAAATTCGCCCATCACTATTTATGATAAACTCTGTGTACACATGAATATAATGTTAATATATTTATGAAAGAACATATAAAAGTTAAGCTTTTCAGTTGGTACTTTGACTTCTCTTCTGATATTTAGCAGGACATAACAATAGCCAGGTTCAGAATATCAATTGTTAGGCATGTGCTTAAGATGACATGGTAATCTAAGGCAGGTCTATTTACTTCATTGTAAATGTCCTTAATATTAGCAATACCTAGCCATTTTTTTATGTGTCACCCTTCATCTGACACCCAGAGCACCAAATACACTTGGGGGATTATTTATCCAGCTCCAAATTTATCTCACTATTTTTAAGATACCACTTCGAGCAACTGCAAATTTCTAAATGGACCTTAGTTATCATTTAAAAAAATAGGTTTGGTCAAAAATTAAAAAACTTTGGACCTTTGCCTGAAAAGTAAGAATTGTTTGGACATTTCGCTAAAACCACAAATTTTTCAGAGTTTTTTGGACTTTTTGGTCCAAAATCCATGAAATCCTTAGAGATCAGTACAGACAGCAGTGCAGACACTTGGACCTGGGTCACTGACTTATACAGTACTCCGAGAGCTTTGAGATGCAATGTTTTCCCATTTGGGTTTTTTCAGACCAGCGGAATTTAATACATTCTGAAAAATTTAAATTTTTTTGTCCAAAAACTACAAATTATTCGAAATTCCGATATTCTGAGCTTTATAAATAACTCTCTTAAGGTGAGCTGGTGAGCATTCTTAAACAAAAAAAGTTCCCACATCTGCACTCCTGCATAAATCCAATTGATGCCAATGGGTGCTGCTGAATATTTTCATGAACATTTATTTACCAGAAGTTTCCTTTCAGCTGAAAAATTCCATGTGATATTACCTTTAAAAACATTATCTCTATTGTACATATACCTTATACTGATATTCACTGTTAGAGGATAGCTTCTGTGACATTTTTCCTTTCTAGAATAATTATTAACAGGACATTGCTTACCAGCTGTTCTTGCTGGCTATTCTTACTGACCTAGAACTAACATCTGTATTATTTGTAGAGGTGAGTTTAGAGCAAAATGCAAACTTGCAATGTAAAGGTTAATAACATATAAAACCAACACTGTAAATTTGTGTTTGTCCTGCCTGATAAGTAAAAAAAAAACTGAATGCATACTTTAATACTATAAACTTTTTGTGTATCTTGTAGTCCTTAATACTATAAACTTCTTGTGTATCTTTGTGATCTCATTTATTAGATCTCCAACATACTATAATTAAAAACAGTTTTGATAAGAAACCTGACTGAATGCAGTGAAATTAATTTACTTTCTCTGACTGATGTGGATAGGAAATTTCAGATGGTTCCTAACTGATCTGCAGGGAAATTATCATACTTTAAAAAGGCAGGGGGGAGGGATTTCCCAGAACTGGAGCAGCTTTGTTTGTTTCCCTGTAGAACAGCCAGGGACCAGGTTAGAGATTCATATCCTCAGCAGTCAGAGCAAATGAATGAAGGGTGAATTTCACTGCATACAGTCAGGTTTACAGTCAGTATATTGGGGATCGTTTTCTTTTTCAGTTAATAAAGTAAAAATTATATTTTATTTTTTCATTTACATCCTCTTTAATGTTTTCAACTCCAGCTGCAGGGACAAAGACCATAGAGCCAGATTTAAAAAGATAAACTAAGATTCTATTTGGTGGATTATTTTGATGTAGTCACTGGTTCTGGAAAGTTGGAGAAAGTTTTTATTAAACAATACAATAACTATAAAATCCATATTAGATTACATTACAACACAGGACCCAGTGCAGTCTACATGTTCTGATTATTAATCAGTCTTGCTGTAGCTGCTTCTATGGCATATATTATTTGACTTGCACTGCTTTGATAATTTAGGACGATCCCGAAGCTTAGCCCAGAATACACTGAGCATGTTCTTGGTCTTGGTCTTGCAATGATCTTTAACAAAGTTACAAAATGATCACCACCTGTGGCCAATTTTGAAAGCATAATTCATTTGTTTAATTAGGCTTCTGGTGCAGTAAGTTCATTTTCATGTTTAGTATACAAAATACATTTCTAGCATTATTCTATTTTAGACTTTAGTTTCCCTTTAATAGTGAAATGGTTATGTTTAATAAACATTTGTTATAAATAACAAATAACTTTTTTATATGTCAAATTAATTTGATATGGTGAATTAATGAAAAAAATATGGACATATTTAAAAATTTTAGGCCCATTAAGATAAATATTTTATAGTTAACTTTTTATCAAGGAAACAGACAAAAATGATTTCTAAAAAAGATAAGATCTGTTATCCTACATGGGAAAACACTGAACAACAATAAATAATTAGTAATACTGTAGCTTTTTATTTATCCAAAACAACTAAACAGTAATGGAATCAACAAAAATGTTTATATGATCTATTTTAGGCCTCATTAGGTCTTTAACTCCATTTGTCCTAGGTTAGGCTAGGACATATAAAAATTGTTTAGTCCTTTTAGCGATATGGATTTTGTTGAAGCCAAACAACTTGTGATTTGTCATTGAAACACATGTAGCCCAGGAAGATAGACACTACAGGTGCTTTCATATTTAAAGGGATACTGTCATGGGAAAAATGTTTTTTTTTTTTCAAAACGCATCAGTTAATAGTGCTGCTCCAGCAGAATTCTGCTTTGAAATCCATTTCTCAAAAGAGCAAACAGATTTGTTTATATTTCATTTTGAAATCTGACATGGGGCTAGACATATTGTCAATTTCCCAGCTGCCCCAAGTCATGTGACTTGTGCTCTGATAAACTTCAATCACTCTTTACTGCTGTACTGAAAGTTGGAGTGATATCACCCTCTCCCTCCCCCCCTAGCAGCCTAACAACAGAACAATGGGAAGGTAATGAGATAACAGCTCCCTAACACAAGATAACAGCTGCCTGGTAGATATAAGAATAACACTCAATAGTAAAAACCCTTGTCCCACTGTGTACTATTCAGTTACATCAGCCTGCCAGAAAGCAGTTCCCTCCTAAAGTGCTGGCACAAGTCACATGACCAGGGGCAGCTGGGAAATTTACAAAATGTCTAGCCCCATGTCAGATTTCAAAACTGAATATAAAAAATTCTGTTTGCTCTTTTGAGAAATGGATTTCAGTGCAGAAGTCTACTGGAGCAGCACTATTAACTGATGTCTTTTGAAAAAAACATGTTTTCCCATGATAATATTCGTTTAACTTCTTTTGATGAACAAACACATACAACTAGGGTACTGGAATATATGTTGGGTTAAATTGTAATGAATATTTCACACTACTGCATGATATCAGTTTCCCAGTTTAATAATAGTTAATATATTTCTAAACTAAATCTTTTACGGTTATCATTTTTGCCATGTGTGAAAATGATTTCCTCCTTTATCTTAAAACTACAAATCTCATCATCTATATACGGAAAAAATATTAGTTTGGTGTCAAAACTTCACCTTCTGGTCAAACTGGAATTATAAAAAAAAGAATTCCCTCTTGGAGTGTTTGATGCATCTGGCAAAGTTGCCTGGCTCAAGAAAACAGATTTTAAGATGTTCTTATCTAGAAAAAGCACATATTTAATGACTTATGTACAAATTATGAAACGTTTTTAGGGGTGATAAATGTTTTTAGGGGGTGATAAAGTAAATACTATTGTACTGTAATTGCCTATACATACATATATTTGCATCTCATTTATACTAATTATCCATTACCTTAAAAAATTGCATGCTCTACATAATACTGTAAAAGAAAAGAGGTAGCAAGAACTTAAAGAATTAAAAATTATAATTATAATAGGGGTAAAATGGAAACAAAACAGGTTATATTGTGCTCTGAAAATAGCATTCTGTTAATTCCTAAAAGCAATTAAATATTGAGGATAAATTAAGACATGTACAAATGAGGTAAGCAGCAAAATAAGCCTGCATCTAGTAAACTAATGATCTCTAGTTCAAAATCTATTTTTCCTGCTAAGGCTCCAATCTATGTCTTGCTGGGCCAGGTTAAATGGTTCTACCTCCAGTTGAGATAGTCTTCAATACTTTCCATTTCCAGTCAAGGCACAAAGAAAATAATGAGGATTGATTTTAGAAGAAGGGACATATATTTAAATGCAATATATGCCTCTTAGCCATGTAAATTCAGTGCACAGCATTTTTCTTTTTCTCTTTAGCAAAATAAGTTTTGCCCCAATTTATTGCTTTTCACTTTGTGTAGTTTATTTAAAGGTATTCTGACATAGGAAAACATGTTTCTTACAAAATGCATCTGTTAATAGCACTCCTCCAGCAAAATACATTAAAATATGTTAATCAAAAGAGCAAAAACGGTTTTATATTTTTTTTACTTATTTTATATTTTACATGTTCTAAGTTTCCTAAGTCCCTTCTGCCATGTTATATGGATGACTGACTACACATCAATATTGCAACAACAAAAAAAATACATTTATTGGTTCAAGAATCACATAGTTAATCTCCTTCCAATAAAAACAATATTTGGGGAAGCAAGGGTGTCACATTCTCTCCAAGAATTTTTATAGGTGACTTCAATTATTCAGAAATTAACTGGGGAAATGGGTTTGTCAAGTCAGAAAAAAGCTAGCAGGTTTGTAAATATGCTGAATGAAAACTTTTTATTTCAGCTTGTCCAAGAACCTACTATGCATCTCTGCACCATATTAAGTGGGAAATGTTTTTTTGCGTGGTTCAACACAGAACAAAAATGGTGTGTACTTAAAATATAAAAATGTTTTCTCCTGCCCACGTCTAATTTGCATATGCAAATTAGGATTCGGATTGGTATTTGGCCGAATCTTTTGCAAATGATTTGGGGGTTCGGCTGCATCCAGAATAGTGGATTCGGTGCATCCCTACAACTAATGATGCATGGTTCACGCACCAGAAAATTCAAAATAAATTAGAACCTATTAAAATAAACAAAGGTTCAGGATCTGATGGTATTCATCCCATGGTACTAAGCTGTGATTGACAAATCACAATTTTCCGGATTCATTGAGGTCTGGCAAGGTGCTGAGGGACTACCAGATCACTAATATGGTGCCGCTATTCAAGAAGGGACCCAATTCTCAGCCTCAAAACTATAGGCCTGTTATTTTGACGTCAGTGGTAAGAAAACTTTTCAAGGGGATATTAAGGGATAAGATACTTGATTTAATTGAAAATAATAATGCTGTGAGTTTGTGCCAGCATGGTTGTATGCATAATAGATCTTGCCATTCATTTTCTAATTGGACCTGTGTTGCTAGTGGAGTACCACAGGGCTCTGTACTTGGGCCTTTGCTTTTCAACTTGTTTATTAATGACTTGGAGGTGGGCATTGAAAGTACACTATTTTTGCGGATGATTCTAAATTGTGTATATATATAGTTTCCATGCAAGATGCTGCCACTTTGTAGAGTGAATTTACTAAATTGGAAAACTAAGCAGAAAAACGTAAAATGAGGTTAAGTGTTAATAAATGCAAGGTTATGCATTTTAGACTAGAGGAAAATAACTTTCATTTGAAGCAGTGTAAGTGGTTCTTTTCACAATGAGGGCAGTGAGATTGTATACTGCTCTGCTGACTGTTGTGATGGCTGTTGTGAAGCCTTTAAGATTTATTGGATATTGTGATTTATAGATAGTATAGATAGTATAGATATGGGTGTATATATAGTTTATGTGAGTGTACTGAGGGGTCAGTTTGAGCATATGTAAGGATTCTGGATGCTGGGTTTTATTTGGAGGATCTTGATGGACTTTGGTCTTTTTTTAAACCAATTTAACTATGTAACTATGTAACTATGTAATTTGACAGAAAAGATTGTAAAAATTGGGTTTATTTCATCTGGCATCCGAAATTATCAATATACTAACTTTTAATGAATTATATCCATTGAGTTTCTAAATATGTAGTGTTAAGCTCTATAACTTTGAAGGGATATGGTGCTATTTTTATGCATCTCTTGCCTCCACTCACAATTATTTTCCTACTTTCGAATATGAACCTATTCGATCGAAAACAGAAATGAATTAATTTCAGTTGGTCTTTTTGATTAGAATTAGAAGTTTTTGCACTTCAAAATTCAACCCTTCATAAATCTGCACCTTAGTGTTCAATATCTCTTTTCAAACCAACGAATACACTGAACACTTAAGGCATCTGGACACAAAAGTGAACTGCTCAATAGTGTTTATTCTGCACACAACATGTTTTGAGTCTTCAGGGGCCCTTCATCAAGATTGAAAACAAGTACAAAAAGACACAAATTTATTACATACAACAGAAAGTGGCCTGTATCAATGAAACAGCAACCTCCCATGAATTTTCTCCTCCCAGGTGAATTAACAAACAGTCTTTAGGCAAAATAGTCCAATCCTTTGTAAATCCATTTCAATGTGTGGTACCTTCAAGTGAATAGTTAGAAAGGAAACAAAGTGTCCATAGAAATATAGCACTGTGAAGAATGAATAAAAGAAAACAACAATGCCTATGGTTAAATGTTGATAATATGAGTACTGCCTATGGTTAAAGCCTATACGCATAGTTCTAAAGCATATCAAAGTAAACAACTTAACAAAAAGTAAACATCTATGTTATTATTAAAATATTGCCCATACAATATCCAATGGATCTTATCACCTTTTATGATTGAAGTGCAACATACAGAAATAAGACAGGCAAAAGTACCCTTTTTTGGTGTAACATACTGTATCTCTTTGACAACTGCCTCTTTTATAACTAACCAAAAGAAAAATTAGTGAGGCATTTTCCTTTGTTTAGTGATAAAAGAGGCAGTTGTCTAAGAGATATATTATGCCCATCAGAAACCAACCCCTGATAAGGAAAAACACACAAAGATTTATAGGTACACTGAAAAAAGGTAAGTTCGCTTGCCTTAATTGTGATTGATTTTTAAGGACTCCCAGCAATTCATTTTTTTCCTCCAATATCTCTTTTAGTCTCTTGAAATTTCAAAAGCATTATTGAACTTTGTGAATCTACCTAGGACTTAGTTGATGAACTGGTGGATATTGCAGAGGCTTATTTGAAATTTTTATGCAGAGTTTAATAATGTTGTACATTTTACTTTGTGCATACTTCCGAATGACCATATACAAGAACTTGATTTTTATAATGTGAGGGTTTCTTTCTGTAATCTGTACTGCTATTGAAGGGTTATACTAAATAAACTTACTAACACATAATGGGTTGGGTATATTGCAGGCTACAATTCCATATACCTTTCATATTAGATGCATACATTCTCCCTTTGCATTATTCATAATTATCAAATGATGTATCTGTGCAAACAGTCAAGACTTGCTGCACAAATGAAATGAAACTCATTAAATAAATGTGCTCTTCCTCTTATAGAAAATGACAGATTTATGAAGCTGTGAGGTTTATATGCTCCAAGATACATAATTTCCACGCTTATTTTTGGAATAAAATTGCTTAAACCCTTTAAGCTATTTTGAAATTGTTTACGGATTTATCAGAATGAATGATTCAAAACTTTAGAATTTCAATTATTATTATTATTATTATAGTCTCCTGCATTGCATTAAAAAGGGGATAGAAACACAATACATAACAGTTTTCATAAGCACATACCAGAATAGATGTACATAATTACAATTTCATAGTCTTAATAGACAATATGGATCGGACAATGCTTGGCAGAATTTACAATATATATTTTATATGCAACTACAGGTTTCAGATCTCTTATCCGGGAACCAGATATCGAGAAAGCTTGAAATTATGGGAAGGCCATCTACATTATTATTAACATGTATTTCTATAGCGCCAACTTGTTTCGCAGAAGGAAATAATTGTAACTTATCTGTAATAATAAAACTTTATTGTGTAAAAGATCCCAACTATGTTAAATAAATGCATTTTGGTGGCAAAACAATTCTATCAAGTTTATTGGATATTTAAGTTATTTTTGCAGTCTTAAGTTTGGTCATCCAAATTACATAAATATCCCTTTAGAAAACACAAGCCCCAAGCATTACTGATAAAAGATCCTATATTAAGCGGCCCATTAACTAACAATCAAATTGCAATTTTTTCCATTAATCACAAAACATTTGAGATTTCCTATATTTCTAAAAGCTCTAAAAAACAGAATTTATAAAATGAAAAAACCAACAAAAGCCTTTAATGTCAAGCTTTTCCAAGTAAAAATGTTGAGGTCCTATGGAAGTCAGTGGAAGCTGCACTGATCCTATTGGCCTATTTTTAATCCAATCAGACCTTTAGAGTTTTTCAGATTTTTTTGTAAAGAGTTGTGCAAAAAAACTGGGTTTTTTTTTAGGTTCTCTAGGTATTAATTTTTTAGGGCATGGTTCAGGGCTTTTATTCATTTGTACTTTTTATATTCAGATGTTTTAATAAATTCAATCACAATCATGGTTTTACAGCTTGTGAGTTAGGTTATTGTGTCAAAAACCTTTAAAACCACTAATATTTGAGCTTTAATTAATAAGCCTCCATTTGAAAAGAAATCAAAACATCACTGTAGGCTTTTATGTTTGGATTTTGTTAGACCTAGTTGACTATACTCAAGGGGAGCAAATAATATTAGATACTTTAACAATACACAATGCTTTGTGGTGAAGATTCTACAAATACAAACAACCCCTTCTTAAATTTCTGGCTGAAAACAGAAAGAAGTTTAAGTCAGGAAAAAGTGACAAAAAAAGAAAAAATATATATTTAGGAGTTCAGCAAGTGATACAGAATTTTGGGGGTATTGGTTTGCCCATTTTGGTATAATAATTAGGTAAAAATTTAATTAAAAAAAAGGAAAAGGCTGCGATGCTGATACAAACACATATTATAGTGAGCTGCTGGTCATACATGGATGTTAATATGAATTCCCCCCTTAAACTTTGCTATGCAAGATGATGTGCTCAACTGCTGTATTAAAGAAGGTGTAAAATGCTACACTGATAATCTGCAGAGGTGAATGTAATTAAGATGTTTTATTTCACAAGAGAAGGTAGAATTATATTGTTTCTTCCAGTATATCTGATAAGTCAGCTCTACACCTGTGTGTATTGAGACAACCATCTTTCTTGGAAAGATCATAATTGTTACGTCTATGGCCACCTTTACTATTGTGGGAACATTATTGATCTATTAAAGGGGGAGTAAAAGTGAAGTAACAGTTTTCATCAATTGTGGGTGTAAACTGAATTCATTGTTGTCAGGGAGCACCCTTAAAGGGAATATTCTGCTGTGTAAATGTTGAGTCCTTAAAGGGATCCTGTCATGGGAAAACATTTTTTTTCAAAATGTATCAGTTAATAGTGCTGTTCCAGAAGAATTCTGCATTGAAATCCATTTCACAAAAGAGCAAACAGATTTTTTTATATTTCATTTTGAAATCTGACATGGGGCTAGACATATTGTCAATTTCCCAGCTTCCCCAAGTCATGTGACATGTGCTCTGATAAACTCCAATCACTCTTTACTGCTGTATTGCAAGTTGGAGTGATATCACGCCCTCCCTTTCCCCCATCCAGCAACCTAACAAAAGAACAATGAGAAGGTAACCAGATAACAGCTCCCTAACACAAGATAACAGCTGCCTGGTAGATCTAAGAACAGCACTCAATAGTAAAACCCATGTCCCACTGTGTACTATTCAGTTACATTGAGAAGGAAAAACAGCAGCCTGCCAGAAAGCAATTACCTCCTAAAGTGCAGGCACAAGTCACATGACCGGGGCAGCTGGGAAATTGAAAAAATGGCTAGCCCCATGTCAGATTTCAAAACTGAATATAAAAAAATCTGTTTTCTCTTTTGAGAAATGGATTTCAGTGCAGAAGTTTACTGGAGCAGCATTAATAACTGATGCATTTCCCATGACAGTTTCTCTTTAAGGTGAAGACTGCTGGGATCCAGTAAGGATAAACAAATGAACTGAAGTAGGTCAAAATCCAGGAGCAAGGATGGAGCAGGTTAAGCACAAGATTGATAATAACAAGTATGAAAAGGTATGGATTTTACAGGAATAACTGAAGAAGTAAAGTATTCATAAAAAGAGGGCAGAGAGCTTGAAGTATGGAAGTGAAAAGGACAGGCTAGAGCAAAGTACAATAGTAAAACAATATCACAAACAGCATGAGATTTGGGCAAGCAGCAAATAAAATTATTTCAGTTCAGGATCAATTAAAGATACACCAGTGATCCATTACTTTTGGAGACAGCTAGAGGCGCTTGGGAAAATATTACAGGGCTTGGGATTGAACAATATACACTACAGATGTCTGGGAATGATGTTATGATGAAAAAGAGGAGTAGGCAAAAGAAGGAGAATGATAGATGTAGATGGAATATATCAGATAGCAGTATGGGGCAGGGTTGACCTGGAAACCTGAGAGGTGATGGTGGTCTGTGGATAGAGGGGGTGGCCAATGCAATGGACAGTAGTATTGCTTTGAACAGCAATATTACTTGGCATGGCTCTGGTAGGAATCTCAACTATTGCACAAGGGTAGGGGTTGAATCTAAGCTGCAGTGATGGGTGAATTCATGACGAACTCCCGCAATTTGCCACAGGTGAATAAATTCACAAATCGCCAGAAAAATTTCTCCTACTGAAAATTTGCCAGCGTCCGTTTTTGGACTAAGGCGCCCATTGCCAAAAACAGATGCCTGCATCCAAAAACGAGACGTGGTGGCGTTTCTTGAATTTTTCGTCATTTCGGCGAAGCGAAACGCCCCAGATTCTCCCATCACTACTAAGCTGTTCTATTATAGGAATGGTAATAGAATTTTGCCCATTATATTGTGGGGACCAGCAGCAGAAGTTGCTTTGATTTACTATAGGAGATTGTGCATGTGATAAAAAATGATCCTGATCCATAATAAAAGATCAAATTGGTTGATACAGTAACAATATTGCTGATGCTCTTCAGGTAGAGGCTGGAAGAAAAAGAATGTTAATTTCATAGAAACAATGAGAAATACACAATTTAGAGAAAAGGGCTCAACAATAGTTTGAAAAACCTTAGTTGAGTTGAAAAAACAGTAGTATTAAACATTTTTTAGTTATGCACCAAAAATCCCGACCAGACTTTGGTGAATAACCCCCTTTATTTTACCAAATAAAAATGATTTTTCTGAATTTACACATTCTGTAGGGTCTTCTTCAACAATGGCAAAGCTGTATCATCTATTAAAACTAAGATGGTTGAGAGCTCAATGGAATGTTGCATTCTTATTTAATATACCAAGGGGCGCATTTACTAATGGTCAAATTTCAAAGTGAAAAAATTTAGAAATTCAACCATCAAATTTTTTTTTTGGGGGGGGGGTAATTTTCAAATGAAAATTACCGTTTTCAATGGCTCCTTTTTTTTTTTTTTTCAAAACGTTGCCAAATTGCCCATCAAGGCTATGGGTCCCCCCATAGGCTATAATGGCAATTCGGCAGGTTTAAGGTGGCAAATGGTAATTTTTTTTAAAGGGACAGTACTTCGAAATAAGAATTTTCAAATGTTTTATTTTTTTTTCAATTCTAATCGAATTTTGGGCTATTCTATAGTCAAAGTAGCCCATAATTATTTAAAAATTATAATTTTAAAAATGTTAATTTTATTTGAAAATTTACATTTTACTAAAGAAAAAAAAATCTAGGGAAGCACTTTTGTTTTCATGCACCCTTTTGGAATATTTACTAATTTGTTTGTTCAACGTGCTATGCTTATATAGTTCTAATCATGAGGAATGAGCACAATGTAACATCCCTTCACCTAGTTTATGAAGAGAATTGCAAGTTAATCTACATACTTTCAAAGCCTGAAATGTTTTTCCTTCAATTTTACAAATTTTTATTTTATGAGGGAAATGTCCTCGAAATAGTTGACAGAATTTTGACTTGGTTTCCTCATTTATCACAAATACATTTTTGGAAAATCTGGCACTAAAACTCCTGATATTTTTAACATTGTACTAGTCAGTGGCATGAACAATATTTCATAAATATGATATACAGATGCAGTCACTTTGGATTGTGTGCTAAATGTGTCGTGACTTAACTCATCTATCTCATTTATCCCACTTAGCACAGAATATTGTGTCACAGCATCCCATCCAATTAAAGAGTTCACCATTGAAAACAATGGTGCTTTGGTATGCTAATGAAAAGGTTAAATGCATTAAATGAGTTAAGATAACTTTGGATAACACAGTTTCTTCAATTAGCCCTGAGTCCCGACGCATTTAACTTACAAATCCAAGTGACTGTATCTGTATATAACACTGCATGCATATTTTTGATCTGTAGAAGCCACTTAGTTTATTTATTTACAATAAAATAACTTTTTTGGTTTACCATACTTATGAAACGTTTAACTACTGTAAATTATATATATATATATATATATATATATATATATATATATATATTTTTTTTTTTTAGTGTATATTATTATACACCTTTCAAAATTATATAAACATATTGCACACTATATTTTTCAGTGGCCAGTAATTAGGTCTCATATAATGTTTTCAAACATTTTGGGAATTTGAGTCCAGTATTCAGAAATTCTAACTTGGCACCAAAAATGTTGTAAGCCAAATTAGTTTGGCATATTTGATATCTATTAATGTTAGATCATGTTGTTTATCTTAAATCTCTTTGCTCCAGGTTCATACAAGAGAACATTCACTAAACATGACCAGGCACCATGCCAAAAAATACATTGCACCTAAAGAATAAGTACATTTTTTGCTTTATAAAACTACTCTAAACATCCATCCATTTAGTCTAATTTAATTTCTCTATGACAAACTGGTGAACAGCAGCTCTTAAAGCTACTTCCTCCTCTAGAGTGAAGATCTGCCCCCTGAGTACTCATATTCTCTCTCTCTCTTACAATAAAGACTATGTGGGGGAAGCCCATTTATCAAAGGTTGAATTTTAGTGGCTTTAGTGGTTTTTAAAACCACAGTAAAACTCAATTTCTAACTAAGGTCTGCCGTAATTCTGCTAAAGATATTCATGAAGTCACTGCTTCAAATGTTAAGGTATTAAGTGTGGATAAAGGGGATACATTTATTCCAGACAAGTTTACGTATATGCACTGTCAATGTCAATACTGCTTCTGCTGACAAGGGACACTCCACTAACCTGATGTTTGATACAGGTTCAGCTGTTTCTACACTACCAAAGGATATTTTCTTGGAATACTTTGCAAAAGATCCAATTGTTGCACCTACCCTGAGACTGGTCAGTTACTTCAAGGTTCCAATCCCTGTGTTTGGTTGCTTGCCAGTGGCTGTACAATTTGAATCAAGTGCTGCAAAATGTGATTTTTACATTGTGAATAAGGGCACTGCTACACGTGGAAGGCATGTCTTTGCTGCAGTAAACAAACAATTTGTTGATGGTCTCATTACTACAGCACCATAGCTATATAGTTAAATTGGGTTGAAAAAGACAAAGTCCATCAAGTTCAACCGCTCCAAATTAAAACCCAGCATATAAACCCCCCACACTCTTTCTCACAAACCCTATATGCCCATAGCTATACTAACTGTAGAGTTTAGTATCAAAATAGCTTTTGATATTATGTCTGTCAAATCATCCAAGCCCATTTTAAAAGTATCAATAGAATCAGCCATCACAACATCACTCGGCAGTGCATTCCACAACCTCACTGTCCTCACTGTGAAGAACCACCTATGCTGCTTCAAATGAAACCAGTTTAGTTGCACGTCTCTGCACTCTCTCAAGCTAATTTACATCCCTCTTAAGGACTGGAGTCCAAAACTGCACTGCATACTCCAGATGAGGTCTTACTAGGAATCTATAAAGAGGTATAATTATGTTTTCATTCCTTGAGTTTATGCCCTTTTTTATGCAAGACAGAACTGTATTTGCTTTAGTAGCTACAGAATTATACTGCCCAGAATTAGACAACTTGTTATCTATAAAAACCCCAAGATCCTTCTCACTTAAGGAAACTTGAATTTACATTATTTTTGCCAATGTGCATAATCATTATCAACATTGAACCTCATTTTCCAGTTTGCTGCCCAGTTATCCTGCATGGAACCTATTGTTCTGCACAATTTTGTATCATCTGCAAAAATAGAAACCATACTTTCGATGCCCACATCAGGTAATTATTAAATAAGTTGAAAAGCAAGGGAGCCAGTACAGAGCCCTACGGTACACAACTAACAACACTGGTCCAATTAGAAAATGTTCCATTTACCACCACTCTTTGTAGTCTATCTTTTAGCCAGTTCTCTATCGAGGTACAAATACTATGTTCCAGGCCAACATTCCTTAATTTAACCTGTAACCTTCTGTGTGGCACAGTATCAATTTTATCTAAGTAAATCACATCCACTGCCTTCACAGAATCGAGGTCCCTGCCTACCTTCTCATAAAAAGAAATCAAGTTAGTCTGGTAAGATCTATTATGCATAGTATTGTTAGTTGCTATTTAGGCCAGTATCCTATCCTATATTAATCCTTCAAAAAGCTTTCCTACCACCGACGTAAGACTAATTGGCCTAAAGTTTTGAAGCTGAGAACGGGATCTGAATAGTGGCACCACATTAGCAATTCACCAGTCTCTCTACATCATGCCAGACCTCAATGAATCCTGAGAGGTTTGGCAATCACAGAGCTAAGCTCGCTATGTATACTGGGATGAATCCCATCTAGCCCTGGACCTTTTGTTTATCTTAACATGTTCTAGTCTCTTTTGAATTTCATCATGTGTGAACCATGCATCATTAGATGCATTATTAGAATTGGGACTATTAATAAGGAAACTTTCATTAGCAGGTTCCTCATTTGTGTAGACAGATGAAAAGTTTGCATTCAGAATGAGCTTTTTGCTTGTTCTAATCAACCAGCTTACCCCACCCCCTCTGATAATAAAGGTCGTACCCCTTCCTGTTTCTTTTTTTACTAATAATATATTTAAAAAATTATTTTGGATGTATTTTACTGTTTACTGCTATATCCTTTTCCATATCAATTTTAACTTGCCTGATAACCTTTTTGCATGATTTATTGGCCTCCTTGTACCTTCCTATTTTTGTTCCGTGTTTAACCCTGTGAAAAGCATTTCCCACTTAATATGTTGCAGAGATGCCCTTATACTGTCAAAGTTTGCATGCCTGAAATTCAATGTTTTAGTTAATTCCTTATAGAATTGCCTCTGCAACAGAATCTCAAAGGAGACCATGTTATGATCACTATTCCCCAAACTCTCACCCACACAAATGCTAGAGATGATTTCAGTATGATTAGTTATTACAAGATCAAAAAAAGAGTTATTCCTAGTAGGTTCTTGAATGAGCTGGGATAAAAAGTTGTCATTTAGCATATTTACAAACCTACTAGCTTTATCCGTCTTGGAAACCCCATTAACCCAGTCAAGGTCCAGATAATTGAAGTCACCCATAATAATAACTTGATCTAGTTGTGAAGCCACTTCTATTTGTAAAAGTAGTTTGGCTTCATACTAGTCACTAATACGAGGTAGTTTATAACATACACAAATTAAAATTTTCTTTGTAACCTTTTGCCCAGTCAAAATCTCTACCCAGAGAGATTTCACATCCTCACCAGTGCCAGCAATGGTCATTTCTTAATGCATGTCTTTAATTCAGGCTTTACATACAAACACACTCCTCCCCCTTTTTAAACCCTCTGTCCCTCCTAAAAAAGGTGCAACAATTTAAATTCACAGTCCAGTCACACGTTTCATCCCACCAGTTCTCAGTGATACCAATTATATCATCATTTTTAGAGCATGCAATTAATTCTAGGTCTACCATTTTACCTGACAAACTTTGTGCATTTGCCAGCATACTACTTTTACGTTTTAAATGTGCACTACTTTGAGGATAATTATATGTTAAGTTAGTATTAGTCTATTTTCCTTGTAACAGAGGGACCTCATTAGCTGGTAAACTGTATGCCCCCCTCACTCCTCCCCCATGACACCTTACTATCTACCCTAGCTTCCCCATAATTCTCTCACCCACCCCCACTTGCCTAGTTTAAACACTCCTCCAACATCTTGGCCAGTCTTTCCCATAGCACAGTGGACCCCCTTCCATTGAGGTGCAATCCATCACCACTTTATTGATTGTAACCCAAGGAAAAATCAGCCCAGTGCTCTAGGAACCGAAACCGCATCTACCCTAGCTTCCCCATAATTCTTTCTCTCACCCACCCCCACTTGCCTAGTTTAAACACTCCTCCAACCTCTTGGCCATTCTTTACCCTAGCACAGTGGACCCCCTTCCATTGAGTGCAATCCGTCACAACTGTATAGGTTGTAACCCAAGCCAAGGAAAAATCAGCCCAGTGCTCTAGGAACCCAAACCCTTCCTTCCTACACCAAGAATTAAGCCATGCATTTAACTCCCTAAGCTCCCACTGTCTCCCTAAACTTGCACGTGGCACAGGCAAAATTTTCAAAAAAAATTACATTGGAAGACCTTCCCTTAATCTTAGAGCCTAAATCCCTGAGCTCACTCTTTAAGGTCTTCCATCTACCATTTATCGTGTCATTAGTACCAATATGTACTAAGACCGTTGGGTCATGCTCAGCCCCACCCAATAATTCTCTACCACATGCCGAACCCTGGCACCAGGTAGAGAGCAAACTGTTCGGTTGTAGTGATCATGATGACACATAACCCTATCCACTTTCCTAATAATTGAATCCCCTACAATCACAATCTGCTTAGTCTTGACTCTGTTCTCCTCCCCACCACTACTAGAGAAACTGGTCTCCCGACTGTTAGAGAGATCAGCCCCATAGAACTGAGTTCACACCCCCATCATCTACACACAATCTGGTTTGGGATGTATAAACCCAGGATCAGTCTCCCTTTTCCTTTTGCCCACCTTAAATGTTCTAACAGTCACCCAGCTAGCTGCCTCAACATCCTGCTGCTGCTCTGTTCCCCCCAAACTATCTGACCCCGCTAGGTCCTGCTCAGTAAGTAAGAGACTCCTTTCAAAATTGTCAATCGACCACAATGTTGCAATTTGTTCCTCTAGTGCTCTAACTCAATCCTCCAAAGCAGCAATTTGATCACATCCACCACAGGGCATTTTGGATCTTTTGTTCCAGATCTGCATACATATGGCAGACTGTGCCCTGGGTCAGACCTTCAATCTTGCTAGCACTCATTATCCCAGTTACAGATCAAAACAGGAATAGGGTTTTGGGTTTAGAACAAACGTTTGACCTAGTTTGAACCTCTTTTGGTTTGAAACTCAGGTGTTTGTAACTCCTCTACTAGATCTCCCACTTAACGCTGGTGTTTTTAACTCCACTTATAGATCTCCCACTCAAAAAGCAAACACTTAAGAGCAGCTAAACTCTCGAGCAAACTTTTCAAAATACAGGAAAAAAATATAAAAAAAGGAAACCACAGTATTTAAATATACCACCTTACTGTAAAGTAACAGTTAATAACAAATATTTATCCTTTTCAATTGATTTGTTTGTTTTTAGTTGCTTTTTTCCAGTCAGCAGCCTGTTTGAAGCACCAGTGTCTGCCACACAGCCAGTGTCTACAAGTTCACCACAACCCAACACCTTTTTGGGTTGTGCAAAGAACTTTCTACACAAAGTTAAGCTGAGACCAGATGTAAAACCAGTAAAGAAACTGGTAATGCAAGATGTGATTGAAAATGGGTTTGGGAATGGGTTTCACCAATTGTTGTAACAATTAAAAAAACTGGAGGCATTCGATTTTGGTTCGGTTCAAGTGTATACCTTATGGACTGGCTTCAGCACTGAGTTGTTTTCTGTCAAGGATTGGGTAGGGGGCGCTATAGAGTCTGAAGGGGGAAGGTGCAAGTCCT
>CM044438.1:51294528-51396248 GCA_024363595.1 Xenopus borealis | reverse complement strand
AAAAAAGGATTGCTTTGTCATCAGTATGGATTAATGCAGCGTAACAAGTGCTAAGGTACTGCTTTATTATTACAGGAAAAAAGAAAAAATGTAAATTATTTGCTTAAAATAAAATTGCCTACTGTTGATTCAGAGCCTGTACAATGGGTTTCTGGATAAGGGATTCCATACCTGTAATATTGCAATTGCACGAGTATGCAGCAAATGTCAGTTTTCTGCATTTGGAAATAATGGTACTCTTACACTGTATAAAGACTGCATTCAATGGCACTTACATATAGCACATAAATGCATACTATTAGCTAACAGAACCACACAAATCAATATACACATACCATATAGTCTTTGTTATATTATATTCCAACTAGTAATTGTGGTATATTGTGGTTAAATAAAAATAACAAACAAAGTTTAAGAGGATATAGGAACTTAAGAGAACTACTATCAAGTAGAGATGGGTGAATCGGACCCAAAATTGCAAATAATTTGCTAAATGCATCAAAGTCACTTCATCAATCTATCATACAGTATATACTTTTTTATGACTCTGGGAACATATATCATATTTTCTGCTGGCATTTTGTTTTATGTTCAATAAGTTGTCTGAAAATGTAAAAGTAAGTGAAAATCCAAAGCACAACAAACAATAATTTGATTGCCAATTATATGTCTTAAACAGATGAGAAATATATATCCTTGACTGGCTTATTAAAAAGAAGGCCAAGATTCTTTAAAAGCATATGCTACATGCTAATTTAGAGCTAAAAGTGGGAAAAAATAACATATGTTCAGTTTGTTTTATTTGAAGTCTCCTCTTTAATGAGTGTGTGCTATTATTCAGTATCAAAATATTTTTTATTAAATTATGGTAATCAAATTACATTAACACTTTTTAACAATGTTACCATCTTGTCTTCTTGGGTTTTTTTTAGAAGATCTAGCTAAAATAGACATTATTAAAGCTTTAGATTAGAATATAAGATTTTCATTCATACAGGTCATGTTATATATAATATAAGTAATTCTAAAAAAACAAAAACAAAAAAAAAACAGCTGGACTTGCAGAGTTGAAGACGTTTCACTACTCATCCGAGCAGCTTCAGTTAAACTGACTGGCGTGGGAAGTTCTCGGCATATAAACTCTTCCACTAATCCAATCCCAAAGGCACATTGTAACTCTTCAAAGAGGTGACATCTAAAGTTTACAGAGGTGTTGATTCTGTGTAGTTACTCTGATAGGATAACCAATGTGTTATGCAACTCCTAGACACAGGTGTTACTTGTGAGATTTGCATGAATGGATGTGAAGTCTTCTGAAACCACTGGGGTGCAGTTGTTAGAACAGCATTGTATGTAGCAGACAGGTGGTGTCAAATGCCCATGCCTCTGTTCAGGGATGGTTTATCCACCTTAACAACAATTGCCTCTGTCACACCTCTTTCAAACCAGCGGTCTTCTTTATCTAACATTTGGACATTGCTATCTTCAAAAGATTGTCCCTTATCTTTTAGGTGTAGAAAAACAGCCGAGTCTTGCCTTGAAGAGTTCACCCTCCTATGCTGATCCATTTGCTTACTGAGGAGTTTTTTGTCTACCCCATGGTTAGATTAGTGCACTCATTTCTGTTGAAGTCTTCTGAAACCGCTGGGGTACAGATGTGAGAACAGCATTGTATGTAGCAAACAGGTGGCTTTAGTTTAGACTTTCCACTGAAAACTATTTTACTGTTTTACTATTTTTATTGTCATTATTAATGCCATCAATGTAGTCATTACTTTATCTCTTTAGAGACTTTTCAGAGATAAACATATCGTAAACTCCCAAAAATCCCTCTACCAAAATGTATGATCTTTAAAGGAATTGTTCAGTATAAAAGTAAAAACTGGGTAAATAGATAGGCTGTGCAAAATAAAACATGTTTTCAATATAGTTAGTTAGGCAAAAATGTAATGTATAACAGCTGGAGTGACTGCAAGTCTAACCTAATAGAACAGAACACTACTTCTTGCTTTTCAGCTCTCTTTTGTTTACACTGACTGGTTACCCTGGTTACCAGGCAGTAACCAATCAATGACTTGAGGGAGGGCCACATGGGTCATAACTGTTGCTTTTGAATCTGAGCTGAATGCTGAGGCTCAATTGCAAACTCACTGAACAGTTATGTCCCATGTGGCCCCCCCTCAAGTCGCTGACTTACTCAGATTTAGAGAGCTGAAAAGCAGGATGTTGTGTTCCACTCACTCCAGTTTTTATACATTACATTTTTGGCTAACTAACTATATTAGAAACATTTTTTATTTTGCACAGACTATCTATTTACCCAGTTTTTATTTTTACCCTGAACTGTTCCTTTAAAGGTACTAGATTTTTTATTCACACATTTTAAGTTTTAACTTGTACTCCATCAGGCTGCAATTGAGGAGGGTGAACAATACAGGCACTTTTGTGTTACTATTAGTGATGGGCGAATTTATTCACCAGGGTCGAATTTGCGGCGAATTCCCGCGATTCGCCGCTGGCGAAAAAATTTGCGAATCGAGTCGCGGGACGCTTTTGACGCGCGTCGCGTCAACTTTGACGCCAAAAACCCGAGTCGCACTTCGTTTTCGACGCGACGCGCCCTGAAAATGACGCGACGCGCGTCGGAAACGACGCGTCAAAGTTGACGCGCCGCGCGTCAAAAGTGTCCCGCGACTCGTTTCGCGAATTTTTCGCCGATTCGTGAATTTCTCTAGAAATTCGCAAATCTTTAGGCGAAGCGAATCATGGGAGATTCGCCCATCACTAGTTACTATAGGGGACTGTAATCAAATAATATTTGTAATACTAAATAATAAATGCCTTGTTTCATGAAACAGCATTTTTTGTGAATGGCTGAAATTCTAGTTGTCTTTGTAAGAGAGCATTGATATGAGAAGAGTAATCTTTATTTAAGTGTAGGATTTATGAATCTTTATAAGGGTAAATTAGCAAGATGTTTAGAAAGTAGTGATGGGCGAATCTCCCGCGATTCACTTAGCCGAAAGATTCGCGTTAAAAACTACGCGCGACTAGTTTTTTGAGCGAAATTTCGCTGGTGATTCGCGAATTTATTCGCCAGCGGCGAATCGCGGGAATTCGCCGCGAATTCGGCCCTGGCGAATAAAGTCGGCCATCACTATTAGAAAGAACAAATATATGGCACTGTATTATTAAAATATGTAACTTTATGAAAAATGTGTATATTTCTAAATATGACACAAGTAACTCAAGTTACTACGCCGAGTCACTGGTTCAGATATGTGGATGACGCTTAAAATCAGAACTAATGTAGTGGCCGTTACAGAACAAATTCATTCAGTGTACAATAACATCAAGGGAAGATGTCCATGGGAACAAACTTGCTTTTTGTACTGTTTGATATGCATCCAAGAGGAGGGTAACTTAAAAACGGAGGTATACATGAAACTTACTCATACGGATCAATATCTGTTGTTCGATTCCCACCATCCGCTGGAACACATTAGAACTCAGAGTCCAAGGAGCATAAACATCTCAGAGGAGCTTTAAAAGTGTGAGGCTACCCAGACTGGGCCTTTTGCAAAACAGCAGCAACCAAGCCCAACAGGAACATAAAAAGAAATAACTGTCCAGAGACACATAGGGGCAGATTCACTAAGATCCGAAAATTTGCCAGTGTAGGCTTCGCTAGCGTTCGCCGCACTTCGCCAGACGAATTTTCGCCAGCACTACGCAAATCCACTAAAGTGCAAATTTACGCTCAGGTCGGCGAACGGTAGTGTACTTGCGCTAGTGTTACTTCGCTAGGCAGAGCACTATTACGCTAGCGAAGCCTAATTTGCATACAGCGGGAACTTTAACTTATAATAGAAGTATATGTTACAGCCACTACATTCCACTACATTCCACTACACAAGCCCTGGAATTCTTTAATAATTTATATAAAGTTGTCCTATTGCCCAACATGTGCCCCCTGTATAGTTGAGTTGCCATATGTTAGGAAATGTAGCGGAGAAGAAGGGTAACCCCACAAAAAAATTATCGATCTTTTTCAGACTATCACCCTCCTTTGCTAAAATACGCCGGGCGGTTTTTTGGGACTTTTCAACCTCCTATCTACTGTATTGAACTGACCAGGCGAAGTAACGTCTAGCGTAAGTGCTGTGGTTGAGGAAAATGTTCATCTTAGTGAATTTGCGAAGTTACGATCCTTCGTCAGTGTGCAACTTGGCCTGGTGTAAGGGTGCGAAGTTGCGCAAGTCTATCTACTTCACTAGCGAAGTCCGTGTTAGTGAATTTGCGAAGTTGCGAAATGACATCACACTGGCGAATTAGCGCTAGCGTTAGACGCTTCACACTTTAGTGAATCTGCCCCATAGTGAGTAAAACATAGTGATCCCATATGTAGCTGTAGTGTCGGAGAAACTCAGGAGGATTTTCAACAAACACCACGTTCCTGTGTTTTTCAAACCTAGCAACACACTGAGACAAAAAATGGTACACCCAAAGGATCAAACTCTTAAGGGAAAACAAAGTAATGTGAAATACCCAGTCCAGTGTAGCAATGAGTGCACTAATCTAACTATGTGGGAGACAAAAATCTGCTCAGCAAGCAAATGGATCAGCGTACTGTAGGAGAGTGAACTCTACAAGGCAAGACTCGGCTGTTTTTCTACACCTAAAAGACAAGGGACAATCTTTTGAAGATAGCAATGTCCAAATTTTGGATAAAGAAGACCGCTGGTTTGAAAGAGGCGTGAAAGAGGCAATTTTTGTTAAGGTGGAGAAACCATCCCTGAACAGAGGCAGGGGCCTTTGACACCACCTGTCTGCTACATACAATGCTGTTCTAACAACTGTACCCCAGCGGTTTCAGAAGACTTCACATCCATTCATGCAACTCTCACAAGTAACACCTGTGTCTAGGAGTTGCATGACACATAGGTAATCCTATGTGTCATGCAATTCGTAACTACACAGAATCAACACCTCTGTGAATTTCAGATGTCACCTCTAGTGATAGGCGAATCTCCCGCAATTCGCTTCTCCTAGAGATTCTCGAATTTCTAGAGAAATTCGCGAATCGGCGAAAAATTTGCGAAACGAGTCGTGGGACGATTTTGTCGCGCGTCGTGTCAACTTTGTCGCGCGTCAACTTTGTCGCGCGTCGCGTCAACGTAGTTTTCGGCACGCGTCGCGTCGTTTTCGTCGACTGACGCGCGACTCTTTTTTTGGCGAAATTTCGCTGGTGATTCGCGAATTTATTCGCCAGCGGCGAATCACGGGAATTCGCCGCGAATTCGACCTAGGCGAATAAATTCGCCCATCACTAGTCACCTCTCTGAAGAGTTACAATGTGCCGTTGTGTTTGGCTTGTTGGAAGAGTCAATATCACAGATTTCACAGTCAGCACCCTCACCTCCAAATTACTTTGATGTGATGCCCGTCCAAAGGTTTCCCACTTCAATCCAGCTTGAGAAAAGACCGAGAGGGGTCTGAAACCTTGCCAGGTGTTTGGGGTCAGAGCCCATGTCTCAATAAAGGCATTTTACGACAATACACTGCTGACTGGTGCCATCAATCATTACGTTTGGAAGAGTCAATATGCCAAGAAATCCCCTACACCAGTCAGTTGAACTGAAGAAGCTGCACAGATGAGCAGTGAAATGTCTTCATTAAAATTTCTCAGCAAGTCCAGTTGTTTTGAGTTACGTGTCTTATTTTTAAATAGTTTGGTCCAGCCTGGAGGGTTCCATCACATTCTACCTGCTTACCATTATATATTAATGTGATAAGGAAGGGTTAGCGTGGGTCAGAATGCTGTTATGGGAATTGGGTGAACCAACTGATGGGAAGCAAGACATAAATAAAACTTCCTAAAGGGTTAAACTGTCTGCACTGCTTTGATATCTTTTCCCCAGAAAACTTCTTAATGGCACTATTCTAATTCCTAAGATATATGTATTCATTGCACATAGTTTATATGTTTTGGTGACATACAGTATAGTGGTTTGTTGATTGCTAATGGACTGTATGAGGACACCCATATATAAAATTTAAATTAAAGTTACCTATCTAATCCTAATCACTTTCAATATTATTATAAAAATCAAAACAATGGCTAAATTTAGTGATGCGCGAATTTATTTGGCAGGCGCGTATTCGCGGCGAATTCCTGCGATTCACTGCTGGAGAATAAATTCGTGATTTGCCAAAAATGACGCGAATCGCGTCAAAAAACGCAGCCGTGACTCGTCTTGCAAATTTTTCGTCAATTCGCGAATTTCGCTGGAATTCCTAGATGCCACTGCTCCCCACACATTCCCCCAGTTCTCTTAACCATTTAATTGTGTAGCCAGGATACGGGGAATTTATTCGCCAGCGGTGAATCGCGGAAATTCGCAGCGAATTTGCGCCTGCCGAATAAATTCGCCCATTACTACTTGTTTGCAATGTTAGATTATTGTAAACCTTACCGTTAGGGGCTTATTTAATAAAAAAAGAGGCTACATTTCATCAATAGCCTGAAGTTAAATCCTTGCTTTTCTTTTCTAATGTGCATTAGATTGCTCAAAATAATTTCTGACTGGTGTCCATGGGTAACTGCAGTAATGGAATTAACATCTTTGCTACTCATCACTGGACTTTGGTGAATAGAGTATTATAAAAGGTGTTCATATAATTAACTGTTAGTATATTCACAATGCCTCTTGCATTCTATACTTTATGTTCCTATTTATTTATTTCAATTTCTGTCCTTAAAGTAACAATATCTGAAAGTAGGATTTTTTTATGTATTTTTAGGTTTTCTATCGATAGACATACAGACCTTGACCATCAATTCAACATTAATGCAGATGATGGAAAAATAACTTTGGCAACTGAACTTGATAGAGAAACTAATATGTGGCATAATATCACAGTTGTAGCAACAGAAACAAGTAAGTGTACTAAAGAATGTTCAGTTACTTTATAAATATGTAATGTAAATATTTTATATTGATTCCCTCTTTTAGCATTTATAGTGAAAACAGAATAATACAATATAATGACAGATTTATCTTCCTTTTCATTTTATTTAAAGTTAAAGAATATATTACTCAAACAATATGCAAATTATTTAAATCAGTTCCCTTTCCACTGACAGCAAAGTAAAGCAATCCATGTGTTGCTAGACCCATAATTACTGTTCAAAAATGTGCAGTGGCCTATTATAAGATACCTACAATGTGGGATGACTTTGCATCACTAACAGTGTAACATAACCTTATAGTGGTGGTTGTTCACCTTTAAATTAACTTGTGGAGACTTATTTATTAAAGGCCATGAACCCTAAAACTACAATTTTGATTGAATTTATTTAAAGTTCAGATTTAAAAAAGAATGAATGAAAAAAACTCAATATGAAAAAAATACAAATACTTCTAAAACCTCTAACATTTAATTTTTAGAGCTTTTTAGAAATATAGAAAAACCACAATTTTTTCTTGAGATATGGAAACAAATTGCAATTAATTAGTTAGTCAACGGGTTAGTCTATGGGCCCCACTTCACACTTCAATTTAACTTAAAGGTGTACAATCCCTTTGATTCCAAGGCGTTTTGATGACCGCTACAGAAGGCTTAAATGCCATGTACTGAGACATGTAGTTTCCAACACTAGCAAACACTGTGCTGCAATGGTCCCTCTAATGATCATTCTCTCATACATAGATGCCATTTTATCCAAATTTTTAAAAATGATTTCCTTTTTCTTTGTAATAATAAAACAATACATCCAAACCAAGCTATAATAAATCCGTATGGGAACCAAAAACTAGCCTTTTGAGTTTATTTACTGTTTACATGATTTTCTAGTAACTTTGAGGTATGAAGATTCAAATTACTGAAAGATCCAGAAAATCCAAAGTCCTGAGCATGCTGGATAACAGGTCCTATGCCTGTAGAAGTAATCAGAAAAAAAAAAACTTACAAGAAAGATGCCTCACATTCCTCATGGTTTCTGACTCGAGTATTGTTAAATTCCTTCTCACTGGGTAAAAAAAGAAATTGATTGTGTTTATCTATCCAGTTTATACAGTATCTAGTACTAAAAACATCAACTCTTTTTTATTTTTTTAATTAACAGTTGGTGATTTATTCAGTTAGATTCTATGAAATATAAATTGCAATATGTTGGTGTTTACTGATTCTCAGCCTTTTACTGCTATCACTTTCAATTTTGTTTCCATGGAATCCCCTTTTCCGGTCTGTCCAACTTTCTCCTAAGCTTTCTGCTTTAAAAAGATCTATTAAAACACAGAAGCTGACCCTCATTCTGATTAGCTACCAAATGTAATACCGTATGCTACATCTCTTACCGACTTATTAATGATAATGCTAACTCCCACACCTCATTGTGTCTCTTCTATTGCCCTTTAGATTGTGAGTTTTTTTGCTCATGGCCATGAAAAAACAGTAAAAATTTGTTAAATGCATTTAAGTCCATTGGTGTTTTTTCCCACCTTTTTACACAAAATGCATTGATGTCAATGGGGCTAATTTGACGCAGAATAATTTGCACAGTTGCTACAGATGCAGTCACTTGGATTTGTGTGTTAAATGCATCGTAACTAAACTCATCTACCCCATTTATCCCACTTAGCACAGAATATTGTGTCACAGCATCCCATCCAATTAAAGAGTTCACCATTGAAAACAATGGTGCTTTGGTATGCTCATAAAAAGGTTAAATGAGTTAAGATAACTTTGGATAACACAGTTTCTTCAGTTAGCCCTGAGTCACGACGCATTTAACTTACAAATCCAAGTGACTGCATCTGTATATTTGCCTTGTACATGTTTATATTTATAAAAGAATTGTAAAGGAAGAGTATTTAATGTACAAACATAATTGCAAATTTTTGTTCGTGCTATGATTGTTCTTAAGAGTTTTGTAAAAATGGCAAATTTGCAAAGTTCACACCACGATTTTTTGACTGAAAATTGTTTTGGCAAATTGTGAACTTATATTTGCTCAAACAACCACCACACACAGTGGCTATGCACACAAAACACCCTTCTCATTTATGAGCCAACTGCAAATATTTGTGCTCAATGTCCACAAATAGTAACAGAAATAGGAAAGACGGGCTGGGCTCATCAGTGTTGTATTTAAGCATTTAGTAGCAAAACATCCACATGCAAATAAAAATGCCAAACTACTGGAGGTGCACCATGTCACTGTATGTAGCACAGTATGAACTGTCCCTATCTCCTGCTTTATTCTGCCTACCCTATGCTCCCTGTGTGTGCCATATTCTGGACGCCCTATGTTCTCTGTGTGTGCCATACTCTGGTTGCCCTATGCTACCTATGATACTCTGCTTACCATATGCTCACTGTGTGTGCCATATTCTGGCTGCTCTGTGCTCCCTGTGTGTGTGGCCTTCTCTGCCTGCCCTACTCTGTGGGACATGAGTCTGGTAAGCTTTGTTCTGGGGGTTTGTTAGCATTTTGTAAATTGTTAGGGGCACATAAGATGTTTAATCATGTGCTGGAGGGCTGTGTTATTCACAGGGGAGGAGGCAGCACATCTATTTACATATGAGTGATATCTTTGCAGTGAGCACAAACCATTTGATTTTTTTATTGTGTTATCACAAATAATGTAAACATTACTTAAAAGTCTTAAAAGTTTAAATGGGTGTGGTTTAAAATGGGAGTGGTCAACACTGGCTTCCATTATTGGCCCAAAACCATGTAGGCCAGAAAAATGTCCATCCTTCAGTACCACAACAGTTTGACAGCAATGAATTAAAGAGCATTGGACAGGGAACAAACAAGAGAAGGGATTGGGTCCACTGCTGGTGATGAGTAAATTTTTTCAGCAGGCATGGATTTGTGGCAAAATTTAGCATTTTGTTTTCTACAAATTCTTTCACAAAAGGGAGGCAAAAATCTGCCACAAGGAAACACTCACTGAGTTTAATACATTTGGAGTGAGAAAACAATTGTCATGCATAAAAAACAGTTTGAATCCAATTGGCTTTTTGCTAATTTTTAGCAGATTCGCTCATCACATCCACTAGTTCAAAAGGCCTGCAAAAGCCTCATAAAGGTAAACAATTTCAAATTTAAAGCTGGTGATGGGTGCAAGTCATTCTTTATTAAATATGACTTCTTTACAATAGAGGCATATAACAGAATAGATCCTAAACTTTAATGATGGGCGAATTCCCGCGATTCGCCGCTGGCGAATAAATTAGCGAAATGCCAGCAAAAATTTACCGCCAAAAAATTCGCCAAAAAACGTCAATTCGCAAATTTCTCAGGAAATTCGCGAATTTTTCGGCGAAGCGAAACTCGTGAGATTCGCCCATCACTACTAAACTTGTCTCATTATACAATAGAAACAATACTACAAAGCCACTGCAGAACTACATAGATTTTTTAGACTGCATAATATTCTGCACAGTAGTGCTCCCCGATGTGAAAATTAAAAGCTCATGAAACAACAATTATGTCTTCATTTTCACAATGACTAATATTCTGTATTAAGGTATTATGATAGGTAATATAGATGTAGTTCCACGTAGACTGCTGCTGATTTTAATTATATTTAAAGTGAACCCGTAACGCTGAGCTCAATACAACACATAAAACACACAAATACATGAACTGTGCATTTTTTCCTTACCATTACTTAAGCAGATTTTATTTAAAAATTGTGTATAGAATATATTTTGTTAGAATGTTAAGTATTTTAAAACCATAAACAAAAAAATTAAAGTAACTAAATACAAAATTATAAATAAGGATCAAACAAGTTTTTTATTTAAACAGTAGCTCAAACAGTAATATAGCTATGTCAACTACTGATGAATAGTATTGATATAACTTTCTTCTGTGAGGCATTGGTTCATTTATGTGTATATTCATATATTACTGAAGTTACTTAAAAACCAAACCTAATCAAACCCAATCTTTCATTACTAGACTTATCTTATATTATGTAATTAAACTCTAGATTTTATAACACTATTTAATTTGGATTAGACAGCAGCCTACACAATTTTATACAAGTTTATACAATCATTTTAATGCTTTAAAATATATAACAAACCACATTTATTTTGAGTTTATTCTAAGTTTCTAATGAGAACTACTGTAATTAAATCTCACATAGGGGGAGGGTGCATACAGCTAAGTACACAATAATTTATAAAAAAAAAAAAAAACATGTATAAAATTTCTTTATAGGATGAATTTGAATTTTCACCATATATTACCAGTTAAAGCCTTTTTTTATAATCAAGAAAGTATACCTGTATCAAAGCCTCTGTATTTTTAGTAAAGAAATCAATACAATCCAATTATATAAAGGGCTATTGAGAGCATTATAAGGCACTTCTAGCAATATGCTGGAGGGACAAATTAGACTATATTAACATTGAAGCACATGCCATTCACCTACTGTGATTAGCCAAGGAAGTAGAAATTTTTAACTCTAATTACTGTAGCTTCATTAAAGTGAATATTGAATAAAAATGAATTAGAATGTATAACTCTCCCCCACCAAAAAAAAATGACTGGAACCATTTGTATTTGTATGATTTTTTTCAAACTACTTGAAAGATTATATATATATGGTATATAGTCACATTTTTGCAATGGTTGGATATTTTACATGGCTTGTTAAAATTGAGGATGTTATATTGTCTGATATGTACTCCTTCTTTGGAAAATAATGTGAAAAAAACAGTAGTGAATGTAAATTGGTACTTGCAGATGTAAATATATTTGTAAAGTATAACTTTAATTTTGAAAATATTTTACCAGTAATAATACCTTTATAATACACAAAAGGCCTGAATATCTTGTAAATTCTATCCTTATAAATGGCTCATAGTGATGTTATCTGTTATAAATGGCACTTAGGGGCAGATTTACTAATGGTCGAATTTCGAAGTGAAAAAACTTTATTTGTTTGGGAGGCCATTTTCGAAAACGGCAGTATTAGATTGACTTAAAATCATTTGATCAATTCAAACGATTTCCACCAAAATTCTTCGATTTTTCAGAACTTCAGAAAAAATTTCAGGATAAGTTCTAGGAGATCCCCCATAGGCTAAAATGGAAATTTGGCAGCTTAGTCGAATAGTCAAAGTTGAATGATTTTTAAAAGACCAGTACTTCGAAAATTAAAATTTTAAAAATTTTTTCAATTTGAATAGAATTTTGGGCTATTTCTATAGACGAAGTAGCCCAAAATTACTTTTAAGTTTAAATTTTAAAAATGTTATTCGAATTTTCTCTTTGACCCTTAGTAAATCTTTCCCTTAGTGATGTCACTTTTTTAACGACTCACATAATAAAATACCCCTTTTTGAAAAATATAAGGATATTAGAAGTAACCTCGGAGTTCCATGACCTTTATAAAAGCACTTAGGCTTTTATATGTTCATGGAACTCCTTGGTGACTTGTATTATCTTTGTATTTTAAAATAGGCAGTACCGTATGTGCTATATAAAGGCATTTATGCAGACTGTTACCTAAAATTTATTCAAGTAGTTGTCAATGACCTAAAATTATCAATCCTATGCTAACAGATAACAATAAATAATGAAACAGTGTGATAAGATATAATTGACAGTTGTTTTATTAATATATTTAAAAAATTATTTGTATTTTATTGAATTATTATTCACAATGAGATGCTGTTTTCATCTGTAGCAAAAAATGTATCTTATTTGTAGTGGTATATTGTATCCTTTTAAATAAGCTATACTATTTAAAAAGTAGATCTTTGTCATGATTTGATAATCAACCAAAGAATAACAAAACTGATCAGTGTAATAATCTTATTCATGCATACGTTTAGAAAATAGAAGAAAGTTTCATACTATATTATTTTTGCTAAAGTTCATAGCCTTGTATGTTTCAACATTGAACATCAGTTTCCAGTTTGTTGCCCAGTTTTCCAATTTAATCAAATCACTCTGCAAAGTGACAGCATCCTGCATGGAACCTATAGTTCTGAACAATTTTGTATCATCAGCAAAAATAGAAACAGTACTTTTAATGCCCTCCTCCATTAATAAACAACAAATGACCAAGTATAGAGACTTGTGGTACTCCACTAATAACACTGGTGCAATTTGAAAATGTTCTATATACCACCACTCTGTCTTTCAGACAGTTCTCTGTCCAGGTACAAATACTATGTTCCAGGCCAACATTCCTCAATTTAACCAGTAACCTTCTGTGTGGCACTGTATCAAATACTTTAGCAAAATCTAAGTACAGATGCAGTCACTTTGGATTGTAAGTTTAATGCGTCGTGACTTAACTCATCTATCTCATTTATCTCACTTAGCACAGAATATTGTGTCACAGCATCCCATCCAATTAAAGAGTTCACCATTGAAAACAATGGTGCTTTGGTATGCTAATGAAAAGGTTAAATGCATTAAATGAGTTAAGATAACTTTAGATAACACAGTTTCTTCAATTAGCCCTGAGTCACGACGCATTTAACTTACAAATCCAAGTGACTCTATCTGTAGATTACATCCACTTCCATCCCAAAATTGAGGTCCCTGCTCACCTTCTCATAAAAGAAATCGGGCAAGATATATTATGCATAAAACCATGCTGGGACAAACTCATAGTATTATTAGCAATGTAGTCAAGTAATACCCCTTTGAAAAGCTTTCATACAACTGACATCAGATTAATTGGTCTATACTTTTGAAGCTGAGAATGAGATCCCTTTCTAAATAGTGGCACTCCATTAGCAATTTGCCAGTCTCTCGGCTCCATGCCAGATCTCAGTGAATCCTGAAAAATTGAGTAAGTTTGGCATTCAAAGAGCTAAACTCACTTAGTACCCTAGGATTAATACCATGTAGTCCTGGACCTCTGTTTATCTTTTCTGGTCTGAAAAATTCCTTGTGCATGAACCATGCATCATTAGTTGAATTACTAGAATTTGGACTGTTTGAATTGACTCTCATTTGCTGCTGAAAGGGTTATGGTTCCAGAATGGGCCTTACTAGGAAAAGTCACTGTCAGCAAAGATCTATAATAGCTTATTCTAGGGGTGAGAGAAAGGATCAGAGTTGTTAGTAGAGAAGCCAGAGAGCAACACAATGACTGTGCAACATCATCAAGTGGATTTAATTGTCTGAAATATCTATGAAGTAAATGTTTATCATACCACCGGAGCAGTACCTCAAAGAAGTGTTAAGAACTCCAAGGACCCAAGTTATTGAGAGATCAGTTTTGTGTGTATGTATGGAGTCAGCGGGTTTGACCCTTACTTCACCAATAAACAAGGGTCCAACTAAAAAGAGAATCCTGGGCAACTCATGTCTTACTGTGTGTTTCAGGGCTACAAATGGCCTAGCCCAGGCTGGGTAAGAACAAGGATGGACTTAGGTACCAGAGAGATACAAATCTTCTGAACAGCATTTTATCTAGAATATTACAAACTTTTCTCCATGCAAAATGTGCACCAATTTAGAAGGAGCAGCCTTGTCCCTTTAATTCAGATCAATGTACACAATGTACAAAAAACTTCAGCTACTAACCCAGTTTCTATTCAATTAAATTCATCCTGTCTAAACTGAAACTAAAGTACTCTCTGTGGTTTCTACTTCAATAATATAAACAAATTTACAATTGCTTTCACATCACTTAGTGGCATGGGAGAAGACTTATATTGTGAGATCCTCCTATAAACCTTTCTGCAAAATAAAAATATACAGATGAAGCCACTTTGGATTGTTCATTTGACACAGAAAAACTTAACTCATCTATCCCATTTATCCCACTTAGCACAGAAAATTGTGTCACAGCATCCCATCCAATTAAAGAGTTTACCATTGAAAACAATGGTGCTTTGGTATGCTAATGAAAAGGTTAAATGCATTAAATGAGTTAAGATGACTTTAGATGACACAATTTCTTCAATTAACCCTGAGTCATGACGCATTTAACTGACAAATCCCAGTGGCTGCATCTGTATGCACAATGCGGTACCCAGGTCTATGGACTACTGTATGCTTTTCTGTCCATCCTTTTTCTTTGTTCCTAATGTTTTCTACTTCTACCTAATATGTATTTATTATTCCTCTGCTTATTGAAACTGATATACAGGACATTACTATGTAAGGTATGAAGTTTGGGGGGATCCCCGTTAGAGATTGCACCATAAATTCTTTCTCATTCTCACACACATCCTTGCTGCTCACCTCCTTAAAATATCTATTAGATGTCCAGTCCACATCTGGTTGGTTAACCTCATGGTGTCTTTTAAAGGGATGTATTTAAAACCTAAAGAATGGGGATATATACCGGTCATCCCCAATTGTACATATCCCCTCCTCTGCTTCAACCTGGGGGAAGTGGAGGCACCAGAAGAGCCCAACCAATGGACTTGGGAAAGAGCATCAGCATTCAGATGCTGTTTTCCGAGTCTTTGCTCTGCCTTCAACTTGAACTCCTGGAGTGTCAGGAGCCACCACGTCACTCTCGCATGTGCCCCTTTTTTCTGCTCTATCTATGTGAGTGAAGCATGATCAGAGATCGGTCTGAACCTTCTACCCAAAAGGTAATAATGGAGTGAGTTCAAGGGCTACTTGCTCAATTATTGCATTGTTTTTCTCAGCCACAGTCAGCTTTTTACTGAGAAACAGCATTGGGTGCTCTTCCCCATTAATGACCTGCTCCTAGACCTACATCTGAAGCATCTGTCTGGACAATAAACTCCTTTGAAAAATCTGGAGACACCATAATGGGGGGGGGCGGGGTGACAAAGTGCAGACTTGAGCTCCAGAAAGGCCTTATCAGCACCTGTGTTCCACTAAATAATGACTGACTTATGACCTTTGCTTAGGTCCATCATTGGAATGGTTATAGTGCCAAAATCAGGGACATACCTACGGTAGTACCCAACCATTCCCAGGAAAAGCTCGTACCTGTTTTTTTGTTTTCGGTTGGGCCAGTTCTGGACAGCATTTATCTTATTTAACTGGGGGTTTACCAGCCCTCTTCCAACGATCTACCCAAGGCACCTTGCCTCTTCCTAGACTTTAGGCAAATGGGACTACTAAAGATGACAATGCTATCCAGGTAAATGGATGAGTACCTCTGATGGGGCCTCAAAAGCTTGTCCTTTGCAATTTGGAATGTAGCTGGGTCTGTTTGTAAAGCAAAGATAATCCTCCTATATACAAAATGGCCATCTGGAGTGGAGAATGCAGTTTTATTATTTGCTGTCTGATTTAAGGGTATTTGGCAATAACCCTTTGAGAGGTGGTGATATAAATGGCAGGACTCAACCTTTATATAATAACTCAGAAGAGTTATATTGTGTCATGTCATCCATATATCATGTTGTAGTGTAATAAAAAGGAGAGGGAAAAATGAAATTCTTCATGGTGGGGGAAAGTTTAAGTGACTCTCAGAAACAATCATTGTGAATCATTTTAAATAAATTCCTTTTCATCAAACTTGGTGAATCATTTATGTAGTTTTTTTTGTGATGAATTTGTTTAACAAAAAATTATTTGGTATTACCCTTCAAAATCAGATCCAAACATCTCAGTATTTGAAGTCTTTTTAACCCCATAAATTGTTCTATTGTTTTAACAGACCGATTAAATGGTAAGTTTTAATATCAGAAATAATGACACAGGGCACTTTATAAATTAAAAGCACTTTATATTTATATTTATTTATTGTTCAATTAATTAATCACAAAAACAAATTCATGAATGATTCACCAAGTTTGATGAAAAGGAATTTATTGAAAATGATGGACAATTAATTTTTCTGAGAGTCACATGAACTTTACCCCACCTTGAATAATTTCAATATTTTTCCTCTCCTTTTTATTACACTGCAACATGGTATATGGATGGTGCAACACAATATAACTACTTTTTGGAGTTGTCTGTACATCCTTACTCTTTTAAATTTTATTCGGAGGCAATAATAATGTTTGATGTTAAATAATGTTAGCTGGTGCGGAGTTAAAACCAAAATAATTTTCAACCTTTATAAGTTTGCCTACCCGGGGCATGGGATAAGCGTCACATTTGGAAATTTTATTTTTGGAAATCATTGCAGAATCACAATAGAGTACAGTTGGGCTTGGGTACCATATGATGGAACTCGATCAGTCACTCTGCGACTCTTCAATGACTCCTAACGCCAGCATTTTTTTACCTCCTCTGAGACACAGCTTTACTCCTGGCTCTGTTATGATGTCATGCTCTATGACATTATTGCTTCCAGGCAACTCAGAACAAATCTCCTTGTTTCTCTGCAGAAACTCCCTTACTTGCTGGGTTTGGGCTTTTGACAATGCTGTGGCCATTAAGATGCTGCTAACACCAACCTGAGACTCAAGCCTCCCACTAGCCAATGTCGAAACTGATTCTTTATCCTGCCAAGGTTTGGAGAACCTTATAATTCACCTCACTGACCTTTTCTACAATTTCAAATGGGCCCTGCCATCTGGCTAAGTACTGGAAGTGCCTCACCTTAGCAGACTGATTGTATACCCGGCACTGAGCATCTTTGAGCACTTTGCGTCTGTTCCTCAAACAGAGGCATCACTCCTGCAATCGTTTGCCTCATTTGAGAGACGTTTGAAACACGTTTGCGGAGATTAGCTTCATTCTCCCAAGCCTCCTTTACAATATCAAGCAGTCCCCATGGCCTCGCCCATACACCAACTCAAAGAAAGAGATCTCTGTGGATGCTCCTAATGAAGTGAATATCAGAGCAGGTAATAAACAATCCCAATCCTTATCACCTTTTTGTACCACTCAGTTAAGCATTGATTTTAAGGTCTTATTAAAACTTTCAACCAAGCAGTCTGTCTGAGAATGGTAGACAGACATACGTAATTGCTTTATCTGGAACAATTTATACACAGCGGCCATAATATTTGACATGAATGGGGTACTCTGGCTATTGAGTATCTCCTCGGTAAACCCTATCCTTGAAAACATCAGGAATAGCTCACAGGAAATGGCTTGATAGGTATTCCATAATGGAATAGCTTCTGGATATCGGGTGGCATAATCAAGGATCACCAAGATATACTGATGCCCTCGGGCAGATTTTACCAGGGGACATACCAAGTCCATGGCTATAGGTTGAAATTGTACCTTCATAATGGGCAAGGGCAACAGGAGGCTACAAAATTTAGATGGTCTGTGATTCATACTTATGTCTTCTGTTCCCTCAAGTGTCCACCCAGGGCATCAAATGCACCAGGTCAAGTATTAATCATCTGTATGGCCAGGGAACAGTTGTTCAACAACCTCTTCATGGACTTAAGTGACTCTATAAAAAGCAGATCACTATTTACATTGTATTGTTACATAGTTACATAGTTACATATTTAGATTGGGTTGAAAAAAGACATAGTCCATCAAGTTAAACCCCTCCAATTTAAAAACCCAGCATACACACACACACACATCTCCACTCTTTCACACAAACCATATACGGTATGCCCATAGCTATACTAACTGTAGAGTTTAGTATCAAAATAGCCTTTGATATTATGTCTGTCCAAAAAATCATCCAAGCCCCTCCTAAAAGCATCAACAGAATCAGCCATCACAACATCACCCGTCAGTGCATTCCATAACCTCACCATCCTGACTGTGAAGAACCACCAACGCTGCTTCAAATGAAAGTCCTTTTCTTCTAGTCTGAAGGGGTGGCATCTGGTGCGGTGATCCTCATTATGGGTTAAAAGGTCCCCTGACATTTGTTTATAATGTCCTTGAATATATTTGTAAAGTGTAATCATGTCCCCTCGCAAGCGCCTTTTCTCCAGAGAAAACAACCCCAACCTGGACAGTCTCCCCTCATAATTTAAGTCTTCCAACCCTCTAACTAGTTTAGTTGCACGTCTCTGCACTCTCTCCAGCTCATTTACATCCCTCCTAAGGACTGGAGTCCAAAACTGCACTGCATACTCCAGATGAGGCCTTACTAGGGATCTATAAAGAGGTATAATTATGTTTTCATCCCTTGAGTTTAGTGTGGCCATCAGTTACTGTATCTGCACCCGGTTCTTGAGAAACACCATTTATCACCACCACTGGCTCTCTGGCATTAACTAAGTTGGGACCCTGCATCTGGCCAGTGCTAAAGGCTCCTATGAAACATCCAGATCAGGAGATAAGGGGTTTGATGACTCATCCTCCCCAAGCATTACCTGTAATTGGGAGACCACCCCCTCAGAGGATAGCTTGGTCTTCTGACCGGATACCTTATTAACCTTCTACAGAGTTTGAGGAGGTGACACAATATAATTTTGAAAGTAATACATTACATCAGTTTCACTGGGTATATCAATTATAACATCCTGTGGGGTTTGGGACCCAATTCAATCCTCATGTCAGTAATTTTCATCCTCACACTTTGCCAGAACTTTGGAAAGTCACGTAACACAATAGTGATTTGTAGCAGTTTACTCACTTACTTGTGACTAGTCGATAGGACCGAGTATCGCCATGGTTTTGGGGTCCCCATGCCAATGCTGCAGGTCAACAGGGAAGGACCAAATTTTCTGATCTGTCACAACCCGCTGTCCAGTCAGAGTCTTTGGTTGCAGCCACTTGGTGACAAAATAGATAAGTCATGCATCTGTGACCTAGGTGGTAGATTGGTTTGATATTTTCACCGTTGCCGAGGCTGGGTTCTAACCGCAGTGGTTACCCCTGGGCGGGCCAGTATCTCTGCCTTCAGTCAATCATAACTCAAGGCATTTTCTGGGTTAAGATCATAATATGCCTTCTGTGGATTGTCAGACAGAAATGGAGCTATTAGGACAGCCCATTTACGTCAGGGTTACACTTCTCACTCTGCAGTTCTCTCAAACATGGCAAGAAAGGCCTCAACATCATCACCTTAAGCTACCAAAAATTGCCCTCCCTTTAAACAAAACAGGGATTGTTTGTCCATATATTGCAATGTATTTAAGCTGGCCAACTACAACCCAATTTAACTAACTATGTAACTATCAGTGGGAATCAACTTATGGAGAAAATTACTTGTCTGAGTGGTTACCTGGTTACCCTGGGCCAAGGTAACAGACTCCTGTCTTGGAGCAAGCTGCTCTACTACCTCAGCTAACAACTTGGCTTGGGTAATTGTAGTCTCTTGTAAGGCAGTTGCTTGTAAGGCCACAGGCAAAGCAATTAACTGAGCATCTGTGCAGTGCTGTTGAGTATCCAAAAAAATTCAAAGGCACACAGGACTTATCAAACACAAAAGTGTTTGTTGCAAATAGCGGTGCAACGTTTCGGGGTTACCCCCTTTGTCAAGCATCCTTGACAAAGGGGGTAACCCCGAAACATTGCACCTCTATTTGCAACAAACACTTTTGTGTTTGATAAGTCCTGAGTGCCTTTGGATTTTTTTGGATGCTGATTTGTGGGAGGTTGCTGGATCTCCACCATCTAGCACCAGGCGTCTCTAATCAGCCGGACACAGATGGTGTGCGAGAGCCACAACTATTCCCAGAGCTGTTGAGTAGCCATGGCAGATAACTGGGCCTCCAGGTTCTTTTGCTGAGTGGCCAGAGTGTGTTGCTGAGCCTCTGTAGCCTTCTGCTGCATGACCATGCTCTGCTGAAGTTGTACTGTAGCTTGAGCAAATTGCTGCAACAGTTCCTCCATCTTAGAGAAAATAGGTTACTGTCTCTTTAAATATCAGTTTTTTTCTCTTTGGTAGTGACTGCCTGCATCGGAGCACCAGTTGTGAAGCATGGGGGATCACAGCAGGCCACTCCAAAGTGAAAGGAAAACATTCTGTTTATTTTGGAATTAACAAGCTTCCAACAGCAAGCAATGAAAACATAGTTACACATTTAAATTGGGTAACAAAAAGACAAAGTCCATGAAGATCAACCCCTCCAAATGAAAACCCAGCATCCACACACACACACCCCTCCACACCATCACATAAATATATATTTCCACATACTAACTAAAGAGTTTAGTATCACAATAGCCTTTGATATTATGTCTGTCCAAGAAATCATCCAAGCCCCTCTTAAAGGCATTAACAGAATCAGCCATCACAACATCACCTGGCAGTGTATTCCACAACCTCACTGTCCTCACTGTGAAGAACCATCTACGCTGCTTCAAATGAAAGTCCTTTTCTTCTAGTCTGAAGGGGAGGCTTATGGTGATCCTCTTTATGGGTAAAAAGATCCCTAATATATTTGTAAAGTGTAATCATGTCCCCTCGCAATTGCCTTTTTTCCAGAGAAAACAAAACTGGACAGCCTACCATATACAGCAGTCATTGTAAATTATTCTTTACATCTGACAGATGTTTATGTAGTGGTATTTTTTTATCACCATGTAATATTAAACATCATAAGTATTTGCATTTTTATATGCTTTATCTTACTCAAAATGTCCTCAAATGTGTATGCGCGGCACATCATGAATAAGTGTTAATAAACTGACCCAGTAATTGAAATATAAAAGTCCATGAAACAATACTAAAATTTTAAAGGTCAGATAGTAGATGGTTTGTTTTACCTAAAAATGAAAGCAGCCTTTTATGTTTTATGCAGAAAAGGTTAACAGCACAAACAGTACAGCTGAATATGATATTCTTACTATGTTCAAATGAGCAACAGCCTAAGGGGAGCCTTAGGCAAGTTTGCTCTACTTAGAGTATTTTAGTATGTTATAAGAAGTAAAAATATATATACATTTTTTGGTATCAGTGTGTTTATATAGGTCAGAATTAATTATTGATATTGTATTTTTGTATTACAAAAAGCATTTTTTTTTAAATTGGTATGTGATTCAAAATGGTCAGCATAAAATAGTTTTTTTTCTGACATGTTGAATCATGATTTCAAATGTACAGGTATAGTTTGCAATTCTATTTATTTTACATTCTAATATGGAACATCTTTGCATGTCAATACATTCATTTAAAAATGCAATTTAGTTTAAAAGAGCTGAATGCTTTGAATTTTAATTTAGGCATCATATACATTTCTACAGGAAATGCAGCTTAGAGGCAAAGAATAAGGAGACTGACTTCTTAGGAAGAGGAAAATCAGGCATCTATGTTATATAAAAGCAAATAAAATATTGAACTTAACTTGTGTATTATATGCAGCTACAAAAAGCTGATAATATAGATCAAATTTTCTACTTACTAGAACATGGTAGTAGTGTTAAAATTGTCTTCTTCCTATATGCTTATTAAGGGGCAGATTTACTAAATTCTTGTGAATGATTCGAAATTCAATCAAATTTTTTTAAAAATCCGAATTTGAATTTTTAATAGATTTTTGTGGCCACTTCGACCATCGAATTTTAAAAATTCAGTCGAATCGAACGATTCGAATATATCCAATAAAAATCTATTCGATCATTTAACCAATTGATGGTCGAATTACTGTAATTGCCCTTTAAATTTAATTTGATCGCCTAGTTTGCCAGATTAAACCTACCGAATGGCTGTATAACCCTATGGGAAGCTCCCATAGGGTTTCTCCAGCTTTTTTAATGAATTAAAAAAAATTTGATTTGATTTGAATTTGAATTTTATCGATTGATCAATTTTTATTATTCAATCGTTCGATGTGTTGAACCCTTCAAATATGAATATAAAATTCAAGTGTTTAAATTCGATAAAAATTTGATGGTCGAATTCAAGTTTTTTTTTAAATCTGCTCTGAAGCCATTTCAAGGAGCCTTGTATTTAATTTTTTTTAAAAATCTACTCTGAAGCCATTTTAAGGAGTCTCTAGTCCTACCCTACAAATTCCATAAATACTTCAGGCATTTCCTAATATTGTAATACGGTGTCTGGGAGAACTCTAGAAGGAAGGTACATAGCTCCCATAATGTTCTAGGAGACCCAGAATGTAAAGAGAATTGCAGATGCTGTGAATAATCTGCAGTTAATTAGCACTGCAGGTGTGGGAGTGATGTCGCCATCTGGGAGGAGAGAAACTCTTTGCCAAAAGCAGGAAGTGAATGTGTGTGTGGTTCGTAACTAGGGGAGGACTGTGATACAAGTCTCAACAAGTCTCTGGGAGACTGAGGTATGAACTAACTGCTTAAGTGGGACTAATGCATTACTGAAAAGAGTAAGACCTCTGCAATGAGTGGGCCAGTTAACAAGGAAGTTCTGATTAACAGGCACAAATTTAAATTTTCTGTTAATTCTGTTACAAGCTGGAAGTCCATTTTGAGTTTATGCCCACAATTTCCTTCTCCATACTTTCCAAAAATGTGGAAGTGTCCCTCCAACCCCACCTCCTCAAAAGACAGTTCTAGGCCATGCCTGGAAGTCCTTGCCTTTCTACGTTGTCAAGTTATTTCTCAAACTTCCAAAAAATCTGGAACTCTCCCTCCTACCCCACTTCCTGAAAAGGACAATCCTAGGTTAAACAAAGCGATGTGCTTCTAAAAATAACTCTAAGCAAACATTTAATAAAAACATTGATGATGGCATGGTAACTGAAGGCACTTTTTGATTGAACCCATGGACAATATTGCAGTATGGCAATGTTTTCTAGATCATGGTCAAGAAGAAACTACCTTCACCCAAGCTTTAGCATTATCTCCTAAAGCAGTAAGAAACTTGAATAAAATATGTGTATATTTTGAAGACCACTAAATAAAACCTCTACAGAGGTCAAACAATTAGAATCATTACAATTTAAAATCAATCATCTCATATATTTTAAAATTAGCCAAACAGCAAACCATGGCTTTTCTAAAAAGTCAGTTGATGTTTTACAGATTGCTCCTCAGAGGACAATCCAAAATTTCTCACTATGCCTCATTTCATCCAATTTTCTTTTGACAAAAACATGTTTCTCTTATTTCTTTCTTTTTTGGAAATGACAGGAAATGTTAGTTCTTTACATCTCTACACAAAAATGTCAGCTCAACTATCTGCTGTTAGTTTGACTGAATGCTTGTTCCTAAAGTGCTTCTCTTTCTTTTTTTCACCTAAAACACTGTTGTGATCTCTTAAATTAATTGCATGCTTTAAAGCTATATAATTATTGTAAATTAGTTTCAAAATGTATAGTTTGTCTATGTCCATATCTTTCAACTTAACATCCCGCTGAGAACCGGTAATTCTAGTGTTCTTTTCTCATTGGTCTGCAATTATTACTCAGACTGAAATAACTGCAGTGAATACATTTACAGGAAATCTAGCTAATTAAACTGATAGGTTCACCTTACACATTAGCTAATACCATTGTGTATGTGGTTGCAAAACTTGATGACAATCTCTCTAGCATTTAATGGACTACCAGTTAAGTTCTTTTCAACTTTATATCCTCCAAGAACCTTATTTTATAGTATGGATAGTATTGATTAATGTTAAAATAAATGCTTTCGATAAAAAACAAGCAAGTATTACTTAATACTGTCAAATGGGAAAGTTATATGATAATACACAAAAATATTTCTTTTACACTCTCTCTAATACTTCATAACCTGGAACCTTTAGATTATTTTAATTTCTGTTATTTTTAAGTAATAAAAGCTAATATTTGTTTAACTATCTAACCTTACTTTTCACTCTCTAGTAATATGTTTCCCCCTCAATTGTACTTTATTTATGAAGTCTTGCCTATTAGCATTACAATTTGAGTTCTCTTTGTCCCAAATACCAAAATTTCAAAGATTTAGAACAAAAGAAACTTGAAACAATTGTATCTACCCAAATGACATTGAAATCACGGTGGAGTGAACAGTCTAAATTTTAGCATATGTTTAATGTTTTTTTTTTGCCTCAAAAATTGCCAAGGGTCTTGAGCCCTTAAATTGCTTGAAAATGCATGGGAGGCTGCCATTCCATCATGATTTTCTGCACTTGTGATAACCCATGGAAAAGTAATTGCAATGCAGATTATTCACAATTATGCACAATGTACTTGCTGCAAATGCACAATTTAAATATGCCCCTCTATATGTACTGTATGTACATAATGCCATTTAAATATCCTTTATTCAACAAGCCCCCTTACCATTATCTATTTATTATGATTTCTAAGTGGAATCTCACTGGAAGATGTTGTATAAGGAGGTGGAAAATAAACAGCACATTTAAAAAAAATCACAGTGTGCCATTCAAATACTACATTTGACACCATTATTGTTTGCAGCTTTAGATCTAGTTTAAAATATATAAAGTCAACAAGGAAAATTATTAATTCTGTAGGCAGTTGCTTTAGGGAAAACAGGTAAAGATTTACAGTGGATGATAGTTTATATTTTCCTATAGCAATATCAAGTAGCTGCTTAAAGTTAAGCTGAGATTGTAAGAGGAGGAACACAGATGCTGAAAATCATTACAAAACTTTATAAGTACGCAGTTTTTTATTTGGCAATGCCTGGTTATTAGGGATTTGAGAAATGACTATTTCTCATAGGCTATAATGGATAGTAAAACAAAATTGTGAGCAGTTTACATAATGTTGCATGGTTTGAAAAATTGCTACATGAAAAAACCACCCATCGACTTTTGGTGAATTTTTTGCTGTCATCGGTTTTTGGTAAATGAAACAGGACAGATTTGACAACCACTCATGGTGACGTGCAGCGTATTTTAGTGCCTTTTATTACACAGCATATTAAATAGTCCCTTCGATGTACATTGCCACCAGGTTAGCATTTTAACTTTTAATATATTTTCTCATTCTAAGAATGAGCTGCTATTTCAAGTTCATGATAAATAGTTCAGCAAGCCTCCAAGTAAACTAGTAAAAAAGAAGCATGATCTTTGAGTAAAAAGATGCAATTTACAATTTATTACCTATACCTCTCTTTTTCATATTCTAGTCTATCAAACTATACCTTTTCAAACAATTGCCTGTGCCCTGGCAATATTGTGCATGGAGAGCTGCTTAACAACTATATATATACTATAAATGGCAAAGTTAATCAACAATTGATTTGTAACTAGACCCTGACATGTTTATAATATTAGTAACATGATAGGTAGGACAGCATTAAGTTCACAAGCTTACATGGCAGTGGGGAAATGTTCTTCACAACCTATGCAGAGCACATTTATCATCCAAGATCATTTTTAGACACTGATAAATCAGGATCATAGAATAGCACAGTAATTGCAGTGATTTGCTTTTTGATTCTGTATTCTAGGCCACAATATCTTTTCATATAGAAAAAGATCTATACCACTTCTATTCTTGGTTATCCCAGATTAATTCTAATAAATCAATAAAGAATGGAAGATTAGGGGGCAGATTTACTAAGGGTCGAATTCGAGGGTTAAAAAACCCTTGAATTCGACCATTGAATATAAAGGGAAAGTAAAATCCTTCAAATTGGTATTCAAAGGATTTAACCGAAATTCGATTGGTCGAACAATTGAATAAATTCGAATAAAATCAAATAAATTTAATGGTCAAAGTCACCTAATTTGCATATTCAAATATCCAACCAATCGAAATTATTCAATTCGATCAAAATTTGAATCCTTTACACAAATTTGATAAATCTGCCCCTAAAACACAGAATTGCAATTTGCATTTTTGTTTCATTAAAATATGAGTGATATGCAGTGACCACCAAAGTGGTGTAATGCTTTCTTGGCCTATCTGGCACACCGATAGTTAAAATGTCCGGCTATTGATATGAGCATGGGTTACACTGCGACTTTACACATCTGGGCAGAGCCTTCGCAATGTGAAAGCTATCCCTTTAAGAAGTGGTTGAACTATAACCCACAGGCACTGTACACACACACAGGGAAAAAAACTTGGGCGCCAGGAGGTTCTTGGTGAAAACAGTAACTGGGTTTATTAAACATATGCACAAGGCAATGGACCTCAGGTTTACTCACACAGGAGCGGATGATAAGGAATTAGAACATGACATCTGCCACATCACATCAGAGGCAGGTTTACAGCAGTAGTACAGACATCCAGCAGGCATTTGCAGTTACACGATCACTTCCCTCCTGGAAGTTGACAAAGAAAGTAGCCTCTACCCTCACAGTCCCTCCTCACTGAGGTCCCTGCACTCAGGTATTCAAAATCAGTGGGAAGCTACTCCCTACTGCAAATCCTTGTTGGAGTTGTGCTACTCATGCTGCTAAACCTCACTACCTTACTCTCCTAGAGAGTCTATCACACAAACTCCCCTAGGATAGCTATTCCTCATTGACGAGATTTCCTGGTTCCCGACTTACCCACCAAAGGTATCACCTCCCTTTGGGGGTCACTTCAAAGCATCAGGCCTTTCGTACCCAGGTCCCCCATGGCACACGCTGCTGGATCACCATTCAGAGGCCAAAGAGGAAGCTGCCCCTCCCTTCCCAGCATTATATAGCAGTGTGACAGGGAGGTGTCACTACACTTCTGGTCCAATGATTTCAGGTGTTACACACAAACAGCTACATAGGCTTCTGCCTAGCAACTAACAGGGTGGGGTTTTAAAGCTATAGGAATCTTGCATTCCTATAGATCCCTACAGTGGTTTTATGGATTTAGTAAACTCAGTACAAGGAAGTTAACACTGAATGGTAATAACTTCCATATTCTGACAACTTTATTGTACCTTTGCAGACAGACCTGATGTAATTGAAATGTTATTCTATCAACTTCAGTATGTGATAGGCAGCACATTGTACAAATTCTTACTTATATCTTATTTATCTACTTATATTTCTGACAGGTTTCGGCATGAAAATAGTCCCATTAAAACCAATTTCAACTTTATAGCTAGGCTGGTGGAATATAAAAGATAGAGAGGGAATACGAAAATCCATTAATTGCTAATTCCCATTTTGACTAAACCCCAGAAAAGAACCTTTCTTGATCACTTGAACTTTATACCAAAAATCAATCCTTTGCTCTGTTTTTACAGTTCAATGGATGGACTTGCTAGGAAATTGCCACCTTAACAAACAAGAGGCATTTAGCATTAACTATTAGCCTATGGGAAACAGTCTAAGTAGCTTATAAGGAATCATGTTTGTGCTATAGAGCTTTTTAAAAGAAGTGGTTTTAACCATTGTCTTGTCCACCACATCTCTACTTCTTGTATATGATGGTAATACTGTCAATATTTTGTATAAATCCAACTGACTCTAAAATCAATTACATAGCCTTGAACTTTATGTGGAACCTTACCCCAGTCTGTAAGGATAGGAGTAAAAGGTCATACAGAAACATATTTATTTGTATAAGCAGCATCATTGCTTTGGAAGGATTAGCATGGTCTTCCTTTTGTTGGTACATGAATTTCAGTCAGCTCCCAAATGTACAGTATGAAAATATAATGAAGTTTGTTGCCAGACAGCCGAGGACAATGAAAGTTAATCAATTAAACTGCGTGTTTAGATTGTAGTGCCTTTATAGATTGGGGGGTCTCATTATACAATACATTGTGGGGTATACACTCTCAATCTTTGTTTTGGAGTCTATTTTACCCTTTTTAGGTGTAGTTACAACGCCATAATGCTGTAAACTGCCTGCATTTCTGCATGGCAGGTAAACTATGGCCTTGAAAAGAGACAAAACATCAACTGATCAAGAAGGCATGGGTACAGTCATTTGTTTTATTGAGAATGCTAACATTTTGGGGAACAGGTGGATTTCCAGTGTAGGAACTTAAATACATATCTCAGCTTCCAAACATAAGCTACTGAATACTATACACGTTCAAAGAATTTCTGCAACCTAAAAGCATAACCTGACTAAAAGAAATACCAAATGCCATAAAGTCAGTTTCATTTGGTAATTTTGTGGTTTTATCTCCAAGCTATTTTTTTATACGTTTGCTTTTGTCTGACTATTGCTGTACTTGTGAGAATTACTAATATAATAGATTGTTAAAGCATGTTCAGTATGTGGCTAAATCCATTATTGCTTTGGGCCAAATCCCCAGGTCTTTTGGTAAACTTATGGTAAACTTATCATGCCCCTGTAGGTGTTTAGTCAAACATGCCTGGAAGGCTTTAACAGCCACTTGCTGAAAATGTACTCTCAAATAAAATGTTTCACTACTGCAATCACAGAAATCCAAGATATATTGTATTATTTAGGGCTCAAAGGAATCTACTGCATCTAATAAACTCAATGACTATAATCCTTCATATATTCTTAAGCCATCAGAAACTGCCTTAGGACCCCTTTTCATGACAACAGAGCACTAACAGAATGTAAGAGTGTGTAGTCCACATGGAAATTCATCAGCTAAGCAGCAACCTGAACATCTCCAGGTAGATTTAGAAGCTTTACACCTGTAAGCGCAGGTTTCCTTTTTTCTATTTGTGCAGGAAACCCTACAGTAAAGCTTATATTATAGAAGGAGATTGGTATCTGTCTCATGTATCTGAGCAGAAAAAAGTTTGATTTCAGCAGTTCAAGAAGTCTAACATGAAACTATCAACAATCAAACCAATTTACAGACAGCTAGAAGTAGCAGCAACTACTTTCCTTGTGGGATTTAACTGTTCTCCATGTAGCAATGGAATTGTAGTCACAGTATTATGGTAATGTCATTTCACAGGATTAAAGGGATGTAAAGACAAAAACATAAAATCCAATTCTTACATTCTTTTATGAAAAAAAAACCTATCTCTAATAAAATTTAATTTAAATAACGTCTACCGTTTTTATAAGAAACCTGACTGTATGCATTGAAATTCTCCTTTTATTTACTTGATTTATTTACTTGAAACTTCAGACTATCCCTAACTGCTCTGCAGGGAAACTATCATACTTTCAAATGGCAGGGGGAGGGATTTTCCAGAAATCGAGCAGCTTTATTTGTTTCCCTGTAGAACAGCCAGTGACCACGTAGAGATTCATATCTGCAGCAGGCAGAGCAAGTAAAGGAAGGGGGGATTTCATTGCATACAGCTTTTTTAAATTGAAGTATATTGGAGATAGGTTTCTCCTTCAGTTAATAAAGTAAAAATGGTATTTTATTTTTGCCTTTACATCTTCTTTAATGTTTCCAACTCCAACTGCAGGGACAATTATCATGGAGCCAGATTGATTTGGAGTTTTTTTTTTTTTTTTTTGCTGCAGCAACTGGTTCTGGAGACAACACAGGACCCAGTGCAGTCTGCATACTGTGATTATTAATCTAGCTGTATCTGCTTTCTATGGCAGATATTATTTGTCCTGTACTGTTTTGATAATTTATGATAATCCCTAAGCAGCAGCCAAGAGCACACTGAATATGTGCATGGTCTTGAAAAGATGTTTAACAAAAGTTACAAGATGTTGGCTCCTCTAGCATTATTCTGTTTTATACTTTAGATTCCCTTTCTTAATCTTAATTGCAATTATTGTGCTAAAAAAGATTTTGCTCGATAATGGAGTGCTCTAACCGCATGCGATTATCCTTTCTCAAGTCAGGTGCTTGTACAGTGTTAGTCCAACCTGCCACTGGTCAGATATCCAATACAAACGTCCAATACACTGCAGCACACTGGAAGTTGAATAGTGTATCAAAGTGAATTTATTTACTCAAGTAACTGCAGTGTATTGGACGTTTGTAAAAAAAAATTGCTGTGATTTGTGCAAATAGTAGCAAAATGACAATTCAAAATGTAGCCCTCAGCTCTTGGTTGTGACTTCTTTTAATCTTTGTACAGCAGCGGTCACTTTTTTTGCATTCATTGCTGTGGTCATTAAACTGGTTGTAAACTGGATGCAGACTTTCAACTGGAAACTGGTGCCTCACTGAACCAATCAAAACAAAAATACATAAAAGATGTCTGTAGTAATATGCCAAATCACTTGCTGTGTTTTTATTGAAGATGTTTCACCAGTCATCCAAATGACTTTTTCAATTCAGAATGAACAAGTGTTGGAGCACTGACTTACAAAAAGAAACTTCCAGTTGATTCAGCTTATTACTACAGTATCATGAACTCGATTAATGAGAATCTTCACAAACAATGCATAAAAGAATCAGTACCCAGAAGAAACCAGTGACATTCTGTAGATTTATCAAGGGTAGAACTTCAAAGTGCAAACACTTTGAAGTTCAAATTTAAAAAGACCAACCAAAATGAATTCAGTTTTTTTTTTAATAGATCAGTTTTTGATCAAATCGGTCTGTTTTCGATTGAATTCAGATTGTGTGAATCTAAGTAATAGCGCATTCGATCGAGTTTGATTGAAATATTTCCAAAAAAACTTTGAGTTTTCAAAGTCCACCAACTGACTCCAAATGGGTTCTATGAGGTCTCCCATAGACTAAAACAGCAATTCAGCAGGTTGTAGATGGCGAATGGTAAAAGTTTAATTTTTAAAGAGACAATACATGATAATTTTAGAAATTCAAATTTTCACATTTTTTTGCAAATTCCAACTGAATTTGTACTATTCCCTAGTCGAAGTACACAAACAAATTTAATTTTGTTTTAATTAGAATTTTCACTTCGACCCTTGATAAATCTGCCCTTTAGTGACATTTTTGTAAGGCTTATCTGTGAAAAAACACCCATAGGCCCCAATGTATTAAAAAAATAATTGGAAAAGTATGCCACAAAAAAAATTGATTTCAATGTCTTTTGCAAATTTTTTGGCAAATCCAAATGGGACAGATTCACTGATCACTAGAAAATATTAGGCAAAAAACACAAATATTTTGGCTTGCTGAACTTGATCCAGGTATAAAGGGCAGGTACTACGCTATTAAAATATTTTATTAATAAAAAGTAAAAATTCATCTAGCTATTTTGGTAATACCTGACCTTTAGCTAATTAAAAGCTCTTAGCAAGCTTATATTACTAGGAACAAGTGGATACCTGTTGGACCAATGAATTAAATGGACTACATACTGTATTTTACTAAAACAACAATGTTAGCATTGCCTCTCATATAAAGGACAAATATATAGGGAAAGATGAGGAACCATTCGGTCTCTTTAAGAATCTGTATAACTTTTGTGTCACTTGAATAACAGGGTTAAACAGAACAAAAATGGAAGTCTTTAAAATGCTTTTTAATGAATAAACATATCAGTATATTCCCCTTGTAAGTAAGAAACATTGTTGCAAAGCAAAATCTTTTTGGTTCAGTAGAAGTGATGGTGTTGAGGTGGATAAGAAAAGATGTGCTTTTAAGGCTTTAAAGTTAGCTAGGATAGCCAAATCATTTATAAGGTACAAGGAGGCCAATAAATCATGCAAAAAGAGCAACAGGCAAGCAAATGGAAAAGGATATTGCAGAAAGCAGCAAAAATAATCCAAAATTATTTTTTAAATATGTTAATAGTAACAAAATTAAGCAGGAAGGGATGGGACCCTTTATATCATAGGGGGGTCAGCTGGCTGAGAACAAAACAAAAGAGATTCTGAATTGAATTTTTTGTCTGTCTACACAAATGAGGAACCAGTTAATGAAGGTTTCCTTCTTAATAGTCCTGATTCTAGTAATACAGCTAATGGTGCATTGTTCACAGATGAGGACATTCAAAAGAGACTAGAACATGTTAAGATAAACAACATCCTGGGGTCAGATGGTATTCATCAAACTTAGCTCTGTGATTGTCAAACCTCTTTACTTAATTTTTCAGGATTCATTGAGGTCTGGCATGGTGCTGACAGACTGGTGAATTGCTAATTTGGTGCCGCTATTTAAAAAGGGATCCCGTTCTCAGCATCAAAACTATAGTCCAGTTAGTCTGACGGCAGTTGTAGGAAAGCTTTTTGAAGGGTTAATAAAGGATAAAGGCTATGGTGATACTAAACTCTATAGTTAGTATAGATACTGTATATGGTTATATTTAGTTTAGGTGAAAGTATGCAGGGTGAGTGTATGGATTCTGGGTTTTCATTTGGAGGGGTTGAACTTGATGAACTTTTTCAACCTGATTTAATTATGTAACTATGAATAAGACTCATTACAGTCAAAACATGTTTTGCTAATGAAATCTGCAGCACAGAGCAATCACTAGAGCAGAGCAATATTTATGCTGTTTGTATACTTTTGGTCTAGACTATTTCTAATTGAATATTTATATTAGGTAAAATCACCAAACAAAAATGGCAAAATGATGCACTGATTGCTAGAAAAACCTATCAATCAATTGCTAAAAAGCATTTACATGTTATCAGTCAGATTAATTGCTTTGGGTTATTAGACTTGAAGCCAGTGTTGTACTGTTTATTGCCTTACCCATAAATAAACACTCTAATGCAGAAAGTCACAATGCATTTTACTATAATATCAGTTATTCTTATACTAAGATTTCATTTACAGTATATACTGTATTTTTTTTAAGAAATGAAGTCAAACTGACATTAAACTAATTGATAGCTAGCGGGAGTTTCCAAACTATACCCTCTTGATGTTCAAACACCATCACTAGCTTTCCAATAGCAGGGGTACACTACGCAACACATCAAGTTTCTGTACTTTCATTCTGGAGAGCTAATTTCTGCCTGATTGCACTGCTGACATAAAAAGAGAATACGTCCAACATTGAAGGATCATAGTAATTTATAATAAACCTTCAGCATGATCCTTTTTTAGAATTTATCTTCTAGTTTACTGCACTTAAATAATGTGCTATCAAATATTAAACATACTTTATTTACAATTTTTTACACAGCTGACTCTGTGTAAATGATCTTATTTTAAATTGGTCTCTGAACTCTTTCTCCAATGCTTTTTTAGAATCACTTTTCTATTTAGGATTCAGTTTAGTTAAGTTTACACATGATGAAAGAGATTAGTAATTATTTTTCATTCATGTGTTTTTTTAAAATAACCTGTGAATTATAAATATCCTCCCTCTCAACATTCTCATCACTCCTTTATAAATAAGTAACAAGACCTAGTAGCAAATTGTGTCCATAGATCTTCTTAAGACAAGGGCATATGAATATACATATCCAGGAACCTGCCAATTTATTTTCCTTAGCTTGGCCAAAAAGCACAAATTCTACATTACTTACTATAACATTTGTCTGAAAACTAAAGCACCAGCAATAATTCTCTTTTGAATATAAGCACTGCTTCTACATAAAATAGGATAGGTAAATAGTCTGACCACTGAATGGATTCAAAAGTAACTAGAACTGTCTAGGTTAGTGTGGGTGTTTAAAGATAATACATTATTTGACATTCCGGAGCACAGAACTAGTATATGGGCACATGGCTCTAGGTTTATTAACAAGTGATCCCTTTATCCAAATGGCAGGGTATAAAACTTGTTGCTCAACAGAAACATACATTTTATTAAAGTTTGTGGGATAGTCCTTTAGTTAGTGCCTGGCCCCAGGTGGCAGCCTTACATCCACATTACAGTCATTTAATAAATCTGGGCCACCAATCCTGTTAGACCCACAACCATGGTGTGAAAGTAACTTTCCCATAAATAACATTATAGTTTCTATATATAAAGCAATTACCTGCAGGTTCTAGGCACTTCCGCAAACAGAGGAACTCACTAAAAATATTCCAACTGCACTTCTGTGGGTGTGCATAAACATAATTATAGCTCAGTAACATAACAAGGGAGTAAAGCTCTGGGTAATTGCCATCCAAAAGGAGGGGATGTAACAGCTTATCCCACTCTGTGCATCCTCCAGTTTTGTTGAGGTTTGGGAGAGCTAGAAATGCCCCCACAAAATGCAATAACTGCAGAGATGCTGCCGCATTGTCATGTCTAATATGCAACGCTACAGATATCCTTTTCAAACACAAAATAAAATACATTCTTCTATGTTATCGCTTCTTTGATATAGTCATTGCAACAGTGCAGTGAGCTGGGGGCTGTTTCTTCAATGAGTACAAGTGCCTTAGTACAGTTCAATAACGCATCATTCAGGCTTTCCTATTAAATCAGTAAAACTAAGTAAAATTTACCTTGCAGGAGTAGCTGAAATGTCTGCAGCCCAGTATTTTAATTTGTTCCATTATTCATATTTAAATAGAGAGACTAAAGTAACAGAAATATACCAAATAGAAATGCATAGCTATACACTTGGATCTAGTAAGTTATTAGTAAGTAACTAAAAATTACAAATACAGAAATGAGAACCATTATCCATAATCTCCGTATCCAGAAAAACCTGAATTATGAGAAGGTCATCTCCCAGAAACAATTTTTTTTTTAAATGATTCAACATTTTAATGTGATTTCCTTTTTCTCTGTAATAAAACGGAACCTAGTACTTGATACTAACTAAAATATATATGAAGTTTTATATTGGATGCAAAACATTAAGTTAAATGATTTTTACTAGACCCCTAGGTTTCAAGCATTCTGGAAAACAGATCCCATACCTGTATATCAAAAATATACATTTCCGTTTATAAAAAAAAAATCAATGTTGTTAGTTTGTCAGTTTTAAATAAATATTTTTAGGAAATGTTTTTCTCCTTTTAATTCCATTCTATGTGAACGTTTTCCTTGCTTTATATATTTTATTATATTATATTCATAAATGAAAATAGTTACTAATAATTTTATGTAGACTACATGAAACTTATCTCCCTCAGTAAAAATATCTAAAAAAAAATCTAATGATCAGAAAAGGATTTTTCCAATCTAGGACTGTAATTACGTACCATACTTTTCTGAAGGCTACACTGCAATATCTGGTGGTTTTTCTCATTGCTATTGAAGACTTTGTGCAATACTAGCATTAAGCAAAGAACAAACCAAAGAAAAACCATTTACCTTCTGGCTTCCTCAACCTTTAAATGCTCCCTAAAAAAGTTTTGCTCAATTGCTATGCTTTTTTCAAAAAATGTATGCAAGTTTTTGTTCATTTGGAAAGGTTAAATAGGCATTAAAGCTTCAATGATTCTTTGGCAATGTTTAAACCCTAGGCAGTCTGAGCAATTCAGATGGCAATTGTCCTACAATATAAGTATTAAATAAGGCATTTATCTTAAAAAAAAAACATTATTCTGACATCATGCTCATTGTTGGATTTTTGTAAACCCAACCTTGAAGACTTTATAACCTGAGTGATATTGCTATGAAAGTAATATGATGGAGAATACAATTTCAAAGTGGAGGAGTTGTCTTGGAAGTTAATTCACAACAAGTACATAATTAATAACAGCTACAATGATACAAATTTGGGGATGTGTTTAAATACCTACTGCATGTAGGTTAAAAAGATTGGCAGACTTTATCAGTCACGGAAACCTTGACACATATCTATGAAATTCTCTTGATAGCTGCATTTAGGGTTGCCACCTGGCCGGTATTTTACCGGCCTGGCCGGTATTTTTGATGGTTGCTCCCAATGTTATTAATAGGGAAAAAAGCTAAATATATAGGAAGGCCGGTATTTTTTTCCAGAAAAGGTGGCAACCCTAGCTGCATTCCAACTGAAAAGTATAAAGAGTCTAAATCCATTAACAATAAATGGCAACTAAATTCAGTTTTCATGCAATGGTAGTGACATACAACTTTTAATGCACAACGGTGCACATTCATTTTATACCTCTAAATCTACTATGCTGCCTGTCCAGAATGTACAATGTAGCTATTATAGATTATTAAATTCTGATTATGTTTTTATCTATTGGTAAAAGTCCCATCTGGTCTATGCTGTTTAATTGAAGGCTAATGCATTACTATGATTCCTCTAAATATTAATATATTTTTGAATAACAGTTTACAGCTTTCCAGAAATTAAAAGTGCCTTCTTAGTTAACCTTATATCTTAATACTTATAGGCAGCATCCATTTCTTGTTCTTCCTGGTCCTTTAACTGCTGAAGAGTATCAATACTATGGGACAGAGATACCACATTACCGTGTTCTACTCAGGAAGATAAAAACCACCTAAAGAAACTGTTATAGGAAGGGTCCATCCATTAAGACAGTATATCTAAACATACTATTATTAAGGTTCAAAGCCTCTTCAGACATCAATAAATGGAAGACTAATGGAATGGTAGATACATGTAGTTAGTAATACCAAATATATATATATACACTCACAAGGGAGGCGCCGAGCATGGCAGCCTCTGTGCTGAGCTCTCCAGTGTTTGTTTTGTTTTTGTTAGTTTTTCCAGTTTTTTGTCTCTCAAACACCATCAGCTTTACCAGAGAAGAACTACTGACCATCAGGCAGTACACCCCACAAAATCTTTTACCAGATTTTGTTTATTCGGACGTTTTGTTGAACATTGTAGTTAGTGGAGCCGCAGCACTGTGTAAGCGCTTCAGAACACGCAAACGGGGGAAACGAGCCGGCGTGCTCGTGAAACTCAGACAACGTGGATTTCGAATGCCGTTGCCTAGCATTCATTTAACAAATCTCCGCTCTCTTTCCAACAAAATGGATGAACTTCTTCTGCTCACCCGGATCAATAAGGATTTTTCAAACTCTACTGCTCTGTGTTTCTCGGAAACCTGGTTGAACGACGCCATTCCAGACAGCGCGTTAAGTCTGCCGGGCTTCCAGCTGTTTAGAGCGGATCGCGACTCAGATTCAACGGGGAAATCGCGCGGCGGCGGGATGTGCTTTTACATCAATGAAAGGTGGTGTACAGATATTTCTGTGTTAATGAAGATGTGCTGTTACGATCTAGAAGCGCTGTTTATTAACTGTAAGCCTTTCTACTCGCCGAGGGAGTTTTCCTCGTTTATTCTTGTAAATATCTACATTCCTCCGAAAGCACACGTGAGCACAGCCTTACAGAAACTCGCTGATCTTATCACAGAGACTGAGCGACAACTCCCGGACTCTGTTTTAATTATACTTGGGGACTTCAATAAAGCAAATCTCTCACATGAATTACCAAAATACAGGCAGCATGTTACATGTCCCACTAGAGACAGCAATATACTGGATCATTGTTACACAGCAATAAAGGGTGCATATCACTCTGTCCAACGAGCAGCTTTGGGGCTTTCTGATCACTGTCTGGTTCATCTCATACCAACCTACAGGCAGAAACTAAAATCAGCTAAACCTGTATTAAGGATGGTAAAAAGATGGACTGATGAAGCAGAGCAGAACTTACAAGCCTGCTTCGACCTCACTGACTGGTCAGTTTTTGAAGCTGCTGCCAACAGTCTGGACGAGCTGACAGAGACTGTAACATCATATATCAGTTTCTGTGAGGATATGTGCATTCCTACCAGGACTCGTTTAATCTACAATAATGACAAACCATGGTTTACAGCTAAACTCAGATGCTCGCAGGAATGGGGACAGAGTCTTGTACAAACAGGCCAAATACACACTGGAAAAGGAGATCAAAGTAGCAAAGAGGAATTATTCTGAAAAGCTACAGACTCAGTTCTCCTCTGGAGACACAGCTTCTGTGTGGAAACGCTTGAAAGAAATCACCAGTTACAAGACTCCATCCCCCAGCAGTGTGGAGAATCAACAACTGGCAGACGATCTGAACAAATTCTACTGCAGGTTTGAGAGAACACAATTCACACCTCCTTCAACCCCCCTCTCCCCCACTCCTGCCCTATTGTTCAGTGAAGATGAGGTGTGCCGGGTCTTCAAGAAAAACAAAAGGAAGGCATCAGGCCCAGACTGTGTGACTTCAGCCTGTCTGAAAACCTGTGCTGACCAGCTAGCCCCCATCTTCACTCAGATCTTCAACAGATCACTGGAGCTGTGTGTAGTCCCTTCCTGCTTCAAACGCTCCACCATCATTCCTGTTCCTAAGAAACCCAAAATTACTGGACTTAATGACTACAGACCTGTAGCCCTAACGTCTGTGGTCATGAAATCATTTGAAAGACTGGTGTTGAATTATCTGAAGGACTTCACAGAACCCTTACTGGACCCCCTGCAGTTTGCCTATAGAGCAAACAGGTCTGTGGATGATGCAGTCAATATGGGATTACATTATGTACTGCAACATCTGGACAGACCAAGGACGTACGTGAGGATCTTGTTTGTGGACTTCAGCTCTGCCTTTAACACCATCATCCCAACACTCCTCCACCCCAAATTAACTCAGCTCTCTATCCCTAGCTCTGTCTGTCAGTGGATTACCAGCTTTCTGACAGATAGGCAACAGGTAGTGAGAATGGGTAAAATCACGTCCGGAACCCGTGTGACCAGCACTGGCGCTCCTCAAGGTTGTGTTCTCTCCCCACTGCTCTTCTCCCTGTACACCAACGACTGCACCTCTAAAGACCCCTCTGTCAAGCTCCTGAAGTTTGCAGACGACATCACACTCATCGGCCTCATCCAGAACGGTGACGAGTCTGCCTACAGACAGGAGGTTAAAGAGCTGTCTGAATGGTGCAGTCTTAACAACTTGGAGCTCAACACACTCAAAACAGTGGAGATGATTGTAGACTTCAGGAGAAACCCCCCTGCTCTCCCCCCACTCACTATCATGGACAACACTGTGGCTACAATAGAGTCATTCAGGTTCCTGGGCACCACAATCTCGCAGGACCTGAAGTGGGACACTCACATTGACTCCATTGTGAAAAAGGCCCAACAAAGGTTATACTTCCTCCGTCAGCTGAAGAAGTTCAACCTGCCACAGGTGCTGCTGACTCAGTTCTACACCGCAATTATTGAATCCATCCTCTGCACTTCTATTACTGTCTGGTTCAGCTCAGCTGCCAAATCTGACCTCAGGAGACTGCACAGGGTAGCCAGGACTGCGGAGAAAATCATTGGAATACGCCTTCCCACTCTCCAAGATCTGTACTTATCCAGAGTGAGAGTAAGAGCTAAGATCACTCTGGACCCCTCACACCCAGCTCACTCCCTTTTCAATATGTTGCCATCTGGTCGACGCTACAGAGCACTTAGCACTAAAACGACCAGACACAGGAACAGTTTCTTCTTCTTCTTCCCCCAAGCAGTCCATGTCATGAACACTTAACAACTCATGTAGTACATACAACACTTTATTTGCTAATTGCACATTATTCTTTGTATTCTGTATATTTTGTACATTCTGTATACTTGTTTATACTCTTTTTATTACCCGTGTCTGTTGAGCTCTGTCACTTAAACAAATTCCTAGTATGTGAAAACATACCTGGCAATAAAGCCCATTCTGATTCTGATTCTGATATATATATATATATATATATATATATATATATATGTATGCTTTGTGTCCCAACATTTAGATCATGGTTTGGTTATATGTTGCCAAATTGCTTCTGCTTTAGCACCAATGTGATTTAATAACCAAACTTAAATGGAATCTAATATCAAAAATAATTTATTTCAAAGTTGTTCTATAGTGAGAGATGAAATTTGTATATGGGGCAAATTTACGATTATTCCCCAAAATTAGCTAGATCAAATTCGAAAATTCGAAAATTGATAAGCATTCGATCATCGAATGCTTATCGAATTGTTTTAGGTTTTCAATTTGCTTGATATTCGATTTCTCAATGAATTCATAGGATTGGATACCGATTGTTCGATTTCATAAAAAAAATTGTGAAATTTCCTTCAAGCCTCTGAAAAATTTGTACGATTCGAACGATCGAACGAACACTTCGATCGTATGAATGGTATTCAAGCAGGACTTAGCAAAAGAAGACGATGGGGGGCTTCCCATAGGCTTCTATTGCAATTCGGTAGGTTCAATCTGGCGAAGTAGGCAAAATTTTGATTCCTTTGATCATCGAATGATCGAATGATCGAATATCCGATCATTCGATCTATTCGATCATTCGGTATTCGATGATAGAAGAGGCCAAATTTGAATATCCGATTTCACGAAAAATTTGTACGATCAAATTCGATCGAACTTCGATCCCCCTATGTGTTATGACTTTTGAGGTGACAAACCTATAACCAAGATTTAGTTTTTGTACATTCATGATTCTACCCTCAAGTGCTTCTGGTGTTTGTTATGTCACTTCCACTTGAGCCTGTACATCCCTATCCATTTAGATTATCAACTCTAGATTACAGACAGACATCTATTTTCTTGTGTCAGCTTTTATTAGGCAAACTATTCAGTTGTGATATTCACAAAGCTTCAAGTTATAGAAGTTCCACCCCCCCATAGAGTTCATTTTAAGTAATAATTCAATGTTTATAATGATTTTACTTGAGGAAAACATCAGGTTCCAAGCAAAGATTCTATGCTTGTAATGGAATACATTGCTATAAAAAAAAAATGTGAACAACATTATCTTCCCACCAGGTCTGTTTATCTACACACTGCCAACTAGTTTTGTGTTTTTACCTACAGTTGACTTTTACTTACTACGTCCTTTATTGAATATTAAGTTATATTCTTCCTGTTTGTTTGACAGGAAGCAAAATTGCTTGATTTATAGTGGTTAATGTCTGCATGGCACACCCAATGGTAGACACTGTTGACAGCTCATTTTTTACTGGTGAGCTGCAAATTGGGTATAATCTATCTGTGGCCACAGCAAAGTAATAAGCTGGCATGTAAATGTGTGCATGATAATATAAGTGATCAAAAAGCATTTTAATGGGTTACAAGCATATAATTTGCTCAGAAATCAAGTTAGGCTATTTAAATACCCATAAAGAAATGTAAGTGGGTGTTAAGTAATGTAAATGCTAACAGAACAATGTAACTATAATGTATGCTTTCATGGTGCATTATAGATCCTCAATGTGAAGCACATTATAAAGTGATAAGAAAATGGAATCCCAGGTAAAACACTGCTAATTCAAAAGAATAATTAAAGTCTTTTTTGTACATGATGAAAATACTGTAAAAAGTATTGTGACGTGGAGTAATAAATTGAGGTGCTTATAAATATTAGGGTTCTTAAACACGAGCATTTTTACCTGCGCTCCCCTGCATTCCGTTTTGCTTTTTACCTGTGCTCCCCTGCATTCTGTTTTGCTGCGTTCAGCTGCAGGGGAGCGCAGGTATAGACGCACTTTTATTATTTTCAATGGGGCTGTACTCACGCAAACGCATGTAGGAGCCGAACGCAGGAAAAATGCAGCATGTTGCGTCTGAACCAGCGTTTGGCGCCTACATGCGTTCGTGTGAGTACAGCTCCATTGAAAATAATTAAGTGTGTCCCCTGCGGCTGAACGCAGCAAAACAGAACACAGGGGAGTGCAGGTAAAAACGCTTGTGTGTAAGAGCCCTTATTACATAGGCAATGAGGAACTGGACTGGTTAAGATGTCTAACTCTATAAGTAATTCTAGAGCAATGTTACACAGAATACTCCAGTATGAGCCGGGTTCCATAGTAGCAGTATTGTAAGGAGCAGAAGAAGAACAACGGTACAGCACCAATATGATATAAGATGACATAACAACTCAGCTTGTTTTACTTACAAAACAAATCTCTATAGGAAAGTGCAAAATGGATACTATGGAGCAGTACCCTTAATTATGCATAATAAACTGTCAACTGCAACATACTGTGCTGTGCTCATTTTGTCAAACTTGTTTAAAAAGTGCCATGTGCTGTAGACCCTTGAGGGGAGTTATACTAAGGATGATAAGTCAGCCACACTATGGTAAAATTACCTACTTATCAGACTTTCAAAGTAAGTGCACATCAAGCTCATGCTGAGTCTATGGTGTCCTCATGCAGACATATTTATTAAAAAATAATGCACCTAAAAAACTGGGGATACTCACACAATAACAGAAATTGAGAATGTTGTACAATTAAAACAGGTCAATTGCCACTGCTCCTAAACCTTAACGCGCTTCACGTGGAGCACCATGTTTTTTCATAAAGAACATCTCTGTTCTAGCTTTCTTTTTAAATCATAATCAGTACACAAAATACGTAATACACAAGTCAGAAGCTGTTGCAGCGTTCATCCAACACAACTGTCGGATGCAGACACAGCTTGCAGAACACTGCAACAGTTTACTGCAACAGCTTGACTTGACACAGGGGTTTTGCCGCCCAGCGTCAGATCCAGTGGAATTGCGCCAAAATCGGCCATGTAGTTCAGTCCTAAGTATACAATGTTTGAATTCATTGAACAAATACCTGTTAGTTTTAAAGGAGGTGACAGACTGATTAGGTTGAGGCAAATAGAAACTTTTTAGATTTTTCAGCATAATAGTTTACAATCCCGTGTATTCATGTGCACTTACTAATAATCCTTTTGAATTTGCAAATTATAATTGTATAATTTAACCATTTTAAACTGTGTTGATTTTGTGTACTGTTGCATGAACATGGGTGTGTCTCTTGTTCAGGGTGTATGAACTGTCAATTGGCATTGGGGAGGGTGGTTCCTAGTGGAAATTGTGCATTTTCTTCTGTTTTAGATTTACTAGACAGGGTGTCAGAACTTTGCAAAAATGGAGCAGTTTGGAGGGATCTTTGCTGGTATTGGGGGACTGTACTGGGACCAGAACCTAGTGGGTCAAACGGTGTGCCCGACTCCTTTTGTCACTACCAGGGTGTCCTGGTCTTATCAGTGCTCATCTTAGCAGCATGGACTGGTGGGCCCAGGTCCCACCGGGTCACAGCCTCAGGGCCCCCCACACTGTCCCCCGGGCCATCCAGCTGCAAAACCTCTTAGTCTTTAGGTGAAATATTTTTTTTAAATCAGACCTAATCAGTATCTAATTTTGTACAGTTTCATCATGATTTAGTGAGGCCCTTGTTTTAAGGTCAATTCAAAGTAGAACAGGATGCTGACATGGTCAAGAATGGCAAATATGTTAGTCAATATCTGCCACAATTAATTTATACAGATATTACAAATGTATGTAATATTTGTATACCTAATATTATTTGTATATTAGGGAACAAATATGTTTTACTGTGTGAAATATACATATATTCTCATAAATAGTAAATAGTTAAACAAAAACAAGTGATCAAAAGGCATTATGTGGTGTTCCCCAGAAACACAATACAATATATTTTGGTTTTTGAAACAGCCCAATAAAGCATGATAAATACTGGGAATATGTCACAGTAAACATCACCTGCCTAAACTGGGTCTTGTTTATTCTTTGAAGACCTTTATCTATCAATATAAACCTCAATAAATGTTTCTACTCCTAAAGATTTATTCAGGCTCCCTAAAATGTTGGCCTGCTACTTCCTTTAATTTCTCTCCAGATATTTAATGTCTTTCTAGTAACAGGACAGAACAAATGATTCATTGAAGCACAGTGTGTGTCTGAGCATTTTATTTGTTCTTTTAGGAAACCACAGTCAGATATCTAGAGTGCCTGTTGCTATCAAGGTTCTCGATGTTAATGACAATGCGCCTGAATTTGCAACAGACTATGAAGCTTTTCTTTGTGAAAATGGAAAACCTGGGCAGGTAAGTGGGCATTTGCTTATTCTAGCATCATTAATCACTAAAGCAACAGTGAAAGGTACAAAATCTTTCTGAGTTAGTCTCCTGAACAACTTTGTTATTACTGTATGATTAGAATATCAAAGCTTAAGAAATATAAGACTCTTTAAGTGGCCTTGAAAAAATAGCTTTGGCTTTTTTCACAATATACTGTAACTTTCCTTTCCTTTGATGTATAAACAAGATCATTCATGCAGTTTGTTTTGTATCATATTTATATCATGTGCATATACTGTGTATATATATATATATATATATATATATATATATATGCTTGGAAAGCATAGTAGCTGAATAAAGAGCAATGGGATATAAGTCATTTGGCAGTAAATTTAATTGTGAATGGTTGCCATGGTAAACCTACTCACAGCAAGTGAATTCATGCTACCGTAAGAATGAAATAGCATGCAATTGTGATACCTCATGCTCATTAGCTCAGTCTATGCTTAAAGGAAAACTATACCCCCCGAACAATGTAGGTCTCTATACACAGATATTGCATAAAACAACTCATATGTAAAACCCTGCTTCATGTAAATAAACCATTTTCATAATAATATACTTTTTAGTAGCATGTGCCATTGGGTCATCATAAATAGAAAATAGCCATTTTAAAAAATAAGGACAGCCTCCTGGGATCCTAGGATCCAACGGTGCACACAAACATACCAAACAAACTATAAAGTTAGGTTACACGAGCCAATTAACAGACCGAGTTCTATCTTTTGCTTCAACACTTCTTCCTGTTACAGTTAGAGTTTAAATATTTCTGGTCAGGTGATCTCTGAGGCAGCACACGGACCATCACAAAATGGTGGTTCAAGGCAAGAGATTTAAAAGGGCAATATTTACTTAAATATATATACCAGGTAGGTAAGATTCTTTAATATGTCACTTGATTTGATATAAACTATCTGTTGCTCAAAAATTCATTTTCAGGGTATAGTTTTCCTTTAATGTGTTTATGCTGAACAGTGTATCAGTTACCTATCTAGGAAAAGTTTCCTCCATTTGCCATATTGCTGCATTATATATTTATTATATTATATATATTATATATATATATATATATTAATAACAATAATGTATTTGTATAACACAGACATATTCCTCAACAATTTACAGAGATTATACAACAGTAACTACCCCAGTAGGGTTTATAATCCTTATTACATTCAAACTCACTATGGTAAATTTTATTAGTAACCAATAAACCTGTCTTCATCTTTTTGGAATTTGAGGGGGAAGCCAAAGTGCCCAGAGAAAACCTAAAAGAACAGTGAGAACATGCTAACCACTGGACTGTGCTGCAAAGATATCAAATAGCAACTGTTATTTCACCTGAAGTAGACCAGTATATATCTGTCACTATAATGCTAAAATAAACTGCTCCACAAGCATTTTTTGCACACACAAAGGGGCAGATTTATCAAGGGTCGAATTTCTAGGGTTAAAAACCATCGAATTCGACCCTGGGAATTTTCACAAAGTAAAATCTGACTAAATCGAATATTGAATTAGCAGGATTTTATAGCTATTCGATGTATCGAACGATCGAATAGCGATCATCTGATTTCTCAAAAAAATCGTACTAAACATCCAATTTCACAAACAAATTTTTTCAAGAAATCGGTTGATTTGTATTCAATAAAAAAAAACTTAGAAAAAGCCTATGGGAGTTTCTTATAGGCAAATATTGAAACTCTGTAGGTTTAATCTGGCGATGTAGGCAATCAAATACAATTTTAAAGGTCAAGTACTATTTTCTTATTCGAATTGTTCGATTTATTCGAATCATTCAATTCTATCGAATTTAGCAAATTTGATGGTCGAACTAGCCCTACAAAAAAAAAAAATCCTTCACCCTAGCTTAGTAAATATGCCCCACAAAGTATTGTGTTTAAGCAAATACTTTTCTTACTTTTTTCTGTGATTTATCATTATAGCATATGATTAGGAAGTTTTAAGTACTTATAAAATTTGCCTCCTAAGATGTTTCGAAAGCATACCTAGGCTATTTCTAGCATTATAGATAGGCTTTTGACCATGCACTGGGACTGAGGGACAATCTCCAGATTGGAAAACAAGTACATTTAGTAATGCACACCCAAGATTATAAAAGCTTTTACATTTTTTTTTACCTGAGCAAATGACATGTATTTTCATATAACAGAAATGTGTTTTATAGCACCAGAGCTTTTAAATGCATGCTGGATCAATTGACATTTTTTATGTAGCACTAAATCAATCTAGCATGTTTTTTGTTGATGTGACCTTTTCGTTTGTGTCATAGATTTCTTTAAATGCTGAGAAAATGTATAGCCCCTTAATCTGAGGTGATACAATAAACAAATAAAATGCTTTTAGTACAGTATATCAATGTCCCACACATGCTTTATTTTCCTTTATATATCTGTAAAAGCTAAAAGTGACATTTAGGAGATCTGGCTTAATACATACTATTTATGGCATGCATTTAGAGGGCATACAGTGGTCTGCATTGACATTGGTGGAGAAGAGTTATTCCATGTTAACCAGCACAAAATACAGTGGAGCAATAGAAAAAAAAATCAATGGATTCCTAAGTAAAGATGATGCTTTTAAAGGCTGTGGATTTTTTTCATGTTAGCTTTCAAAATACCTAACTCATACTACTAAAAGGGCTGAAGAGATGCTGAAAGCTTACTTAACCCATATGATCACACCAACCCTACCCCAAAAAATTGTTGAAGATGATTTTATTCATAGTTGTCATTGTTCACTAAATTCATATTGCTTAGATTATATATCAGATTTTGAATTTACAAATTACAAATTCAGACCAACTGTGCAAATATTAATTATTAATATAAAGTGGAATAATTAAAACATGTTTGTTAGAGGTCACAAACTCTCAGAGCACGTTCATCTCCTCAAAGTGGTCCCTTGAGCACTCACACTGCAACAACAACAACTAAACACAACAGTGCTGGCATCCATAGAATAATTTAGTAGGTAAGATGGTTTACCAATTAATAGCTTCTTAGATTAATATGTGTTTCAGATTTCCATTTATTTAGCATTGCAGCTTCTGGAGAGACACTCAATTACACTAACATCATTTATTCTTACTTTGACAGGGATAGTTGGAGGAACATTACTTTAGCATTGGACTGTAGTTCAGCAATAGGCAATGATTAGGTAGTTCTCTACTTTTTACTGTGTAGGTGAGGGATGATGAGGGAAATGTCCATTTAAAATTACATGTCAACTAAAGCTGTGGGTGAATATCAGTTGATATAATTTAAATTGTTATAGTACTAGAAGTTGCCCCTCAGTGCAGTTTACAGTTCATAAAACAATCCTTAATCCAAATGTCTCAAGGGTTACATTTAACAGCACTGACTGATTTTTTCTGTTTTTTTCTTTGAGAGAGCATGGAAATAGTTTTTTTTTTTTTAAAAGCACAAATTACATAATAATAGGTTTACTATGGAGATAATTAAATACTGGTCCTAAGAAGTCTGCTATTAAAATATTAAAAAGAGGCAAAAGATCCCTTCCTGACTTCAGTATTTTTGGAGCATTTCAATTAATGATGGAGGAACCTTACCTCTTTTGTTAAAAAATCATGGCAATTGTAAAAATGCATTTGTCGGGGAGGATAGTCACGCAACATTTTTTCAAATGGCCCAATTGTTTTTTTACTATGCATTAGAGTCTTAGGATGAACTTGTAATGGTGAAATATTTCTCTCATCCCAAGATAAGTAAACCATTAATCTCCATGAATTTAAATGTATTCAAACAACTTGTTTCATGATTAGTTTTAATACATTGGCTAATATTTTCTTATATTTTAAATGTCAACAGGGCCAGAACAATGGCACAATGGTAAGGGGCATCCGACATGTACCTCAAATGTAGTACAGGTTCTTGTCCCTTTTCCACCCACTCACTCACCCACCCCCATCAGTAACACAAGCTGGTGCACAATATGTTTCTCATTCTTATGCATACTTCTTCATTGACGCATGTGCACTGGGGAGGTTGAAAGATATGCCTTCCAGGCTACAGGCCTTACCTGTTTGGCTTAGTGCTGTATATCAGGCTTTTGCTGGATTCCCTTACATACAGTATGGTACAAGTAAAGATTCCTTATTCACAAACCCATTAATGAGAATGCTGCAAATACTGGCGAGGCCAACTCCTATAGGGTCAATTTTAAGTATATAGCTCTCATTTTTTTAAATAAATATTTATTTTTTCTCTGTAATAAAATATATTAATTCAAACTTGATGGTAACTAAGCTCCATAAATCCATAATGCTGGCAAAATAATCTTACTGGGACTATATGTTTTATAGTAGACTTTAAGCATGGTGATCCCTATAATGAAAAAAAAAACTGTCCCTAACCATTTCTGTCCCTTAGTGTGTACTTTGTATAATTTAAAAGTATGTATATAGTTGGTGAATAGGCAATGACCAAACAAAAACATTTTATGCTCAGACCACCACTGTGGTATTAGTATGTGTACATATACTTTATATTTATTTTTATACAAATTATAATAAAATAAATTAAGTTAGGAGCCTGGGGGCCTTATTTATCAAATTTTAAAAAAATCAAATAAAAAAATAAATAAAAATAAATACATAAAATAATAACTGAAAAATAAATAAAATAAAAATTATGTTATTAATGCTTTATGGAACTACACTTTGTTTTTTGCAGGTCATTCAGACAGTTAGTGCCATTGACAAAGATGATCCAAGGAATGGCCAGTTTTTCATATATAGTCTTCTACCAGACATGGCTAACAATCCAAACTTTACAATCAAGAATAATGAAGGTAATTATATTGATTGCATTACAAGCCAACCACATATTTGTCTTAATGATTCTGGTACTGGATGCATTTGGAACCCTGATGAAAAATGTTTATTGCTTTAAAGTTCTTATAATTAAGCATCGTAATGTCACATGGTTGTTCTTCACAAATAGAAATAACTTTTAAGGAGCCTTTTAGGAAAGGGTACATGGGGCATTTTGTTGGAGATTGCTTTCTTGAAGAGAAACATCAAAATGCTTCTGTAAAAGCAACTGTTTTCATCTTCAGACACTTGAATCATTAGGTGACTAATGCTCAAGGATCTGGAAGTCAATATTTTCTATAAGTGATCTGCCTAACTTTAGAAGTATCTGACATAGGAGTACATTTCATTTTCAAGTGCGAAAAAAGTATATTTTATAAAACTTATTTAAAAGAGAACCAACTATAATCCAACAAATAAATTGCAACCATTACCATTAGATTTATCCTGTTTCATAGGATAGGGCAGGTTATTTGACACCAGTGGCTGCTTTTTGATGTCACATGTAAGGTTACTATTTATTTCTAGTATGGTTTGTTGTCTTTTAAGCTTTTAACACATAAGGGCATGAGTGATATATAACCTTCGGTCACCTTACACCACCTTAAAGTATAAAAGGTATAAAAAAAAATTGTTGATTGACAGCTCACTTAATCCAGGCTGCCCATGTAAGTAGCACTAATTGAAGCAATATAATTCTAAAGCACTATTTCCACAAAACCTGAATACAGAAAAATAAAATAAATAAATAAAATAAAGAATTGTGCTAATAGGCTACAGTCAACATGGAAACATCAGTCACAAATGGCAGTTAAAGTGGTTTGCAGAGATTGAAATGATTGGGAAAACTGATCTAAATTGTTTGTAAAGACTTAATTGAGTCTAGATCAAATTTTTCACTGGCGTTTCGCACATTTATTGCGGGAAATCGCTGCAAATTCGCACCTGGCGAATAAATTCACCCATCACTAGTCCTTCCTACTCTGTGCCCTGCTCTGAGAGAGCTTCCTAACAGTCTCACTTAAAAAATATACCTTTCCATAGGACTGCCTTCCTGTATAAAGTGAGTTCTAATCAGTGAACTGGACCACTGGATTGGAGTACCTGGCTTGCCTGTTTTTTCCAGAATACTCCAGCCTCCAGGACCTGGCCACCAAAGCCTTTAAAAAGAGAACCTATTCTCTATTTATGAACACCCTTCCTGGTGCCTACATCTCCCACTATGGAGAATGTAAAGGGAAAACACACCTTTTCCCACATTGTTTTTTTTTCTACCACAACAGCATACAAAAAATCATCCTTAAACATGTTAAAGATTCTGTGAACATAATATGGAAGTATGATTTTATAACAAAGCCTATTAAATGCAATAATAACCCTAACCTGGCAGACAAGGTTGGATAACTTTCATATAGAGTAAAGGTCACTACAAAGTACTCAACTGTACAAAGTACTGTCTAAAGTCCATTGTGTTCGATAGGAATAGGCAGATAATTATGTAGACAATTATTTAAAGTTCAAATTTTTCAAGACATAAAGTCAAAGAGCGGCTTTCACCATAACGGCTTTCACCATTACATTCAGCTTTAAACAATTAACTTTAATAATGCACCATAATGCTAATTGCTTTAATAGCAACTTTAGCAGAATGACAACTTTTTTTTAAATAGGATTAAGACATTTGAATTCAAATTATAATTATATCTGATACATTTTATTTTGACACAATAACTTTCATGAAATAAGAAGCAAAGAGTTTTTACATCAGTGTATATTTTTTAAATTGTAATGAGCTTTAATTGAAATAAATTCAGAATCTTTATTTTTCATAGCTTTTGGTTTATCTGCTATCAATTTACTGCACCTATTAAATAGTTATACCCTGTCCATGATATACCAGACACATACAATTGGACCTTACTTGATTAGAGGTTTATTTTAGTCCTTGAGCTATTAGCAATGTTAATTAGGGAAAACAAAGTGATCACAGGTTTGACCAGGGATTGGAACACTATAAATTACTGTACATCTCTATGCAGATGACATTGTAATGTTGGTAATGAATCCATTTAACAGTGCCAACTTATCTAACCTGATGAATAAATGTAGAGGATTTGCAGAACCGTCATGGTTTAGGATCACTTATGGGAAAACCCAAGCCCTTAACATCATCATCCATCTCCAAAGGGTTAGGGCATAAAATATATTGAGGTCAAAATAACATCAAATCAACAAGACTATTGTAAAACCAATTAATCCCCCCCGCCCCCAGTAATCTCACGGATCAAATGTATCCATGCAGTCAGAATGACCACTCTACCCAAGGTTCTATACTACTTTAGAACTCCTGGCTGTCCTCATTCCCAAGACAGACATAGAAAGCTTACATCACCAGGTTCTGAAATTTATATGGAATGACAGACACACCAAGATCTCTAGGACAACAATGCTGGGTTTCTATGTGAAGGCCTGAGAGTTCCAGACTTTGGAAAATTTCAAAGTTGCCCAGCTATGATCTGTATGCTAACCCACCTCCAAAACAATAGAAAACTCACTAATCCCACTTGTTCTACATGTTAAATTAGTTGCAACTCCTGGGATTCTTGAATAATTGTTGAATACTGAAACAGGCCCTGAGCATTTGGGATAGAATTAAGTAAAACTATCATTTATCCACCTACTATCCAGCAGCTCCCATCCTGAGCAACCCAGAATTCTCTCCATTCCTAGACAGGAGTTTATTTTGGAAGTAGAAGGCAATGGGTATCACCGTCAGGCTCATTACAATGGGACAGATCCCCACAACTCAATTCTGGAGAACTATTCTGGTTTATGCAGACAATTTTTTTTGATGTGCACATGGAGTCTATAGGCATCTTTTTCACTACAAATCCTGACAAAACATTTTGCTGATCACTAGAATTTATCTTACTACTTGTTTTTTGATCTACATAATTGATTAAGCAAAGGTTATTGATTAAGTAATATGCACTCAGACAGTATGATCAATTTTAAAATGATACAATGTATACTCAAGTTAGGCTTTCTAGACAGTTTTCTGCGCTATTGAAACATAGTACAGTCCTCTTTTAACATATTAAGAATTGAGCATGACAGTGTAAATGTTACCACAAAATTAAAATTAATAATGTAATGTGTAAAGATGCCCCTTAACAAGTATCTCTATTTCGGAGAAATCAACCTCAACCTTGACAGTTTTTAGTCATAGCTTAATTGTTTCATTCCTGTTTCCAGTTTCTTTATATGCCTTTTGTATCCTTCTATAAAACTGAGGCCCAAATCAAGTGAGACATTACCAGGGACCTATGAAGAAAAACAGGCTACCCATAGCACAGATATTACATTTTTAATACTTAAAAGCACAATTATTTTTTGGTGTTACCGTTCTTTTAACTTTTTTGACCAAAACATGTACGTGACTGATTGTGTGGTAGGGAACTAAGGGGCAAATTCACTAATCTGTGAAAATGCACTACCGACGCCTTCACCATACTTCGCCAGGCAAATTTTTGCCAGGGAGCTGCCAATTCACTCAGGGAGGCCAAAGGTAGCAAAATTGTACTACAAGCAAAGCGAAGTTATGTTAGCAATGCCTAATTTTCATATGCCGCAAAATTTAAATACAATGGATGTACTGTATATGTAGGCATAAATACATTATACTACACAAGCTTGGGAAACCTTCAACCAATAAAATATAATTGTTATTTTCCCCTACACATGTGCCCACTGTTTAGTTTAGTTGCCATATGTTAGGAAATGTAGGGGGGAGGAGGGTACCCTAAAAAAATTTACCCCAGTGTTTTTTTAAACTTTTTTTCAAGAAACTCATATCTACTCTATTGCACTTTGCCTGGCCTGAGGTGGCAAAGTCAAGTCTGGTGCAAGAGGTAACGTTCAGTAAAATCTGCAAGTTGAATTAGCGTAGTTGTGTCCCTTCATCTGAGCACAACTTCACCAGATGTTAAGTTGCAAAGTTGCACTAGAGTCTGTCTACTTTGCTAGAGAAGTTAAGCCAGGTGAAGTGGCAAAATGACGTCATGCTGGGGAATTTTCACTAGCGTTAGCCACTTCACCGTTTAGTGAATTTCCCCCTTAGATTCTAAGCTCTGCTAGAAATATTGAACAATTTATCTAAAGCAATGTAGATTATCTCATGACTATATTTATAAAGTATCTGAATAATACTTAGCATTAGTGATGGGCGAATTTATTCCCACGATTCGCCGCCGGTGAATAACTTTGCGAAACGCCAGCAAAATTAAGCAACTCGTTTCACGAATTTTTCGCCGATTCTCGAATTTCGCTGGAAATTTGCTAATTTTTCGGTGAAGCGAAATGGGATAGATTCGCCCTTCACTACTTAGCATGTAATTTTTAGTATGAGGGAACAAATAATAGTAATTATGCCCAGAATATCAAAATGTTAAAGGCTTTCAAACAGGGAGAAAACATATGTTTGTTTATTTATCTGTTTCATTTTATCTTTTACCCAGTATAAAACTTGCTCATGGACGTGAACCCTGTTGAGTTATGACATGTCACTGTTTTTGCTATTCTGCTGTATTTCCAGAGAGAGGTTGGGAAGTCGAATGCAGGGCAGTGACATCCATAAAGGAATTTGTCCATTCAGTAGGTGGTCTGAGCTGTGAGATGCCCTTCACTGTTAGGTCATGTGAACTGACTGCATACTGCAAAGTGCTATTCCGCTTTCAGCAGAAAAGACCTTGAAAAATACTGTGCAGCATGTGACCATGGTGAATAATTGTTTTACTGCTTTAGCCCCACTCAGAGTTTTTAATTGGACACATTTTCTGAACTTGAGTGCTTGCAAAAAACATAAAGGAACATTATATTACATTTCAAAAATGCAATGGTTGAATTATACATTACAATGATTCTCCTGCTGTTTGAAGGCTTCCAGCTGCAAAACCTTTGTTAATCTACTTATTCTGTTTTTCTTTTGTTTTTATTAAGGCCTTTCCTCCAGCAAGGCCTTGTGTTTTAGATCCACTCTGAAATCAGTTTTATTTCACAGTTATTTTTACATGGAAATAAACATGGTTTCATAACTAGGAATACTCATAACTAGGAATACTGGGCTAAAATCCTATGATCTCTGACCACAATAGTTGCAAAAGATATTTAATTTATTGTTTACAGAAATGCTGTATAATGAAATTACTTAAAGCCACGGGGGGGCGGGATTCACAAAAATTTAGATTTTTTTAAGTAAATGTGATGGTAAAATTCTTTCTTCATATTCAAAAATGAAAATCCGCCAAATTCTTTTGCTCAACCGGCACTTTTAATTTTTTAGTGCAAGAAATATAGTGCAAAGACACTTATGAATTTGTCTTTCAAACAACATAAAAAAACAACATTTTACACAACATTATCAAAATGGAGTAAAGCTCAGTATAACTCTACTTTCCCAGTTTTAGCAGCAAATAGACACTTGACCCACGATAATAAAACATATTTCTGATATAAATCCCTATATTATGCAAAATAGGATTTTTTTTTTACTTTAGACCCTTATATCTTGTTACAGAAGTGAAATTACACAAACTTGTAGGCAGATTAAGAAAGCCTAAATTATCCCGAAAAAAAAAATGATGTATATCATTCCCAGCTAAAACCCCACCCCCAGAAATGTCCATTTGATGTCTAATTGACAGGTTTAATAAGAGCAAATTCATGAAAAATTTTATTAAAATGTTGTGCAAAAAGAACAAAACTCAAAAGTGTCTGGTTAATAGACAAATTCACAAAATAGAGGTTTGTGAATTAGGTGGGAATCCATTTTATTCTTTATTTATTTTTTTATTATTATTATTTATATTTATTTATTTTTTTCCATAAGAACATACCATGCATTTACATGTGCTAAACATTGCCTTTTATTAAATTTATAAAAAGAAATAGACAAGAAAAAAAAGAAAAAAAAGAAGAACCATGGTTTGGCTTCTTTATTGCAACTGTATTTTCCTCATTCTTCCCCTCCTTTTCTCTCACTTTCTCTTTCCTTCCCCTTTCCCTCCTATCCTCCTTTGTTCCTACTGTAAAGTGGTGACAAGTGATGGGCAAATCAATTTGCCCTAGGCGAAGTCGCTGCGAATTTCCAACATTCGCCGATGGTGAAAGTTTCGGCAAAATGCTCACAAAAATTTGCTGCGTGTTTTGCCGCGCGTCTTGTTTCGTCGCGCGCCGAGTTCGTCACGCGCCGAGTTCGCCGCTTCACTTCAAAACAGCACAATCTGTGCAGTGAAAAATATAAAAATAAATGAATATATATTAAAATATGCCTTTTTAATTTTTCACTATTTTAAATAATAATCACAGATGTTTTTAAGAAGCTGGCAAAATGGGAGGCCTTTTTTTCTTTTGAAAAGATGAGTCCACTAACAATGCAGGGAATGTGTGTATACTAAGTGAAACACGCATGTAAATTGACTCATTGACTCCAATGCTATTCAGCACATTCACACACAAAGCAAAAGATGCCATTTTTTTTACATTTCCATACCTCCCAACATTTTGGAATTAAAAAGAGGGACAGAATTTTTTTTTTCCATATGTAGCGCTGCAACATTTTGACCACAACCATTTTTGTGGTCACACCCACTAATTAAAATGTTCGTTTTACCAAATTTGGCAGGTTTGAAAGTTTGAAAATATTTCTCCTTATCTAAGCTGTTACAAATACAATCAATTACTTATTTTATTATATCAAAATTGTTAAAAAAAGCATCTTTTTTGCACGTTAGTTTTTCTTCTAGGCTCTTTGCCAAAAGCCAATTAAGTTAGAAACTTTGTTTCTTTTTCTGGCTATTCCGTGCAGAGAAAAGAGGGACTTTCCAATACAAATGAAATGAGGGACTGCAGGTTGTGCTGTCAAAAGAGGGAATGTCCCTCAAAAAAAAGGGACCGTTGGGGGTATGCATTTCACATGGCAGTTTTATCACATTACACTGTGCATGAAAACTATTCTGACGCGCGTCAAAATAAGCGCACATCAACTTGGGCATGCCACAAAACATCAGCGCGACTCGTTTCGTAAATTTTTTCACAGTTTCATTAATTTCGCTGAAAACTTGCGAGTTTTTCGGCGAAGCGAAACGCAACAGATTTGCCCATCACTAGTGGTGACTAATTTTTGTTATTCACTGGAATCTATATATAGGAACCAGGATTGCCATTTTTTATAAAACTGGGTTTGCTGAATCTGTTCAGCATGATTGCTTTTGAACTTATCGAATGTATAAATTTCTTGAATTTTAAGTAGCCATTCCTTGCTTGTTGGTATATTAGTAGATTTCCAATATCTAGATATTAGTAGCTTGGCTGTGTTATTCATGGTGGAGATCACCAATTTTTTATATTGGGCAGTAAACAATTTATTTGTATGTAAGAGGAAGAAAGCTGCAGAGTCTTCAATCTCCATCTCTGTAAATTTGGATAGTACTCGTTGAATCTCCAGCCAATAAGATCTTGGAACATTGCCAAAAAATATGCAATAAATTCCCTCTCTGATAATTGCATCTCCAGTATTTGTCTGTCACATTTTCAAACATTTTTGCCACAATGATTGGGACTTTATACCAGTGCGTTAGTATCTTGAAATTATTTTCCTGGATTTTACAACAAGGAGAGAGTCTGAAGGTATGTTCCATGAATGTTTCCCCCAGTTCCTGTTCCCATTTCTGGCGATACTTATCTTTAGGAGAATGCCTTTCTTCCACTATCAGGCTATATAATAATGAAATTTCTCTTTTCAATCTCTCTTGACGCATAAACAGGCGTTCGTGTATTGTATCTGGTGGACCTATTATGTCCGTTATTCCAGCTGAATGTAGAAAATTTTGTATTTGCAGCAGACCATGCCTGTCCAGGTCTATCATTTAATCTAAAGGTGACATGTCTTGTAGATGCTTTAATTTCATATCAGTCATAAATTGATGAGTAAATAGAGATCTTACTTTCAGCCATTTTTTATACTTTACAATGCATAAACCAAGTTCAAAGTCTTGATTATAGAGAATTGGAGTAAGCCTTGATTTTAAATTAATAAGGTGTTTTTTGTATTTCACTTCCTCCCATATTTTAGTGATCCCCTCAAGGACTGGTCCTATCTTAAAATCCGATTTACGATTATGTTTCGGCAGCCAGAAATATGAGTCCAGGGGTATTGATGTTCTATTTTCACCCATTGTTTCGAGTCTGACGCAAAATGTATATCAAACATCCTTTATAGGACCATGGCTGCATGATAGTTATATAGGTCCGGTAAGCCTAGACCTCCTTTTTCTTTAGGTTGTGTCAGGCACACATATTTCTGCCTTGCTGGTTTCTTACCCCAAACAAAATCCAATATCGCTGATCGAATAATTTTAAATAAAGATATGAGGATAAGCATCGGGAGAGTCTGAAATAAGTATAGGAAACACGTCAGGATATCCATTTTGATTATATTGATTCTCCCGAACCATGAGAATCCTGGTTTATCCCAATCTTTCAAGTCTTTCTGGCATTCCTTCAGCAGTGGATGTAGGTTGTATTTTATGCAGTCATTCAGGTTTGCAGACACCTTAATCCCCAGGTATGCAAAACCACGACTTTATTTGTGACATTTGGTTCACCTTTAAGGAGATATTCAATATCCTAGATTTCTTTTTTAGATTGCTAATTTTGTTGAAGCTTTCTAATTCTTCCACTAATTTAGCCAGTGATATAAGGGGGTCTGTTATAAAAAAAAAAAAAGCATATCATCCGCGTAGGCCGGCAATTTATGTCAGCTTTTCTCCACTTTTATTCCTGAGATACTTGTATTATTTCTAACTTTTTGTAGAAAAGGTTCTAGAATGATCACTAACAAAAGAGGGGAAAGTGGGCATCCCTGTCTTGTGCCATTTTTGATGTTAAAAGGTTCCGACAATGTGCCATTCATCTTTAACTGTGCTTGTGCATCCGTAGATTCTTCACATATTGAATAAAATTTGGTCGTATTCCAATCCATCTTAGGCTATGACTTTACATTTGTCTCGGAATCACTACTTTTGTGAATTCCTCCCTAGGACTCACTTCCATTTAGCAGTGTGCAAAGAACAATTTTGGTCACAATTTGCCATTTTTTTCCCAAAAAGGCAGCCCTTTTCCCGACAATGCAAGTGTAATTGTGGACACAAGGGGAAGATGCATCTGAAGCAATTATTTCCATCTTGATTGATGCATTGAGTGCAATTGAACTTAAAATAGTTTGTGTCCAGATAATGCCATTTCTGGTGTTTGGTGTCAAATGACAAAGGTGTGATGCACATATTGACACAGTAAAACACACAGCATGAACCCTAGAGTCAAGGTGATGGTAGCTCCATGGTTCCCATGTTAATAGCTGCACTTGTGTGTGATTCTTCCCAAATGACTAGGTGAAGACAACGCTGCTTAGGAGAGGGGTGTGTGTTTAGAGGCACACCTACCTTTAATGAATGGTATTGCTACCCACAATTGCATCAATGTTTATGCTACTGCAATTGCAGCTGCAGTCCTAAATAAGTCCCTATATATGCTTGTGTGCTTTGTGTGCATGAACACAAGTTATGACACCACACAACATTTTTGTATGTGCACAAATAGTCTAGTATCGCTTTACAAAGAACAAAGAATTACAATGTATAGTTTACAGAGAATGCATAGTGGAAGCAGACAACTAACAGTAGTAAAGGGACAAAATAACCGATTTCCTAATGTTATATTCAGTTAAATATAAAATATTACCCTAGATCTATCTGCATGGAATATCATTTTAACTTTCACCAGGCTCATTTCCAAATACAAGTGCAAAACACTCCAATGGTGTGAACATGGACCTACTTTAAAAAAAAGTACAGTAGTTTGCTCCTATACATGCTCCTTAAAACTTGGAAGTGTGCCAATACACTGGCCTAGCTTGCCCGGATGAATCATGAACATCTGTAACTACAAAGAATTGAAACATTCTTAAAATTAGCCGTTCTATAAATACAGTTTATTATTTAACTTGTTCATTAATGACTTAGGGGAGGGTATTGTAAGTAATGCATCAGTGTTTGTAGATGACACAAAATGATCCAGCCCAATTAATTCCATCCAGGTTGTGGCATCCTTGCAACAGGATCTTGACAAACTGGCAATCTGGGCAGCTAAGTGGCAAATAAGATTCAATGTTGATAAATGTAAAGTCATGCACCTGGGATGTAAAAATATCCAAGCCACTTAATGGGACTGCACTAGGCAAATTCATTATGGAGAAGGACCTTGGAGTCCTTGTAGATGATAAACTTGGCTGTAGAAAGCATTGCCAGTCAGCAGCATCAAGGGAAAATAAGGTCTTGAGCTGTATTAAAAGGGGCATAGAGTCACAAGAGGATGGGGTCATTCTTCCACTTTATGGAGCACTTTTAAGGCTCCATCTAGAATATGCCATACAGTTTTGGTCTCCATCACTCAAACAGGACATTTTTGAATTAGAGAGGGTACAGAGAAGGCCAACTAAGCTGGTAAAAGGTATGGAAAATTTTAGCTATGGGGATGTTCACGCTGGAGAATAGGCGCTTTAGGGGTGACATGATTACAATGTATAAATATAAAAGGGATCATATAATAATCTCTCTAATGCTTTATTTACCAGTAGGTCTTTTCAGCAGACGCAAGGTCACCCATTCTGATTAGAAAAAAAGAGGTTCCACCTAATTATTCAGAAGGGTTTTTTTACAGGGAGCTTTGAAGATGTGGAATTCTCTTCCTGAATCAGTTGTACATGCTGATTAGTTAGCTTTAAGAAGGAGTTGAATGGCTTTTTAGCAAGTGAGTCAATACAGGGTTATGGAAGATAGCTCACAGTACAAGTTGATCCAGGGTCTAGTCCGGTTGTCATATTGGAGGCAGGCAGGATTTTTTCCCCGATCTGAGGCAAATTAGAGAGAGTTCAGATGGAGTTTTTTTGCCTTCCTCTGGATCGACTAGCAGTTAGGCGGGTAAAATTAAAAAAAAATTAAACTTGGATGACGTGTGTTTTTTTTTCATCCTAATTTACTATGACTAGTACTATGGGGCAGATTTACTAATGGTCGAAGTGAAAATTCAAATAAAAAAAAATAAATTTCTAAGTAATTTTTGGCTACTTTGACTATCAAATAGAAATTGAATTTTAAAATTCAACCATTCAAAAAGTCTCTTTAAAAAAATTGAATTTGACCCTTCACCACCTTAAATCTGCTGAATTGCTATTTTAGCCTATGGGGGACCTCCTGGAGCCTTTAAGAAGTGTTTCTGGAATTTTTTGAAAATCAAATTTTTTGGCCAAAATTTTTCTAATCAAAAATCATACAATCGGACCTATTCAATCGGAAAAACTATTTAAAAAAATCAATGGTTGTATTTTGAAGTTTTTTAACTTATTTACTATAAATTCGACCCCTAGAAAATCTGCCCCTAAAAGTTTACTTACAAGTGTACCATATCAGTTCTAGGAGGTCCCCCATAGGCTAAAACAGCAATTTGGCAGGTTTTAGATGGCAAATGGTCGAATTCAAAATTTTAAAGAGACGGTACATGATACATTTCAAAATACAAATTTTCAATTTTTTTTGCAAATTTCAATCGTATTTAGACTATTCCCTAGTCAAGGAACATAACAATAGCTAAAAATTCTATTTTTTTAATTCAAACATTCACCTCAACCTTTGATAAATCTGTCCCTAACTAAACTCAATAGGTGGTCTTGCTTTCAATAAGGATTAATCATATCTTAGTTTGAATTAAGTACAAGGTGTATTATTATTACAGAGAAAAAGGAAGTAATGTTTTAAAATCTGGATTATTTGATTATAATGGAGTCTATTGGGGACCACCTTTCCATAATTCAGAGCTTTCTGGATAATGGATCCCATACCTGTAAATTACCCCATGATTGTGTAATACATTGATGATTTATCACTTAATTGGTTTTCAATTCCAAATGCAATTGGTTTTCAATTACAAATGCAATTGGTTTCCAGTTTTATAGAGCAACACCTTCCAGTGATTAATCACTCTTCTAGAAACTTAGACTAGTTCTCCTTTTCCCAAACACACACCAGTTTGGGCTGCGATCAACTATTTACTAGCGTAAACCACGTTTGTCTCTTTTCTATAATTTTCTGTATTGCCTCCCTCAACAGGTGCATAAGCTGTGCAGTCAGTTGCAGCACAGGTGTCCCTTTGCTCTATTCCATATTAAATAAACAAGTTAAATTCATTTTCCTGCATCGAGATAAAGACAGCTTCTTTTTTTTTAATTTGAAGCTGCTGCAGTGCAATCGAAAAATGCAGTTAATCACGTAACAGTGTTGTATGTGTGTATATATTGCAAAAGAGAAGTGCCATCAGAGTGAAATGCCATAAAGTGACTCCTGCTGTCAAATGAGTGGAAAATGCTGCAAAGTGAATAATGCAAGGTAAACAGATCTTGAAATGACCATTGCATTAAAGTGAACAAAAAATGCAGTAAAGTGACATGCTATAAAGTGAAACAAACTCTTATAATACATAATAGTATAAAACAGCATTGTAGATAAAATACCATGATACATATTGCATATACAGTAAAAAAACATTGTGTAGACACAAACAATAATGTTAATGGAATCATACATACAGTATATAAAAAATCTGGAATCTACATAAGAGATTACAAGTTAGTTAGAAACGACAAGTGGCATCTGGTAATTGGGTCAACAGTCTTGATCTATAGTACCCATAATCCCATATGACCATTGTCCCACACAGGCTTAATGACTATATTTGTATTATTCTGTAATAAAGTAAGCCCACTATGAGGTGCCTTTGTGAGGTTTCACCAGTGACAGACTTCGCCATTTCTTAGTTTAGGATATCTACTCTGCAGCAAACTAAGTTCTCTCTAATGCACTCCTATTATTAATTATCATTCAAAATGGGTCAACCTTGACATTGTCACATTGTAAAGACCAGGCATACATCAAAATAAAGAAGATGAACACAAACTGCAGAGCCGTGCTGCTACTTTTTATTGAACAATATGTTTTGGATCACCTTGAGAATACATGGCACTTGAAGAAAGGTCCATGTGATTCAAAATATGTTGTGCAATAAAAAGTAAAAGCACAGCTCTGCAGTTGGCATGGCTCCCTTTATCTTCTTTCTTTTGATCTACAGTAATCAGCAGCACATTGTTGCAAAGGGAAAAACACATACCCATGGGTTTTTTAAGGGTGTGAGCATAATTTTGTAGCCAAGTAGCCTGCAAATCTGATTGGCGTCTCAGGCACCTGCCTATATGTAAGACAATGCTTTTGTGGACTGATTTTAGAGGCACTTTATTTAGCCTGATGTTTATAATAAAGTTAATTCCAGCATCTACTCTTATTTTTCTCTGACCTATTGAGGACACCAGGCCCTAGTAAGTCTAGTTAGCAGAAAATGCCACAATTATAGCTCATATCTTCTAGACAGTTCCATTAATTAATAGGATAACCTTGGCCTATCTCACAACAGAGCAGAATAATAGCAAAACGGAGACCTGACCACCAGAACACTCAGCAGACATTCCTTAAATTAAAATTTTATAGGTGGTATATGGCATATGATCCCTTATCCGGAAACCCCTTATTCAGAAAGCTCCAAATTACAAGCCTTCTCCCATAGACATTTAATCCAAATAATCAAAATTTTCAATAAGGATTTGTATCTGATCCAAACTAAGATACAATTAATCTGTATTAGCATAGCCAGCCTATTAGAATTATTTAATGTTTATATTATTTTCTAGTAGACTTAAGTTATGAAGACCCAAATTACAGAAAGATCCATTATTCAGAAAATGCAAGGTCCAGTGCACGCTATATAACAGGTTCCATACCTGTATAGGGAAGGAATCTCCAAGATGTACAGTACAAGGAGAAGAGGATCTTACAGCAATATTTGTCCCCAGGATATATCCTATTCAGTTTCCTAATCTGCCTGTCCCATTGCAATTTCCTACCTGCTTTGTCAATGCTTAAATGTATTTGGTCCTTCCAATAAATCTTATTTTATTTTATTTGAGTCTGTTAGGGATCAGACCATGCCCAACAAAGAGTCAGGGGGCTCTGAATGGGACAGGGCTCTGCCACACCAAATGCAGAAATTTGTAATAAAAAAAAACTGCCAGTTAAGAAACAATACTGTACATCTCCTCTATTAGTTATAAGTAGTGATGGGCGAATATATCTCGTTTTGCTTTGCCAGAAAATTGTTGAATTTCCAGCTAAATTTGCGAATTGGCGAAAAATGAATGAAACGACGTGCGTATCGTTATCTACGGCGTTGCGTCATTTTCGGGGTGCGTCGCGTCGTTTTCAGTGTGCATCTTGGTTTTTTTTTTCACGCCAGCAAATTTTTTTGCCAGGCGAACCGCGGGAATTCTCAGCGAATTCACGCCTGCCGAATAAATTCGCCCATCACTAGTTATAAGCTTTTATTTGCTCTTTGTATGTGTGGGTTCCATATACAACTCTTAATGCCCATCTTGCAGCAGATTCTATGTGCAGCGTAAAAACATTTTTTCATACTGTTAAAACAATGAACTTTTTTGGACACTGCATATATAAATCTGCACACATTTAAAAAGGTTATTTGAAAATGTATTGCACTCTCTAAAATCTCATTTCCTCATTCATTGCTGCTTAGTGAGTCAAACCAGTATCTTTTTCACAGCAGTATGCCCATTTAAGCCATGGGTCGCTCAACATATTTAAGATATATCTGCTGCTTTGGGGACAATAAAAGTTATAAGAAAGAAGCAATGTAGAATTAGCAAATGATTAAGTTAATAGTGTAAAATTAACAAATGAATAACGTTGATGATGTACACATAGAACAAATGCTAGCTCACTCAAGATCTACTGAAGGAATATATATATATATATATATAGTATATATATACAGTATGTGTATATCTTTCTCTTTATGTGCAACACATCTGAGACATTAAAACATTATATATTCAGCATGTTTCCTAATATGGAAAATCATGACCAGTGCACAGGGTCAGACTAGAGTCTAGGGGGCCCACAGGGGCTGCACAACGAAGGGCCCTCTCCCAAACTCTATATTTCCATATGTGTGGAAAAACAGGCAATGCACACATGCGCGGAAAAGGAGCTCACGCATGTTATAGGTGCACCACAGCAAAACAGCTATCTGGGGAAGCATGCCTGGGCCGGGGCACACCATGTTTTTCCCGGGGGCCGGCTGACGTAGTCCAACACTGCCAGTGCATATTTTTTCCACTAATGTACTGTATGGTGCAATTTATCTTGCCATGAAACAAAATCTGCAATAGTGCTACAATGTCTGGAGATACACCAGAGGGCAGATTTTAAATGTGTGTGAGTAGTGTGTAGTACTCACCACAGAAAAACTCACTCACTTTATATTCATTTTTAGAATCTTATTTATCAGTTCACTAGTGATGGGCGAATCTACCCCATTTCGCCGAAAAATTGGCGAAAAAATTTGCGAAACAAGTCGCGGCACTTTTTCACGTCGGTTTCGTCGCATTGCATCAAAAACTAGCGACTCGTTTTTTTGGCAAATTTGCTTTTAAACATTCCATAGGCATGAATGGAAAGTGAGTGAGTTTTTCTGTGGCGAGTACTAATCACACACTTTCATAAATCTGTCCCTTAAAAATGGCTATAGATGCACCCATATTATTATACGAAAGATCTTTTGTCCGATAATCCGTGCATGTCTGGTGGGAGGCAAGGTGACTGATATCGGTAAAAACCTTGGATATCTGTTGTCCCACAGGACTGAAAATTTTCATCTGACACCTTTATATAGCTAAATAATTCTTTTTGTTTTTACTTGCATATCTGACAATTCAGCTCTTAACAAAAGATCTTTTGTATGGCAAATGGTCATGGAAAAGATCATAAATGTAGTGTGTATGGCCACCTTTATTGGCTTAAAGAAACAATATGCAGATCCGGGAATACATACAACCAGGTTATTGTTGAGAATGTTCTTTATTAAAGAAACTTCATAAAGATATTGAAATTCAATGATTATCCTATTTCATTATTTCAAGAGTTAATGGACATGGTTTAATTCCTGTATTCAATTTTTATTTTGTGATTCAGATGCCAGTTTTCCTGTTTGCAAGTTCCCCGATTTAAAACGAGATGCATGAGATAGGGATTACTCTGCTATTTCATACCCTGACATTTTGCTAGTTCATTTACCTTCACATATGAACAAAGCCAAGCTGGCATTAATGCGGGAGGGTCAATCAATTGCACAGTGGGTGAATGTCAACTTAGAGCTTATTCATTTTTGGAGACGTGAAAAAAAAATCTTAGCAGCTCTGTTGCTTTGGTGCACTTTGTGCAGGTGTTTAAATCCGAGCAGATTAAGGGAATAAAGGACACGTTAACATTAATAAATTCCCAACTTATAATGCATTATCCAAATAACTGGCTGTTTATTGAAGGTTTAGGAGCAATAAAATTATTGTTTATTATAAGGGATATTTTATCCTTTTATTTAACTTTAGCAGAAATGACCTTCTTCAGCCTGTACGGTTTTATATTATGAAATGCCACCAATTTTCATCTGATTCTTTTACTGTTTATTAAGCATTGGCAATCATGGAGTGAAAGGAAATGAAATATGTAAATAATGAAGTTGAGTTTTTCTTTAAATCCTTATATTGAAAGATATTCATAAAACACAGGAAAGCAAATAAATAGATAAAATAAACTGTATTACATTACCTAGATTTTTAACCTGCTTGAAAAATAAAAATCTGGGTCATTCTAAAATCATTTAAGTACCTAACAGGGTTAATGTCCTCCCAGTGCTTCCTGAGCTACAAACTTTACAAATAGGTTGATGAAAGTGTTCACTTTGCTTGATTCCCCATATCCTTCTAAATCAACAGCATATAAACGTTGCATCATTATCTTTGTATAGTACATTTTTTATCGATGTACATATATGTACACCTATTGGAAACATTGATTTATTTTCCTATTTGAAAGGATTTCAAATTTTTTCTAATTCAAATGGAATTTTAGCCTATTCGATAGGTGAAGTACCCAAATATTACTTCAAAATTCAATTTTTTTGTTAATAAATGTATTTTTATTGAAGTCTCACCAATTTACATGTCCATTTATGCATTGATACAATTTTTTGATTGTTACAAGTTATACATCCATAAAACAATAAAGGCATTTTAAATAATTACTGTTGTACTTGTATGTTTTCAGGTGGCATAAGTATTATATTTTACGTTTGTTAGCGGTGGTCACATTAATGAATTCACCCCTCAATTATAATTTTTTTAATTTGAATTCGACCCTTAGGAAATCTGCCCCTAAAAGTCTAACCTGAAAAAAATAATCCCCTTAGTATCCTATAGGTATATGAATGGAAAAACATGTATCCATTGCCTGATAAAAGATGGAAAGGAGATGAAAAAGCGAGATATACTGTACAAGACAGAGGAAAGGTAGCAACATTTTTAGTACAAGTTTTTGTATCACAGAATATCGTATTCAAACTATTTTTTGACACACATATTTTAGTCACCCTTTTTTCCGCTCCAAGCACAATATTGACCAAATATTTAAAACTCTAAAGATTTTCTTACGTAAAACTGGTCAATTCTACCCAAAAGTGGAAGTCTGTGAGACTTGAAAATTTGTAATTTGAATCACATCTTGCTTTAAATGATATGATTCAAATATGTCACTTTACTTATACATCATTACCACTGGCATTCAATTCAGCTTTAAATCAGAAAATGTAGCCTGTTCAAAGAGGAAAATGTACATTTAGGGGCAGATTTACTAAATTCACATGAAGGATTCGAAGTTCAATCGAATTTTCAAAAAGATTTGAATTCAAATTTTCTAATGTTTTTGAAGACCACTCTGACCAGTGAATTTTGAAAATTTGATTGTATCGAATGATTTGAATAATTCAAATAAAAATCTATTCCAAATTCGACTATTTGACAGTCGAATTACTTCCCCTTTAAATTGTTATTCAACTGCCTAGTTTGCCAGATCAAAGATAACAAATTGGCTTTCATTATTGTTGATTGAATAAAATCGTTCAAATTCGATTTTGTCAATCTATCGAATATTTTCTATTCGATCGTTCGACCAACCAAATTGCGGTAAAATCCTTCAAATTCAATATTCAAAGGATTTTACTTCCCCAACAATTCCCAGCTATTCCCATGGCCGAATCTGATGGTTTTTTAACCCAAAAATTCGACCCTTAGTAAATCTGACCCATAATCTTCCAGATGGAATTTTATTAATAAAAGCTTGGGAGTGGGAATTTCATTTAAGTGCTTGAATATAGAATGATGTTTAGTAAACCTAGGAAAAATAGTATAAAACACTAAAGAATGCATCAAAGAATTATCCAAATAAAAGTAAACTGTATGTTTGTGCAAATGTATTTATTACTTTGCTGTTTTAAAGCAGCCCAGAAAATGCTAATTTCAAATAAGCAGTCAGCAAGACAAGTAAGGCAATATGTGCTGACATTCTTTTTTATTTTCATTATACTTATTATTTTTTAAGTGAATTTCCCTCAGGCCTTTTTCATTGATAGCAGTTCTAGCAAGTAGCTTACTGGAAATGTATTCTGAAAAATATGCTATCATCATGACAGCTTTATATGTTTTAGAATTCTTCATTAGGATAAGTATTTGACAAATGACTAAGTTAAATCAGTATAAAAACCAGTTAAGTATGGTATTCAGCTATAAAACAACAAATCAAAAGACAACATTCATAGTTAAATATGAAACAATATTTTTACTGAAGGGTACAGTTTCATAACTGACCAAATATAGCAGTGTTATAGATAGACCTTCTGTTATGAAGTGGCAATTACATTTAACCACATCCAGCATATGAAATATTAAAAAATAAAAACAGTAGGTAAACCATATATATAACGTTAAACATTAAAAAACAGGGGTAAAAGTTTCTTTATACATTGTATTTTGAATAATTGGTTAACTGTCTTGCAGTTAAACTGACATGTTTTTGAGGGTGCATGCCAGCCCAGTATAATTAATAATAAGCTCCTTGTTTCATTAAAAAATATATATATATATCTTGGTTGGACGAGACTCTATAAAATTTATTAGTGCAGGTATGGGACCTGTTATCCAGAATGCTTGGGACATGGGTTCTTCCGGATAATGGATCTTTCCATAATTTGGATCTTCATATCATAAGTCTACTAGAAAATCCTTCAAACATTAAATAAACAAAATGGGCTGGTTCTGCTTCCAATGAGAATTAGTTAAATCTTAATTTGGATCAAGTACAATGTTAATTTTTTTATTATTACAGATAAAAAGGAAATCACTATTAAAAATTTGGATTATTTAGATGAACTGGTGTTTATGGGAGAGGGCATTCCCTAATTCAGAGCATTCTGGATAACGGATCCTATAGCTGTATATACAAAAAAGTGTCACTGTTTCAGGAATTACATTTTAGCATTACAGAAGGCTTTGCAAAACACATTTTAAGTGGATAGCATAGGATACTGTTACTTTTTCACTTTTTTTAGTAGGAAAAGAGCTTTATCAAACCCCAATGGTGTTAAAAATCTGAATAAAAAAGTACTCCACTCAGACCTGCCAGGTTCATGTAGACGTGCCTTTGACATTTTGACTATATCCTTATCTGTGCTAGGTTTTGTTTGATAATGATAAAAATGTTGAGGGCATCAAATGTAAAAACGTTTTGAGCATCAGATACCAAAAAGTCCCAGTTTTCGGTGACAAATCCAAAAAAATGGTACAATTCAAATATTTCATGCTTTTCCCACACAAGAAATTTTCGTGAAAATGTATTGAGAAATAGGGGGGAAAAGTTGGATTTGGTTTTCAAAAAAAAGTGATAAAGCTTCAAATTGATTGATAACCCCTTATTAACCCCTGCGAGACCTAGAATTAATTGCATGCTCTAATAATTATGATATAATTGGTATCACTGAGACCTGGAGGGATGAAACATGTGACAGGACTGTGAATTTAATTGGTTACACCCTTTTTAGGAGGGACAGAGGGTTTAAAAAGGGGGGAGGAGTATATTTGTATGTAAAGCCTGAATTAAAGCCATGCACTAAAGAATTGACCATTGCTGGCACTGGTGAGTGTGTGGAATCCTCCTGGGTAGAGATTTCAATTGGGCAAAAGGTTACAAAGAAATGTTTTTCTCTTTGGTATATGCTATAAGCCCAGCTACTTTTACAAATAGAAGCGGCTTCACGACTAGGTCAAGTTATTATTATGGGTGACTTCAATTATCCGGACATTGACTGGAGTAATGGTTGCCAAGACAACTTTTTATCCTAGCTCGTTCAAGAATCTACAAGCAATAACTCTCTTTTTGATCTTGTAATAACTAATAATACTGAGCTCATCTCAAGCATTTGTGTGGGTGAGCATTTAGGGAACAGTGATCATATCATGGTCTCCTGTGAGAATTTGTTGCAGAGGCAACTCTATAAGGGAGTAACTAAAACACTGAATTTCAGGCGTGCAAACTTTGACAATATAAGGGCATCTCTGCAACATATTAAGTGGGTAACGCTTTTCACAGGGTTAAACACTGAACAAAAATGGGAATTCTTTAAAATGCTGCTTAATAAATATACGTCAGTATATTCCACTTGTAAGCAAGGAACGTTGTTGCAAAACAAAACCTTTTTGGTTCAATAGGAGTGTTGGTGTTGAGGTGGGTAAGAAAAGACGTACTTTAAGGCTTTCAAGTTAGCTGGGACAGCCGAATCATTTATAAGGCACAAGGAGGCCAATAAGTCATGCAAAAAAGTGATCAGGAAAGTATATAGCAGTAAGCAGTACAAAGAATCCAAAATTATTTTTTAAATATATTAATAGAAAAAAAATTAAACAGGAAGGGGTAGGACCTTTATTATCAGAGGGGGGGGGGGGGGGGGGTCAGCTGGTTGATGAGAACAAGCAAAAAGCACAGATTCTGAATGAATACTTTTCATCTGTCTACACAAATGAGGAACCAGCTAATGAAGGTTTCCTTGTTAATAGTCCCAATTCTAATAATATATCCAATGATGCATGGTTCACACATGAGAAAATTCAAAAGAGAGTAGAACATGTTAAGATAAACAAAGGTCCAGGGCCAGATGGGATTCACACCAGGGTACTTAGGGAGCTTAGCTCTGTCATTGCCAAACCTCTATACTTAATTTTTCAGGATTCATTGAGGTCTGTCATGGTGCCGAGAGACTGTCGAATTGCTAATGTGGTGCCGCTATTCAAAAAGGGATCCCATTCTCAGCCTTAAAACTATAGGCCAGTTAGTCTGAAGTCGTTGGTAGGAAAGATTTTTGAAGGATTAAAGGGGTGGTTCACCTTCAAGTTAACTTTTAGTATATTGTAGAAGTGCCAATTCTAAGAAACTTTTCATTTGGTCTTCATTATTTATTTTTCATAGTTTTTTAATGATTTGCAGTTTTCTTCAGTTTCTTTGCAGCTTTCAAATAGGGGTCACTGACACCATCTAAAAACAAATGCTCTGTAAGGCTACAAATGTATTGTTATTGTCACTTTTTATTACTTAGCATTTTATTCAGTCCCTCTCCTATTCATATTCCAGTCTCTTATGCAAATCAATGCAGGGTTTCTAGGGTAATTGTACCCTAGAAACCAAATTGCTGACACTGCAAACTAGAGAGCTGCTGAATAAAAAGCTAAATAACTATAAAACCACAAACAATAAAAAATGAAAACCAATTGCAGATTGTCTCAGAATATCACTCTCTCCATTATACTAAAAGTTAACTCAAAGGTGAACAACCCCTTTAATAAAGGATAGGATACTGGACTTCATAGCAATGAGTTTGTGCCAGCATGATTTATGCGTAATAGATCTTGCCAGACTAACTTAATTTCTTTTTATGAGAAGGTAAGCAGGCACCTCGATTCTGGGTGGATGTGATTTACTTAGACTTTGCTAAAGCATTCGATACAGTGCCACACAAAAGGTTACTTGTTAAATTATGGAATGTTGGCCTGGAACATAGTATTTGTACCTGGATAGAGAACTGGCTAAAAGAATGACTTCAAAGAGTGGTAGTAAATGGAACATTTTCTAATTGGACCAGTGTTGTTAGTGGGGTACCGCAGGGCTCTGTACTGGGTCCCTTGCTTTTCAACTTGTTTATTAATAACCTGGATGTGGACTTTGAAAGTACAGTTTCCATTATTGCAGATGATACTAAATTGTGCAGAGCTATAGGTTCCACTTTGCAGAATGATTTGTCTAAGTTGGGAAACTGGGCATCAATCTGGAAAATGAGGTTCAATGTTGATAAATGCAAGGTTATGGACTTTGGCAAAAATAATATAAATGCAAATTATACTCTAAATGGCAGTGTGTTGGGAGTTTCCTTAAGTGAGAAGGATCTTGGGGTTTTTATAGATAACAAGTTGTGGGCAGTGGGCAATTCTAGGCAGTGTCATTCTGTAGCTACTAAAGCAAATAAAGTTTTGTCTTTCATAAAAAAGGGCATAAACTCAAGGGATGAAAACATAATTATACCTCTTTATAGATCCCTAGTAAGGCCTCATCTGGAGTATGCAGTGCAGTTTTGGACTCCAGTCCTTAGAAGGGATGTAAATGAGCTGGAGAGACTGCAGAAATGCGCAACTAAACTGGTTAGATGGATGGAAGACTTGATTTATGAGGGTAGACTGTCCAGGTTGTGTTTGTTTTCTCTGGAAATAAGGTGCTTGCGAGGGGACATGCTTACACTTAACAAATACATTAGAGGACATTATAGACAAATGTCAGGGGACCTTTTTACCCATAAAGAGGATCACCGCACCAGAGGCCACCCCTTCAGACTAGAAGAAAAGTACTTTCATTTGAAGCAGCGTAGGTGGTTCTTCAGAGTGAGGACAGTGAGGTTGTGGAATGCACTGCCAGGTGATGTTGTGATGGCTGATTCTGTTGATGCTTTTAAGAGGGGCCTGGATGATTTTTTTGGACAGACATAATATCAAACTCTACAGTTAGTAAAGCTTTGGGCATATATGATTTGTGTGAAAGGATGGAGGTGTGAAAGAGTGGAGATGTGTGTGTGTGTATGCTGGGTTTTAATTTGGAGGGGTTGAACTTGATGGACTTTGTCTTTTTTCAACCCAATTTAACTATGTTATTATGTAACTATGTACTCAACCCCCTAGACTCCCGCCACCCTCCCTCCACACTCCGCAGTCTCTCCTGTGCTATTCCCAACTTATTACCTGCCCGCTTGATTTAATTTCTTCAAAACTTCTCCGCAATGTCTAATCAAAGCCTTAACTCATCTATGTAACCTCTCGCTCTCAACTGGACTGTTTCCTTTTCAACTATAACATGCTCTTGTCACCCCCTCTGGATTCCTCCAATCTTGACAACCTCCGACCTATCGCTCTGCTACCTTTCATCTCTAAATTACTTGAGCGCGTAGTCTACAACCGACTAACCTCATTCCTCTTTGACAATAATCTCCTGGACCCCCTACAATCTGGTTTTACGCCACAACTGCCCTGACTCGACTAACTAATGACCCTTTAACAGCTAAAGCCAACAATCATTTCTCACTACTTATACTACCTGATCTCTCAGCTGCATTTGACACTGTAGATCACCCTCTCCACCTCCAGTCCCTTCATTCACTTGGCCTTCGTGACACGGCCCTGTCCTGGTTCTCTACTTATCTCACTAATCGTTCCTTCAGTGTCTCCTACAATGGAGTAGCATCTTCTCCCCTACCTCTTTCTGTTGGGGTTCCTCAAGGCTCTTTCCTGGAACCCTTATTTTTCTCCCTCTATACTTCCTCCCTCTGCAAATTAATCAACTCGTATGGTTATCACTACCACCTCTATGCTGATGATACTCAGATCTATCTCTCATCTCCTGATCTCAACCCAGAACTCCTAACTCCCATCTACTCCTGCCTGTCTGCCATCTCTACCCGGATGTCACAACGCTACCTTAAATTAAACCTCTCTAAAACGGAAATGGTTCTCTTTCCTCCAACTAATACCAGTAACATCCCTGAAGTATCCATCATAGTTAACAATTCCATTATCACCCATCTCCCCAGGCCCGGTGCCTTGGGGTTATCCTAGAGTCTGCCCTGTCATTCACTCCTCATATCCAGTCATTTATTAAATCATGTCACTTCCACCTAAGGAACATATCCAAAATACGATCATTTATCACCCAAGATGCTGCCAAAATTCTTATTCACTCTCTTGTCATATCACATCTAGACTATTGTAACTCTCTTTTAATTGGCCTTCCCCGCCAGAGTCTCCAGTCCCTAATAAACACTGCCGCAAGGCTCATATACCTCAGCAACCGCTCTTTCTCTGCCACACCATTCTGCCAATCCCACTGGCTTCCACAACCCTTCAGAATTAAATTCAACTTAATGACCCTGACATTCAAAGCACTTCATAACTCTGCCCCTCCCTACATCTCTGAACTCATCTCTATATACTCACCCAACTGCTTACTATGCTCCTCTACTGACCTGCTACTCAACTCTTCTCTCATTACCTCCTAACATGCTCAGATTCAAGACTGTGCAAGAGCCACTCCTCTCCTCTGGAATTCTCTCCCACGGTCTGTCCGACTTTCTCCCAACCTTTCTGCTTTCAAGAAATCTCTTAAAACGCACTTCTTTGGAGAAGCCTAACCTCACTCTTAACTACCAAAATGCAACACTACATACAGTACCACATTTCTCACCCACTTAATTTGATCTTGCCCATTGCCACATCTTATGTATAACTCCCTTACTTTTATATTGTAAGCTCTTTCTGTATAGGGCCTTCCTCACCTTTTTATATGCACTGATTGTGATTGAATGTAACTCCATATGTATGTAATTCATGTGATTTAGTTGTATAATCACGTTTACTTTAAATCGCTACGCAATACATTGGCGCTGTCGAAATACATGTTAATAATAATAATAATAATAATAAGTATCACATTTATTGTACACACAGGGATACACGTAGTTTTTGTTTTGTTCCAGTCATTTATGTTGGATTTGAAGCAACTGTCGGTGCTGATGGCTGTGTTAAGGTCATCTTTTTCTGCTTTGTCATTTCTTCAAGCAAATTGCTCAAGATAGTTCTTGCTTACTGTGCTGTCACTTTCACAGGATTAGCCTACCTTTAGCCTACTTTCAGACACTGTCTGACAGTCATACATCTTTCTTCCAATAAAGATATTTTCTGGACCATTGCTCCATTTCTGATGTTTGTGCCCTGCTAAATAGCTTGCTGTTGGCATAAAGAAGATATCTAGCCTATATGACAACATAAAACCTGTGATGCTTACAAACAATTTACATTTGTATTTAAAATGAGCTAGTTTTAAGTGTAGGTTTGCCCTTGATTTCTTTAAGCAGCATATTTCTGTGTGTACCTACTGTATTGGAAGAATTATATTATGGTATTTATGTTCATAGATACCTGCCTGAGTTTCTCTAAGGATCCAATACCGAAGCTATATCTACCATATGAAGTTATTGTAATTTGGACAGTTCTATCAACAGTTTTCCTTTTCTGATATCTTTGGAATGTAATATCTGCTTCATGTTATGTATGCTGACACAGAACAATTATAGGTTAAGCTTTAGCAAGCTCAGGAAATATTAGATAAAATAAGATATCAGTTTGCCCTGCCTAATTATTCTGTCAGTAGTTTCAAGCTAACTCTAGTGCCTGCCTATAAATGTTTACAAATCACATTACACAGGTTGGATTTCTCTTCTCTGATATCTTAGATGGAGTTGTCCCTATAAATATACATTCATATTACTGTGTTTGGGGGTTTGACAGGTGGCCAACAGAAAACGAATATGTTGTTTATTGACAAAAACAATTGAATGGCTTCAAGATAGACATATCTATACAGAGCACTGTATATCCTGGAATGCTACATAACATGTTATACACTCTTTAGGAGATGCCATCTGCTCATCTGTATGCTAATGATATCCAGTTTTTAAAACTGAAACTTAGAAAGACAAATTTTACCTCCAAAACTGGTCCTGTGCCCAGTCTTCTATTTTTATTTTCACATATGCATCCTTTCAACTTAGCATGTTATTTGGGGAAGAATGTTACTCCTTCCTATCCTACTCTGATGTTATTAATACCAAAACTTGTCACTCAACTACACAATAATATATGCCTTTTTTTTTTACAAGCAACTAAACAAAACGAAAATGAAAACTATTATGCATGATCTTATCTGATTAAGCCTATATTACTGCAACCTGGTTTTAACTGGTCACTCTAAAGGTGACCATTGATGTATCAATCACAATGTTCCAGCAAGCATTAGTTGCAGGAAAGATTGTTAGTTTCACCCTGGTGGTCTAGCAGGGCGACCACCACGACATTCGTAGGGACGCCCACAGCCATAGCTCCATGCGTGCCGATGTGCATTGTTCTTTTGGCATTCTGACTTGTGCTCCAGCCACTTCTGGGTTTGACACGCATTGGCACAAAGTTCAAATATTTAAGGCGCAGGCACCAATTGTATATTGCTTAATGTAAAGGTATTTTATTAAGTTCCTGGGTGCTTTCTTCTAGTGTATTAAGTTGTTAATGAGCCTGCCTGTTCCTGGTTTATCCTCTCTGCTGTCTGTCCTTTATTGCCTGTTTTGACTACTCTGTAGGCTTTCCCCATGGTACTGCGATATTGGTGTGTTTTGCCCTGGCTTGTGATTCCAACTACTCTCTAGCTTACCTCATCTGTACTGTCTCTCCAGTTTTATTTGGACCAGGCCAGTGACCCCAACAATGCTTCTTGTTCTCCATTCCTGAATGATGAACAATTCCCTTGCCTGCCAACACTCTTTCCATGATCCTCTCACACTAAGATCTGGCAGCACCTGTGTAGCGGAGGGCTCCTACTTTAGTATAATGTGGCTGTTATAGCCAGAAAACTGAGCCCGGACCTTGGGGTTTGTTCTTGGTTTAGAATACCAATTGTAAAAGTACATTGGGCCTAACATTGATGCTGAAAGAGCTGTTGCTTCCCCTGACTTCACTGAAGGAATCCTGGCAAGCTTTCTTCAGCATCTAAGGGAACAAGAGTCCTAGGAAGTCCAAGTAGTCCAGCATCTCCACAAGATGGTTGGACATGATACAGTACATTATTTCTCAAAATGGAATAGAGATGGAACCAACTAAGGTTCAGGCAATACTGGATTGGACACAACTCCTTTCATTTCAAGCCAATGCAAAGGTTTTTGGGGTTTGCTAATTATTACCACTAGTTCAACAAAGACTTCTCCACTCTTTTTGCCCCGATCACTGCCCTGACCAAGAAAGGGGCAGATCCAAGCATTTGGTCTGGTGCTCTAGCATCATGATTTTTCTCTCCCCTTTATGGCTAAAGTGGATGCTTAACTGCAGAGGAGTGTGTTACATATGTCATCAGCCAAGCGTCTTAATCCCTGACAGGCCATGTGGGCTTTATTTTTTACCTGCATTAACTTCATTATAATTTACAGGCCTGGGGAAAAGAATGCCAAAGTTGATGTCTTATCTAGCATTTTTAGTCCTAAGGAGGATTCCATACCTGTTTCTATTGTTCCAAATGAGGTGATTGGATTGTAGCAGTTGTGAGCCCAGTTCTGTATGCCTCCTTGTCTGAAGCTCAGGTAAATATACCATCTAATGTTCCTTCAGGCAAACTTTTTGTTCCCAAAAACCTTCATGAGGCAGTTTTCTGGAGGGTCATAATTCTAACATAGCTGGGCATCCTAGCCACCGTAAAACATGTTCTCTATTAACTTGATGTTTCTGGTGGCCAACACTGAGACAAGATGTTGGCAATTACACGGATTTCTGCCCAGTTTGGTTGCTAAACCATCTAGATCCTTACCTCAGGGGTTGCTACAGATGAAGCCACTTTGGATTGTGTGTTTGACACAGAATAACTAAACTCAGACTTCACACTTGTCTCATTTAACACAGAAAATTGTGTCACAGCATCCCATCTAATTAAAGTGTTCATTATTGTGAACAAAGGTGCTTTGGTATGCTAATGAAAAGGTTAAATGCATTAAATGAGTTAAGATAACTTTAGATAACACCATTTCTTCAATTAGCCCTGAGTCATGACGCATTTAACACTCAAATCCAAGTGGCTTCATCTGTACTAGTGATGTGAGAATTTGTCTCATTTTGCTTCACAGAAAGATTTGAAAAACAAAATAAAATTTACTAAACACAAATTTTGACATCCGCGTCAATTTTGACGCCCTTAACAATTTTTATACATGCACCTATTTTTTCCAAATGCATTAAAGTCAATGGGCATTCATATAATTTAGACACATGACATTTTTTATGCTCGCCCAATTTTTTTTTTTATGTGGTCCTCCCCTGGCAAATTTATTCACCCATCACTAGTTGCTACAGTCACTTCCTATTCCATGGACCCATATCTCCATTGATTTTATTTTGGAATTACCTCCCTCTAAAGGTTATACTGGCATTAGTGTGGTAGAGGCCGTCAATCTTCTCCTCCACCTCCAGTTTCTGTTGACGGTCAGCCTGACTATTTGGTGCAAAGGTTGGTGGCTTCACATCTTTCTAGGTTCAAGTTACAGTATTTGCTCCATTGGAAGGGCTATGGTCTTGAGGAGGTTAGGTTTCTGTGGACCATCTCAAGCAGCCATATCATGCTATGTTTCCTGATAGACCTAGGGGTCCAATGGGGTAATATAAGAACTCACCCTGGTGGTCTAGCGGGTTGGCAAGGATGCCTGCCACTACATTTGAGGAAATGTCTGAAGCCATAGCTCCCTGTGCACAGATGCATGCTGTTTTTTTGGCATGAGCCAGCCACTTCCAGGTTTATTCAAATATTTAGATTCAACTATTTAAAGGTGCAGGTTGCACTTGTAGAGTGTCCAATGTAAAGGTCTTTTCTTAAGTTCCTGCGATATTGGTGTGTTTTGACCCCAACTACTTCCTGGCTTACTGCATCTGTACTGTCTCTTCTGTTTGGTTTTGACCCAGCTTGTGACCCTGACTGCACTTCTTATTCTCCATTCCTGAATGACGAATGGTTCCCTTGCCTGCCCAGAACTCTCTCCCTAGTCCTCTCACTATGACCTGGAGGCACCAGTGGGCTCCTCCTGAAGTGAAAGGTGGCTGTTATAGGCAGAAGACTGAGCCGTGACCAGGACCTTGGAGTTTGTTCTGGCTATGAATACCAATCATTACATGTTAGAGCTGAAATGGCAGATATATAGGTATAAATAGTATTCTATCTGTATCTGACGATTCTGCACTAACAGTGGGGGATGTATGAATGCTTTCAAAGGCCTGATCAAAATTTTTGTGCCAGCCTGATTGATGAGCCGACTGATATCAAAGTCTTCTGCCATTATTGGTTGGCTAGGTCTCCTGCCATACACAACTGAATATCATTTAATTTGTTATGATCGGTGCATCTATGGGCACTATTGGAGTCTATGGGTATCTTTTAAGTGGCGAAACCTGGAAAAATATTTGTTCAGCACTACCGTCCACTTCATTCTATTAAACAAAGAGTGATTTAGAAGCTCCTTTTTATAGATTTCAAAGCTCACCATTCATCTGAATCCCAATATTTGTCTTCTCCTGTGTCTCCTGGACAACTCTTACAATCATCCAACAACCACTTCCTGGTCAAACTATCCACTTCTGCTGCTCTTTCCCACATCCCTTTCATTCTGCTTTTCACATTGGAATGCCATCTTTTCCAGAAAGAACCTTTCCCCAATCTCTTCAAAATAATATGACACCTTTTGGATTACTACATCTAACTCAGTACAGACACTTAAAGGACCAGTAACATCAAAAATGAAATTGCTTTAAAGTAATAAAAATATAATGCAGTGTTGCCTTGCACTGGTAAAACTGCTGTGTTTGCTTCAGAAACACTATTATTGCATATATAAAAGATGCTGTGTAGCCATTGGGGCAGCTATGCAAAGGAAAAAAAAGGCTTAAGTTTAGTGATGGGCGAATTTATTCGCCTAGGTCGAATTCGCGAATCACCAGTGAAATTTCGCTTGGCGAAAATTCGCCGAAAAACGAGTCGCGCGTCAGTCGCGCGTAGTTTTTGACGCGACGCGCCGAAAACGATGCGACGCGTGCCGAAAGCGACGCGTCAAAGTTGACGCGACGCGCGACAAAGTTGACGAGACGCACGACAAAATCGTCCCGCGACTCGTTTCGCGAATTTTTCGCCGATTCGCGAATTTCTCTAGAAATTCGCGAATCTCTAGGCGAAGCGAATCGCGGGAGATTCGCCCATCACTACTTAAGTTACACAGCAGATAGCTAAATAGATAAGAAGATTATGTAGAGCATAAAATTATCATTTATCCACTATTTATCCTGGGCTATATATTTTCAATTTCCACCATTGCTGTTCAGCAGCTTGTTTATATGAACTATAGTAGTGTCTCTAAAGCAAACAGATCAGTTTTACCAGTGTAGGGCAACAGTACATGATATTTTCATTACTTTAAAAAACTTAAATTTTGTGGTGTTACTGTTCTTTAAGAGGCAGTAGCAATCACTGTTGACTGCAGCACTTATTAATTTTCCTATTGATGTCTAAGAGTTATCCACCCACTTAGATTGTAACTGCTAACAGAGCTGAATCTCCTTTCTCTTGTCTCTTTTAACACTCAGCCCTTAAACTTGAATGTGACATTATTTTGTGTATATTATTGTATTGAGCCCTGGTTGTTACATAAATTAGTCTACAATATAGTCATAGACGGATTTTCAATAAGGCTAGGAGAGGCTAAGCCTCCCCAAACCTGTCTGGCCTCTAAAATAAAAAATAAAATAAAACCTGCTCCTTTGTTGACTGCACTGTAACTTTAATAACGGATTGAAAGCTAAGGCCCGCCTCCAAACCCTGATGCTGGAGAGATCAGCTGCACTCTGATTGGATATATGTGGTTTGTAGCCTGTCCAATAATAGCCCAGCTGACTTACAGACAGTGAAATGCACCAAACAGGTACAGAGTAGGCATGGCTGGAAAAACTTTACTGGCTGAAGGCAGCATGGCAGAAGGGAGACTAATATGAAGCAGTTGGAACATGTAACTGGGCATGTTTGCAACTTTCATTCAACTCACAGGTATTATATACAGCAGCTTCTCCAACAGCTTGAATTAAGTATTAAACATTGTTTTAGATTGTTTTTGCTTTTTTTTTTTTGCTGCTTTTCTTGTTGCTTTATACTAGTATTTTTTTCATAGTTTTTTTCATGGAAACAGCCCTGTGTTATACCTACCATTTTTTCTGAAGCTCTTATAAGTAAATTAGTATTTAATTTCCCACTGTGTATAATGTCCCAGTGCCCACTGTCTCCCAGTGCACTGTGTATAATGTGCCAGTGCCCACTGTCTCCCACTGTGTATAATGTACAAGTGCCCACTGTCTCTCTATATTTTGAAAACAAACCCTAAACTACTACTGTTAAACCCATCCGGAGTGCAGGCTCTATTAGCTCATCCCTCTGGAGGGTGTAAAAGAAATTCAGGGTAAATGGTTCCCTTTAAGCTAGCCAGTATATGGTCAACTTTAGCCTCTTCAAACAAAAAAAATCACCCTCCGCCTATGAATATAGTGCTATAAAACCATCACTAATCAGAAAGTTAAAATATAATAGTTTTAGAATGGACTGAGTAATTACAAGTAGTTTTGTAGCTGTGTCCATGTGCTATGTCAAAAGAACATAGCTTGTCTTATCCACATGAGTAAAAAAACAACAGTGATTCTTTATCTGAGAGAATCCAGCCTTCTTTTATTTGCGTCATACAAATGGACAAGGCTAAACAGATCATTATCAAATATGATGATTAGTGATGGGCGAATTTATTCGCCAGGCGCGAATTCACAGCAAATAAATTCGCGAAAAGACCAGCGAAAATTTGCCTGCCGAAAATTCGCTGGCGTAAAAAAAACGAGACTAGCGTAAAAAAAAGTGGCGCGCGCCAAAAATGACGTGACGCGTGTAGAAAACGACATGCCGCACATCAAAAAGGTGACGTGACTCGTTTCGTGAATTTTTCTCCATTTCGCGAATTTCGCTGGAAATTCACTCATTTTTCTGCGAAGCGAAACGGGTTAGAATCGCCCATCAGTAATGATGATAGCTATATGATAACCCAATTTACTTATGTTTTATTAAGATTTATATCAAAAGGGTACCTTATGGCACTAGCAAAATGTAACTAGGGAGCAGGGGCTTGAAATAAAACGAAAAGTAATAGCTGGCATTATACAATCAATAAATAGAACAAGCTGCAAAGAACAGAAATATTCCATAACCACATAAAAGGATACAATAAAATATTAAATATGGGCAGTAAATATTATAATTCTCAACATGTCATTGTAGAAGTTACATTGAGAGGTTTCAAATATACAATAATACTTAAAGGGGTTGTTCACCTTCATATAACATTCAAAAATGTAACAGTTCATTTAAAAATAACAAGCTTTGCCATATAAATGTTTAACCAAAAATATTCACCTCAGATGGATCCCTTTGCAGATGGGGTCCTTTCATCATGTGCCCCCGTTGGGGGGGGTCACCAACCCCAAAAACGCTACAGTGACTGTTGTACTTCCTTGATTTACATCATACACACTCCTGGCAGAAGCACAAATGCAGCAGTTTCTAAAGCTCAACTCTGATTGGCTGCTTCAACAGTCAGTCAGCTTCTGATCCCTAGTCCGTGTGGTTAATTTGCATACACATTGCTCTTTAGGGCAGGGCTGGGCCAGTCCAGAGTGTGAGGAGGGGAGAACTCCTCTGATAGGACTTGGTGTGGCAGCATGTATGTACACAGATGTTTGTTATGTGAAGGGGCTGACTTGATGGAGGTGAACTTTAAGGGGGGAATTCACAAAGGTGTCGGTAAAATAAATAACCCAGAAGTGGCGGTCGACAAATTTGTAAAATGTCTTACAAACGGCAAATTCACAAAGGCAGATGTTACCATCTCTGAATGTCTCGTCCGACAATTTTCTAAAATGTTGTATATCTTTTCATCGTACAGACGACATTTTACACGACTTTTTAAAGACATTTTAAAGACATTTTACAAGACATTTTAAAGACATTTTAAAAGACAATTTGACCGACATTTTCATTTTGGAGAGCCCGATGTGTCGGAAAAATTGTCTGCAAAAAAAAATTAGTTTACGAGTAATTCATAAAAATGTCGGGGAAAGTGGTGCAGAAAAAACCACGCCCACTTTTCACTACACTTTTTCAAAAGTGTCGTATATGTCGGAAAATTGGCGGGGAAATGCTCTGTGAATTTGTTGTCTGTTGCTACGACATTTTAAAGACATTTTTTCCTTCCCGACACTTTTGTGAATTCCCCCCTAAGTGTTTTGGGAGGCTGGCATGTCATTTTCACAGGGGGGGGGGGAGAGGAGGGTGTGGGTGCACAGACTTGTGTGGGGTTGAATGAGGGAGGAGAAGGCCCGGACTGGCAATCTGTGGGTTAGGGCAAATGCCAGATGGGCTGCTATAAGGTGCCATAGAAAGTCAGTATTTAGTGGGCTGGTGGGGACTGTTTGGGCCTCTATGTGGGCTGATTGGGCCTCTGTGTACCTGAAATAACAGGGCCTATTTTGATTCTCAGTCCAGTCCTGGGGAGGAGGATGCTGTTGTGTGAAGGGACAAGTCTGTGATTCACAGGGAGGGAGGAGGGGTTCATTGAGTGTCTGTGTGTGAGGGAAAGTAAAGTCAGCACTGGGTGGAAGGAGGTCTGTCACTTGTGGGGAGGGCATGTGAGGAGGGAGAAGTCTGTGTGTGAGTGGTTTGTAGCTGTGTTATAATGGGGTTTGTGAGGAGAAAACTGACATGTTTGTACTTGGGGAGAATAGCCTTGTGTGGAGGGAGAGCTCAGTCACTTTCAGGCAGGGCTCAGCTGACATTTTTCACTGTAAGTTGCAAGTGGCTGCTAAGGGAATAAGTGTTGAGAGGGTGTGTTCATTTGGTTCTGGAGTGTGTCTTTCAAATGATACTTCAAATGGTAAAAGTTCTGCACAACAAGCTGTACAAATAAATGAGCAATACAAGCACATCACCTTAGCAGAGTCTTCTTAATTTGTCTGTATTCTATACTGAAATGACCATGCACTGTACCTTTTATAACACACACAACTCTGCCTGTGTTATGTACATTATATTTTAGCAGTATTTGCTGAAGTAACAGGATTTATTTTACACACTAACTCAGGGTCAGACTGGGGGGGCCCGGGCCCACCGGGACTACTGTCCAGAGCAGTGGTTCTCAACCTTCCTAATGCTTTGACCATTTAATACAGTTCCTCATGTTCTGGTGACCCCAAACCATAAAATATTAAAATATTTTCATTGCCAGCCCAGAGTGGATTGTTAGGAAAGTACAGGAGACAGCGTGGCTGCATAAAGGTTTGTTTTCCGTGCTTAGTGCAGCAAAAAATTTTTGCCACATCCATTTTGTGGCCACACCCCAATTACCATGTGAATTTTACAAATTTTAAATGGGCAGGGAGAACTGTACTACTACTACTACTAAGGGAAAGTTATAGAAATATTAAATAATTAATATTAATAGTTTAAGATATAGAAAGTTGTAGTGCAACTGGCTTCCCTACACAGGTTACTGAACTACAACTCCCAGCACCAACACCCAGAGAGCTACAACCTTGCCCCAGGGCTAGTTGGGAGAAAGATGAACCTGCTCCTGGAACCCCTTTAAGGGACCCCCCAAAGGGGTCCAGAGCCTCCCTCTGCCCCCACAATGCGGCATCACCTAATGCAGCACCCATGCTAGCATGTGTATGCAAGGTAGGCACCAGCGCACATGCGCAGAGCAGCGCGCCCGCAAGTATATATTTTTTTTAATGAGAGAGGGGGGGTCTGGCCCTGCACAGGGCCCATAAAAAGTTGGGGGCCCACCGGGTTTTTTCCTGGGGTCTATAATCATAGCCATTGCTCATGATGTAAAACCCAGACAGCCCTGGAATTTATAATAACCTTCAACTCATATGTATGTTTCAATGAAGGAAAATATGTATATTTGTTTGATCAGAGAATTGGACTTTGCAAAATGACTTTGCAGTGGTATTTTTTTCTTTTCACATATAGTTAGGGATTTCTGATAATTGTGCAAATATGTGGATATAAAACAAAAGTATTAAAAGGCAACTAGCAGAGGAACTGCCTGTTGGACAATGGTGAATTCTGCGTGTTTGTCAGATTTAATAAACAGATAAATGCCCTGTGTGCATCAGTGATTGTCCAAGGGAAACTACTGTACCTTTGCTTGTACCAGATTATTACTTACAAGCACACAGGAGAAATGGAACACATGGAGATTTGTTGTGGTACAGGTATGGGACCTTTTATAAAGAGTGCCGCAACAAATCACTGGCACACAGGAACAGCTGTTGATAAAGGGGATTACCCCGAAACGTTGCATGCTGCATTTATAATAAACCAGCAAGGTTACCTGCCAGCTGTTCCTGTGTGCCGGTGATTTGTTGCAGAGCTGTTCACTGAGGGATGCCGAATTCCTTTTTGCCGTGCTTGGAGGGCCAGGGTGTGCGAGTGGAATAACTGAACTTACCTTTTATAAAGAGTGCTCAGGACCTGTGGTTTACAAGATAGCGTATCTTTCCAGAATTTGGATCTTTATACCTTGTCTTCTAGAAAATTAAGTAACCATTAAATAAATCCAAGTACAAGGTACAGTACAGGTATGGGACCTATTACCCAGAATGCTTGGGACCTAGGGGTATGACTGGTCTTTCCATAATTTAGATCTTTATACCTTAAGTCTACTAGAAAATCATGTAACCATTAAACAAATAGGCTGGTTTTGCTTCCAATAAGGATTATTTATAGCCTGCAGGCAAGAAGAAAAGTGTCTTCTAAGTGAATCAGATTGAAAACCCCCAATAAGCATGCAACATCCACATGCATCTGATCCACTTGCTGTTTTGATAGGATAAAATGTGCACACATGTACTTTAACCATCATATATATAATGGCAGCGTGACTATGGGATGACTATTTTGACCCCTAATTATGCAATTGTATCCCTGTATTGTTCCTTATGTGTTTAAGCATAGCAATGAGGTTTGGTACTTTGGTATATGTGCTATTTTGATTTGGGGTCCATATATAACCACATACTTTTGTGTATCTATGCAGATTGAGCATCCTGGTAGACTACTGGGGGCAAATTCACTAAAGCGCAAAGCGTCTAACGCTAGCGCTAATTCACCAGAGTGACGTCAATTCGTAACTGAGCAAATTCACTAACACTGACTCTGGCGAATTTTCGCAAGCGAAGTAGATAGACTAGCGCACCCTAACACCAGGCGAAGTTGCGCACTGACGAGGGATCGTAATTACGCAAATTCACTAAGATGATCATTTTACTGAACGTTACCACTTACGCTAGACGTTACTTTGCCAGGTCAGACCTGGTGAGGTTCAATACAATAGATAGGAGTTTGAAAAAGTCCCAATAAAACGCTGGTGTGTTTTACCTTTTGTAGGGTGATAGTTGAAAAAGAGCAACATTTTTTTGTGGGGTTACCCTCCTTCCCCTCCTAACATACGGCAACTCAACTATACAGTGGGCACATGTTTAGGGCATTCCAACAACTTTATTTTATTTGTTAATGGTTTCCTGGGCTTGTGTAGTGTATTGTAGTGGCTGTAACATATACTTCTATTATACTTTGAAATGTGCGCTGTATGCAAATTAGGCATCGCTAGCGTAAATGCGCTGTGCCTGGCAAAGTAACACTAGCGCAACTACACTACCATTCACTGACCTGAGCGTAACTTCGCACTTTAGTGAATTAGCGTAGCGCTGGCGAAAATTCGCGAAGTGCGGCAAACATTAGCGAAGGTAACGCTAGCATTTTTTCGACACTTAGTGAATTTGCCCCCCGGTGTCCAGAACATTTTGCAAAAGCTGGTTATTTTAGTTTGCTTAAATTGTCCTGACAATGTTATATACTTTTCATGAGTTTTCCCCAGGAAAAGCCCCTAAATTGAAAGAACAAATAATTTTAAAAAACTGTCAACTACCCCTTTAAAGGGAAAATTTAAAGGGGTGGTTCAATATAAAGCTGACTTTTAGTATGTTTATAAAATTGCCAATTCTAAGCAATTTTTGGTCTGCATTTTTTATAGTATTTTACTTCTATGCATTCTTCTTCTTACTCTTTCCAGCTTTCCATCTAAAAAACAGATGCTCTGTAAGGCTACACATTTATTGTTATTGCCACCGTATTGCTCATCTTTCTATTCAAGCGCTTTTCTATTCATATTCCAGTCTCTTATTCAAATCAATGCATGGTTGCTAGGGTAATTTGGACCCTAGCAAACAAATGGGTTAAATTGCAAAGTTGGAAAAAATACTGGCCTTCCTATGTTTATATTTCTGCCCTTTTTATAACATTGGCAATATGCATCACTTTTACTGGCTGGTGGGTAAAATAGCAGCCAGGTGAAACCCCTCTGTGCATGGATGTGTGCTTGTTTGTCTCAAGGCTGGAATGTTTATGCTTGGGGACAGAGACTTTCAAATGGGGCCAAATACATAGAAAGATGTGCTTAATGTATATGCTGATTTGTATAGTAAAAATGTGTAAATTTGGGATATGCTGGGTCTTTATACCTATGTGAGACTCAAGTAATGCGCACAGTATAGCAGCCAATACAAGGGAGAAATTCACCAACTGTCGTTTCCTTAGGAGAAATTAACCAATGCCCTTTGAATGTATGTGGCTGCTTACAAGTGCACAAGCAACCAATGAATTACAAGGGGAGGGCAGTATCAATGTCCAATAGGAAACAAGTAAGGGCAAGTAAGGGCAAAACTGATCAGAGAGACAGGAGAAGGACATATTTAAATGGTATATGAACTAGCTTTTACAATGACCTATTTACTGTCTAACACAATGAGAGCATTGTTAGTGGTTTCATAAGATTTGGACATTGAAGGTGAACAACCCCTTTAATATTGAAAATGTAATGCTGTATATTAGTGATGGGTGAATGTATGCACCTGGGACGAATAAATTGGTTAAATGCCAGTAAAATTTCACCTTGCGACAATTCACCGACGTCTCGTTCTGGATGCTAACGTCCGTTTTTTTCGATGCCAGCAATGTTCGCCGGCATCCAAAAATGAACCCCTGCATCCAAAAACAGATGCCTGCATCCAAAACGAGTCACAGCGACGTTTCGAGAATTTTTCTGCGAAACGCCACAGATTCACCCTTCACTACTGTATATTGACTTAATAATACTGTACTCTCCCTGCACACAGTAGAGGAGTCCTAATAATTTCAAATTAGCAAATATCAATTTAAACTTCTCCAGAGTCAGTCAAAATATAAAAAGCAGATACTGCTTTGCAAGACCGTAATTCATAAAAAAAGCCAGAATTCCAGGTAAGTATATTTTCAGAAACCAGACATCCTTATGAATCCAACAGTACAGTAGGTGAAAAAAAAAGTTTTATGGTCTTAGTCTTGGTAAAAAAGAAATAAACAGCTATGAAGGATATGATAAAACAATGACAGTATCATGAGGTGATTTTTGTTAAAGAAAATAAAAGCAAAAAAACTAAATACAGAGTAAAATGTAAAAAAAAAAACCATATATTTGAACATGTTAAACCCACAACCACAAGAACATTTCTGGCTAGTGACAAACCACCCTTTGAAGATAAATTATACTTTTCACATTTTTTGGTATGTTAGTGTGATTAGTTTGGCCTACATTATCCTAGGGCATTTCACTATATAGTACATATACACTTTAGTATCTGAACTTCATAAAAGAAGATCTGGTCTTCTATTTACCTTTTCTTGCTCCTTGAACCCACACAGTGTATATTTGGTATTTAGATCCTTTTTTTCCCATTGACTCTTATTCTCCATTCACATTATAAAGTGATACATATTTTTACCCCTGAAATGAGAATAGTTTACACATACAGCAGTGGTTTGACACACACGTATATCATTAGTGATGAGCAAGTCAGTATTTGCAATGCACATTTGTCAATAGGTGACAAAATATTTTTGTGCAAGAAACTTTTCTTCTCACTCCAAATGCATTAAAGTCAATGTTTGTGGGGGCAGGGAAAGGGGTGGGAGTATGTGATAGGCGGGAACATTTAGTGCCATTAGTGCTATAGTATAACAAACTGTGTACAGTTCATTTTTAGTGTGATCTTCCATTCCTGGATGGTTGTTCAAAAAATTCAAAAAAATCTCACAAAGATAATGTGTACAAAAAGTGATCCATTGTTATGTGCATTTCATTTTGTGATATCAAACTTATAAAACCACATTATTATCCCAATACAGGATCACTAGAATCACTTTATTCCATACTCTTAATCATATAAATGGAAATAAAATTAGAAATAGTAGATTAGGAAATATAGTGGGAGAAATCATGGTAATATCATTGGAAATATCTGAGACGCTTATGGTAGCTCTATTGCAGGTTATTTCTACACTGGTTTCTTTATTTTCAATACTTGCAGCAGGTAATGTCAGCGCTCAGAATTCTCCCGTTCCCAGACAATTCTTGTTACCCTTCCAAAAAAAGGGAAGGGTAACAAGAATTGTCTGGGAACAGGAGAATTCTGAGCGCTGACATTACTTGCAATAGAGGTACTATCACTTTTTGTACACATTATGTGAGATTGTGAGATTTTTTTGAATTTTTTTGAATATTTATGGACAATGGACACAATAAGGATGGACAACTATCCAGGAATGGAAGATTACACTAAAAATGAACTGTACACAGTTTTTATACTATAGCACTAATGGCACTAAATGTTCCTGCCTATCACATACTCCCACCCCCTTCCCTGCCCCCACTAATAGCTATTTAACACTGAGAAATGTATATGGTCACAGGCTTGATAAAGGGTCCTGTGCGGGCCGAAATGTAGCCTATTTTTGTTTGCTTAAAATGAGCCAATAAATACACAAGATTAAAAAGCATCACAGTGTCAGTGTGCTGCGGTCATATGGATATTTTACATAACTTTTAACCCATGGCAGAGTGGGCGAATGACAGCTGAGCACCTGGTCCGAAGGGACATAACACAGAGGTTGAGAAGTTCAATATCGTGTGGAATGTTTGTTATGGTGACTTTTTTTTGTCTTGGCAACAATTTTGTGGCTATAAATTTGTGTGCCGCAGTTTCACAAAAAAAATAAGCAGATGGGGAATTGTAGAATGTCACCGCAAATCCATGCCTGGCATATATATATATATATATATATATGATTAAACACTTTATTCCTTGTACCAGATTTAAACTCTTGTGTTTTGCATATGGATGTAGGCACATTATGTTAAAAATGCAAATATTGCATAAAGCCATAATATACAGTTCAGTAAACTAGTATATGTTGGAAGAAAGATAATTATTCAAAATTCAAGAATCTCATGATTTGTTCTTGTTTAGGGAAATACAATCATATGGTTGAAAATAGCCTGACATTGTTGCTATAATTAATAACAAGGACATTCCGGCCACAGCGATATTTTTTTCATTATTTATTCTGAGACCATATTCATTAGCTGTGATCAAGATATGCAAGTTTAGCAATGCAAAGTAAATAACTCCATGGCTATTTTTAAAACAAGATATTTATTAGGACAATTTGGACAGAGACCTAATGTGTTTCGTGCCTGTTGGGGTACTCAACCTATGATTAAGTGCCCCAACAGGCACAAAACTCAATAGGTCACGGTCTGATATGTCCTAATAGTTTGTATTATTTAATTTATTGGTTCATTATTATTATTTTTGGAGGAACTCACATTTATTGGAATAGTACTGTGGACTTGCACCCTGGGACTGGTGTGAGCTGTGAGTATGCCCTCCTGTGTTTGACTTGTTGCTCTATTGTTTCCTCATATTTGTTCCTGGTAGTAGCATCATTATTTTTTGGCTTTTGACCATCATTCATTTTTTCTACATATTATTTTTAAACCAATCAAGGAATACCTCTCTCATACATATATCAAGTCGGCTTGGCTGGAGGAATTTTCTAATCTGAACATTAAAAATATGATTCTCTTTTAAAGATAACTGCAAATGTGTACAAAATGTTATTTTAGTGTGCCATTGAATAACATTTTTTCATTGATTACATTTCTCTTTATTTTATTTTTCAGATAATTCTCTTAGTATACTGGCCAGGCATAATGGATTTAATCGTTTAAAACAAGAAGTATATTTCTTACCGATTATAATAAGTGATAACGGCAATCCTCCCCTGAGCAGTACCAGCACTCTTACCATAAGGGTCTGTGGTTGCAGTAATGATGGTGTTGTTCAGTCATGTAATGCTGAAGCTTATGTACTACCTATTGGACTCAGTATGGGTGCTTTGATAGCCATTTTGGGATGTATTGTTCTTTTGCTTGGTAAGTATTTTTCTTGACACATGTTAATAATTTTATATCTTCGAATGCAAAAGGCTCAAAGGAAAACCTTCTATGTGATTCAGAATCCAAAACGTGTCATTACTTTGGCTGAAAGCTAAAGCCTTAGGAGATGCTACATATCAGTACACAATGCATAGGTCAACATTGGCCAATTGCTTTGATCAGCCAGCAACATCAATTCCAAACAATATCATATAATTTAAAAAGTTAACTGTTTCGAATGGTTGTGCATCAAGAAAAAGTAACCAAGAGCTTTTCATTGTATGCATTAGCAAACAAAATGTGTTAAATCTAAAATGCTCAATATTTTTTTACCAAAAAATTATAGCATTGATAAATTAGACTTTGCATTTGTATTTTTTTTACGTATATATGGATGGTACATTATTACTTTTTCAAAACAAATGTTCAACAAAAGCATTGTTCTTGCACATAAATAATTTTCCATGGGCATACTACAGTACATAAAAGCTGATTATGTCTTTGTTTTGCAGTTATCGTGGTACTTTTTGTAACTCTTAGAAGGCATAAAAATGAGCCTCTTATTATTAAGGATGATGAGGATGTTCGGGAAAATATCATTCGTTATGATGATGAAGGTGGTGGAGAGGAAGATACAGAAGCTTTTGACATTGCTACTTTACAAAATCCTGATGGGATAAATGGATACTTACCTCGTAAGGATATTAAACCTGATTTTCAGTTTATACCAAGACATGGTCATACGTCTACTCCTAATGGTGTTGATGTAGATGAATTTATTAATGTGAGGCTCCATGAAGCTGATAATGATCCCACAGCTCCTCCCTATGACTCCATTCAGATTTATGGATATGAAGGAAGAGGATCAGTTGCAGGTTCACTTAGCTCTTTGGAGTCTTCAGTATCAGACTCAGATCAAAATTTTGACTACCTTACTGATTGGGGTCCTCGTTTTAAAAGACTTGGAGAACTATACTCAGTTGGAGAAAGTGACAAAGAAACTTGACAATGAGCCAACTTTTTTGCAGCCCAGACTCAAATTCTGTCATATTTTAGAGTTGTTATTTATGACAAAATGTGGCCAACTTGTTTTAGAGACAAATTAGCACCAGACATCTAAAAAAATCAATTACATTGTAATGAACCAAAAAATGTGTACATTAGGGGGTCTTGTAGAGTACAAAGTACAGTTTGTGAAGTATCTAGAAGTCTTTGGATGTTCAGTATTCACACGGATCGACATTGAGTCTAGAGATTTGACATCTGGAATGTCCTGGAAAAAAACAATGTTGGAATGTACTGTAAAGCTAGAGGATATGAAGGATTGTACTCTGTCATAATGTCTTCTACCAATGTAGTTTACTGCAAGATTTTTTTGACAAAAATGTAAAAAAAAAAGGAATCAACCACTTAATACTAAAGCAATATCTGGACTTCTGATGATTTTTTGATATTTTAATTCCCAACTAGCTTCCACTGTGCAATGACTACAACTACATATCATTGTTGAGCCTTAAAAACAAAAAAAAAATCACATTTGATCTTCATCAATGAGACTAGAATTCAAGAGAATTGGGCAAACAAGAAGAGGCAACATGCTAATCCGGCCTCCACCTTCAGAAAATTGAATCACAAAAAAATGATAACCGAGTATAAGATACAGAATCTCAAATGTTACTATTGTAATTGTATTTATCTGTTAACCTCAGAAAATCATAACTTGTTACTTTTTTATGGCATTTAAAACATTATGGGCCTCTTTTACTATCAATCAAAATAGGGCTAAGCATAAATATGTTCAAATTAGCTTCCCTAAAAATGTTTTAAAGTGAACCTGTCACCTAGACACAAAAATCAGTATAATAAAAGTCCTTTTCGAATTAAACATGAAATCCAATTTCTATTTTTTATTAAACCATTCATAGCTGTTTTAAACTAATTTAAAAATCTCAGCTGTCAATCAAATATTGTCTGCCCCTCCTCTATGCCTTAGGCATAGAGGCAGGGCAGACAATTACTTTCACTTTCCATTCAGCACTTCCTACATGTTAATGCTCTCCACACATTCCCCCTTTCTCTTCACTGTTTAATTTTGTAATCAGTGCATGGGGATGGACACTGGGTCTCCCATTCTGGTGCACAAACAGGATTCTAAGATGATATAATGCTTGCCTTAATTACAGTGTCCACAAAATGGCTCCTGCCTGCTTGCTATAATTTTGAATTCCCAGACTGAAGGAAACAAGAATCAAATAATTTATATAGTGTAAATAAAGTTCATTTTGCTTGACTAATGTGATAAAATAGGATTCTGAATATTTCTTTTGGTTGACAGGTCCACTTTAAGGGAGCACTTGCAGCACACCATTATAATGTTTAGTGGCATTTGTTTAGCATCTAGTTACGGTACCTTGTACCATTGTATTGTACCTAGTTAATAACAGGTATAAGATAAAGAGTTCCATGGTTTTAGGCATAAGTAAACTTTTGCCTGGGAAATAAAGGATCCCATGTACGCAAATCGTACTCAAAATGTAAAAGCATTGCCTATTTTATTAAACCAGGCCCAACATGTTTAATCACTGTATATAAAATCTCTGTTAGTTTACAACCTTTGTTTTCATGTATACGTTTATTGTAAAAGGCATACATTTTAAACTTCATTGGGAAAATATTACTCTCATCTTTTAAAAACAAGCATTGCATCTTAGAGCAGTTGCATTTAAAGGTTGGTAAGACAAACTTTTTTTCCAGAGAGAATTTGTGAGTTTTATATTTCATTATGAACTACAGTATGATATATGGTGTTTTTTTATTACAAGCACAACCATATGGGAGTAAACAGGTTCATTTGAATATTTAAAATTTAGAGTTTTACACAATACACTGTACAGTGACAGAAACATGCTTGTAGTTATCCAGTGTTTTAGAGCAAATAGAAGTGTGTATATCATTTAAGTGATTATGTTATTTATTTTCTATGATAGTTATGCACAGAAACACTTGCACACAGCAGCGGCGGCAGCAGAACTAATGGCTGTAAACATATTACATTTACCCATAGAAAATGTATGATAAATATATGTATCACATGCAGATCATTTTAATTTTCTACTTTACTCTGAAGCTATATTATCATTTGTTTGTTTACTCCATGTATTCTATTCAGAGAAACTCCTGTACTGTTTAATACTTGGTGAAATATATTTTTATAAATATTTTCTTTGTCTCATGTCATTTAGAAATGCCAAACAACTACTTTAAAAGAAAAGGTAAGGCGGCCTAATTATTTTTGTAGTTTAATTTACTTCTTATATTTTTTAATTGAATGCTGAGACTAATACTAAGGGGCAGATTTACTAAATTCGTGTGAATGAATTTGACTATCGAATAGCAAAAAAATTTGATTCGAATTGACAAAATTCAAATGTTGAAGTACTGGCCCTAAAAATTTGATATAACAATTCGGCAGGTTAAACCTGAATGGCTATGTAACCCTATGGGAAGATCCTATAGGATTATCCCAACTTTTCTTGATTAAATAAAAAAATTAGATCAAATGGTAAAAATCTTTGATTTGAACGATTTAATCGATCAATCAAATTTTTCTTATTCGACCTAGTTTCAATGGTCGAATTCGAGGGTTAATTAACCCTTGAATTCGACCCTTAGTAAATCTGCACCTAAGTTTACGATTACCAATAATAAATTTAAGATTCTTAATATGCTTGTAGAGTATACAGCAATTTAGCACAACCCATGACAATTACCTTCAAAGTGCCCTTCCCTAAGGTGGAGAGCATTGGTTTGAATGCCCATCACTTGTTATACTGGCAGGTGTTACACTACAGGTATGGCACTCACTATCCAGAAACCCATAATTCAGAAAGCTCAATTACAGAAGGCCATCTCCCATAAACTCCATTACAATCAATTAATCTAATTTTTTTTAAATCCTCTAATAAAAAAAACACTACCTTGTACTTGATGTAAACTACATTTTAATGTATCCTTATTGGAAGCAAAGCCAGCCTATTGGGTTTATTTAATGTTTACATGATTTTCTAGTAGACTTAAGGTATGAAGATCCAAATGACAGAAAAATCCATTATCAAGAAAACCCCACGTCTCAAGCATTCTGAATAATAGGCCCCATACCTGTTCATATTTGTTCTAAGGCGAAAAGAAGGAAGATCACTAGATCACAAGAACCAAGGGGAGACATGATCTATATGCAGAGGCTATGGTATAATATTAATACCGTAAATGACCATATATTGTGTTGGCCCTTTCCTTGCTGTATTGATGTGTGGTGATTTTTAACAGGCTGGGAACAAGCTGATTTGAGCAACTCAAGCAATTCTGACTAAAGAGTTCTATAACGTGCTTTAACAACAGAAATACAATTTAATGTGCAACTTTTGACACAGTTAAACTGCACAATTGTAAATCCAAAAAATGGCTGTAACGCTGAAACGGAAAAAATGTGAAAATGAGCTGAGTAAGTAAGAAACAATTTTCATAGGATGGTCTAATTGCAAGTTACATGCTATTTGTTCTTCTTACCTATTAAAGGAAAACTATACCCCCCGAACAATGTAGGTCTCTATAAACAGATATTGCATAAAACAACTCATTTGTAAAACCCTGCTTCATTTAAATAAACTATTTTCATAATAATACACTTTTTTAGTAGCATGTGCCATTGGGTACTCATAAATAGAAAATAGCCATTTTAAAAAATAAGGACAGCCTCCTGGGATCCTAGGATCCAACAGTGCACACAAACATACCAAAAAACTATAAAGTTAGGTCACATGAGCCAATTAACAGACAGAGTTCTGTCTTTTGCTTCATCACTTCTTCCTGTTACAGTTAGATTTGAAATATTTCTGATCAGGTGATCTCTGAGGCAGCACACAGACCATCACGAAATGGTGGTTCAAGGCAAGAGATGCAAAAGGGCAATATTTACTTAAATATATATACCAGGTAGGTAAGATTATTTAATATGTCACTTAATTTGATATAAACTATCTGTTGCTCAAAAATTCATTTTCGGGGTATAGTTTTCCTTTAAGTCCATGCAGGTGTACGATTTTGGTTGAAAAAATTGCATAACCGTGGTGTACACTCTAATAAATAGATGTACCAGAACCTTTAGAAATTTTATTTATATTAAAGAGGAACATCAAGTTTTTTTTTAAACACTGGGGATCTATACATATGTTTTACCACAGTTATATGGTCTGTGTAAAAATATTTTACCACTGTTATTTGGTCTTTCTGTGTGAAAATTAAATCATATTTATAAATATGTGCTATGTTTGCCATAAGCACATAATTTGTTTGCATTGGGAAGGACATACTAGGGGGCACATTTAGGGTCGAAGAGAATTTTCGAATAAAATTTTTAAAATTCGAATTTCTAAATATTTTTGGGCTACTTCGACTATCAAATAATCCAAAATGTGTATCGTATTGAAAAAAATCAAAAATTTGAATTTTGAAGCACTATCTCTTAAGAAACCTTTCAATTCGACACTTTAAAGCTGCCAAATTTCCATTTTAGCCTATGGGGGATCTCCTAGAGCCAAGAATTCAAAGGATGTTGGTTCAAATCGTTTGAATGGAACAATGCATTCAATTTGAACAATTTCAGTTCAATAAAAAACTGACATATTTGGCCCATTTTTGATCGAAAATGCCCCACCTCCCAAATTTGATAGTCGAATTTCGAAGTTTTTTCACTTTGAAATTTGACCAATAGTAAATCTGCCCCTAGGTATTGTGCACTCTGAGTATACAAGTTACATAATTTTGTATCCAAATGGCAGAATCATAATCAGATCTTTTACATACATTTAACTTATGTAGTTTTGGTGACTCATTCTAACTTACAAAAAATATTGTAAACAGATAAAAACAATATTTTTTTTAATAAAAAATACATTTTAAATTACCTACTATTAATACAGTTAGTTTGAATATTTATTTTATTCGACTGAATGATATTTTATTGCTTCAAGTTTTCTTTCTAGCAAATATTACCGTGAGTAATTTTGGGCATATTGAAGCTGCACGGGGTTTTTTTTTGTAGTGAAACTCACAGATGCATAACCTTCTGATTGCCTTTTTGATTGAAAGTCCCATCTGAGACCACGACAGTGCAACCAATAATAGGATTTCAAAAAATCCCATCAGTGGCTCTGTAGGAGAGGTAAAGCATGACAGGAATCTCATCATTGTTAGTCAAAGGGATAAGGTAACCACTACATGTGAGTGTCATTCTAAACTGTGTATTTATACAACTTTTAAACACAAAAAAAGATCAAAATAAAGAAAAATTTCAAGCAAAGGCCAGCTCTCAGCTAACATTTCAGAGAACAGAAAACATCAAAACATATTGCTAATTCTACCGTACCACACACACGCAGGTTTTGAACAATTTATTTTTAGACAATCCATATTCTGACAGATAGATGGTGGACTTTAAGGGGAATACAAGTAGAAGTCATAAGTGTTATTAAAAATAGTACCTTTGTGAATTTTTAGCACTGCTCGCAATGTGAATATTACATTGTACATTTTTGCTAAGCAAAGATTTAGTGTTAAGACCTGCTCTGGAGTTTCATTAAATATTTTGTTGCAAAAAATGTTTTGCGATTGCAAAATTTAATTACATCCACTGCAAACGTTTTCAAAAACTATTTGAGTGTAAACTTTGTGATGAAGTTGGTATTTTATCAGTCAAAAAGTACACAAATGGTTCCTAAGGTTTGCAAGCATCTTTGCACAGTTTTCTGCGCTATTGAAACATAGTACAGTCCTCTTTTAACATATTAAGAATTGAGCATGACAGTGTAAATGTTACCACAAAATTAAAATTAATAATAATATATAATATTTTAGCCCCCCTGTATTTTTTTTTTTTTTTCATTTTTAAGAGCATATTACAGAATATTGGACTCTTTAAGTTAACAGGAGGGGAAAAATTTGCTCCTTGTATGAAGTTTGATTAGTTTAATGTCAGGGTTGGGTTTGGTGGCCTTCAGGTGTACCTTTTTATACTGTAAGGGACACTAGCCACCAAAAGGGTTGTAAGCATTGGCATTTGGTCAGCACAGTCAGACTTAAAGATACAAGGTCAAAATGCTGGCCCAAACAGGAATCCAGTAGAAGCAGCATTATTAAGAACAAGCCCTATGGAACTACAATCAGGCAACTTTATAGATATAAATGTAAATGTCCACAGTTTGCATCAAAATGCAGTGTTTACTTAACTGAAATGCCAAAGAAAAAATACTATTTGTATTAAAGTATTATTTACAAGGTTACATATTATTGATAGGCAGTATCAATGTAAATAAATGCTTTTGGATACTCTTTGGCATTCAATTGCAATTCTGACGCAATTTAGAATTTGATACAATCAGATTTTAATAATCAATGTTTTAGCACAGGGATCAGGAACCTTGGCTCTCCAGCTGTTAAGGAACTACAAATCCCACAATGCATTTGCCTTTATGAATCATGACAGACTCCTTCATTGCATTCTGCATAATCTTGTATTACAGGCAAACTTCCTTTTCTGCTTGTAAATTTGTGATAACTCCCAAGCTTAGCTTCTCATCTGCCACTCAGAGCCCATCGAGCATGTGAATGTCACAGTCATAGAAGGTGGGAAACAGATACCACAGGTACAAATAATTGCTGCTAAAGTTGCCTTCATTGACCACACTATGGTTAACAAAGGCACCTTTAGCAGCAGTTCTCTGTGCCTGTGGTATCTGTTTCCTACCTTCTCTGCAATTGGAATTCTGCTTTGGATGGCAGCAAGGGACACAATACTGAAATTTTTTAATTAAAATTAAGGGCTTACACCAGTGATTATCCTGCTGGCCATGTGAGAGTCACAGACACTTTCCAATTCGCCACTGGCGAATAAATTCGCGAAACGGCAGCGAAAATTCGGCAAAAAAAAAAACGAGTCGCGCGTCATTTTTGACGCGAAGCTCCGAAAATCACGTGACTCGCGCCGAAAATGACGCGACGGAAACGACGCGACACGCGTGAATTTTTTCACCATTTCACGAATTTTGCTGGAAATTCGCAAATTTTTCACCGAAGCGAAACGCGTGAGATTCGCTCATCACTAATCATATATGTAAACATTTTGTATTTATTTCTGAAATCAGTCATGTTTTTCACTTAAGAAACATCTGCCGTGAGGAGTTGCTTCCGAACTTTTTGAGAAATCTGGAGGATAGAGTAAGATTATGGTATTTCTTTTTCCAACAAATACCACAGTTGTTCTTTGCTTTATGGCTACGATTTTAGCTATATTTATAAATAACTGAGTTACTTTTATCTTTTTTGAAGTTCAGAACTCATTATTGTAAATAAAACATAGTATATTATGGTGCGAAAGAACTACATTGAAAAAGGCTTAATAGTAAATCAACAGGAAACAGGAAATTCAGACTTAAATGGACTGCAACCCTGACTCTTTATGAAGAAATAAGGTCATGTTTAGCACTTTCAACTGCCCAAAGCTATTACAGGAATAATCAAATAATTGTGTGTCCTTCTCCCATTCTCTCTCTCCATCATTTCAAAATTCTGTGGGGATATATTCTAGTGTTTCACAGTTTAAATTCCCCTGATGCCTTCCAAAGTGCTATTTAGACTGTAGATTTCTTACAGACTGTAACAGTCCATTCACTTTCCCTCATCTAGAAGACAGTGAAACAAAATAAAGGTTTAAAATACGTAATGGTTAGAGTATCACAAAGTGCATATAATGAAACAATTATGGAGCACAAAGAAAATCTCTTCTTATAGAAGAACTATGTCCGTGGGTCAAGAGGAATTCTGAGGTGTCCTTTAAAGACACAGATAAAGAATCCATACATCATAAGGATATTGCTGGGGATTAAGGCACTCTGCTGTTATTTTGTTTTTGAATTCCTGTAACACAAGGAACACAGATATTTCTTTTTATTTGATGGTGAAACATTTTTTTATGTGATAATTAAGCATAACAGTTAAAATCAAGTGTTCTTTTAATGTATAGAATTAAAGCATAAATAGGTTTTATTCTCAGAGTTGGTTAAAATTGGACCCAACTGCATCATTGCCTGAAAATTTGGGGTCCCAGGAAAAGCAGTTCTTCAAAACAAGAATACATTGAATTATTTCTTATTTGAACTTTTATTTGATGAAAATATAAAATTATGATTGTCAGTCCCAAAGATTTCCTTTTGTGTTTCTAATATAAAATAGTCACAGTTTTTTTGACATTTTCTTATTCATTTGTGTAATGCAGACATTTATTTATAATAGTGATGTGTGCAGTAACTCTCATTTTGCTATTTATTGTTTAACTGGATATGGTCAGGATGCTGATTATATTAAGCATGTACAGCCTTTGTGAACAAAAAAACAACTCAAGAGCTAGAGAAATAAAGACAAACTCTTGGTATTGCTGGTGTCTAATGTGCATAAAACATATCTCATTCTTTTAAAGAAGCAATACTGTACATGATGATACTGTGTATAGTACAAATAAATAATAATTTAATAAATGCAAGACCTTTTAATAAGCCACATACAATCTGCTGTATGTTTCTGATACTAAAGATATAATTTACCCAGTCCCTGGATGTTAATGCAAGAGCACTAAGGGACATAAAAGCATGGTTATGCTTCTGTCTGGTGTCAGACTGGCCTTTGCACCTTGTGCTGGTATCTGGTGTGAGGTGCAGAAGCCAATGCCTGTCCTGTCCTTATTGCCTGCCACAAAGTCCTGTTGCAGTCTGCACCATTAAGCACTCTCTTTGCTTCTCTTGTATACAGGAATTTAACATGACAGTGAATAGCACAGCGGTAGGAATAACTGATGTGCAAGGAAAGAACTGTGGATGAGGGCTATTCCTTGGCCAGCTTACAGTTGTATCCTGAACTTAGTGGTGCTCATGTATACAGTGGGCAAAAGCACAAGAAGCTAATTATATATTGGTTGCTATTAGTGATGGCCGAATATATTCGCCAGGTGGAATTTGCGGTGAATTCCCATTATTCGCCGGTAAATAAATTTGCGAAACACCTGGGAAAGTTCGCCGGTGTCTGTCTTTTCGACGCCGTCGAATTTTCCCATGAATTTGCACCAGGTGAATAAATTCACCCATCACTACTCTACTACAAATACTAGCAAATTATTTGCCATGTAGATAGATACCTGGATTTGTGGAAAAGCCACAGAGGCCCAAGCCTAGGGCAGCAGAATTTTAGGTGGCGGCATGCTGCCCAGTCATACTCACATTGGCTCGAAAGAACTGGGGATTCACAGGAGATACACTCGTACCACAGTACTCGAGACCTGAGGCTGAAAATGTGAGCATGTACACAAAGGAAGGGTAGGAAACAGGGCCCATGGGCACCTGCTATGTAAATCCAGTCTTGCATATAGAAATATATAAAAACTGTGTATGATCAGGTTAGTGGTGTCAGACTGCTATTATTCTAAACACAACTGTATATATTTTGTGAATGTTTTGGACATTTTATTTTTAAGTACTTTCATTTAAAAGCAGAGCGAGTCACAATTTAAAAACTCTAAAAACATGTTTGGAGGAAATAAAAATGAAGAAAGTGAAGAACGTCAGAACGTGTATTTAATGGTGTAGGATGAAATATATATACTGTATATAGGGGAAGATAAAATAAACTTTTTGGAACATATATCCCACAGAGTAGACAAACAAGAAACTTTCAGATACTTTTTCACAACTCCATGCTTTCCTCACCTAAAGATGAAGGCATGGAGTGATCCAGTGTACAGCAAGATCAAGCATTTAAATAAAAAAAAAATGAAAATTGTCTGTCAGAGGTATTGTTTGTTAAAC
>CM044438.1:51254594-51294008 GCA_024363595.1 Xenopus borealis | reverse complement strand
GCCGAAACGTCAGGTTTTTTTGCATAATAAGTGAGAAAGGCTGTTGTATCAGCCGAAACGTTGTGTGGTCTTCTCTTGCAACTTCTGATTGATTATTTGAGACTTGCACCCAGGCACTGTTCGATGGATTTATCGTGAGTGCCAGATTTACACTTTTTATATGTATCTGTTACCATTGATAAAGCTTATTAACATGATTTTTTAAAACCAGGAAAAAATCCTGCATTTTCTTCCAAGCTATTATCTATGTCTTAGAATTGTAAGAAGCAATTCATCATTTAGGGAGCCGTCAGATAGGTAAGTCAAAGCTATCTTAGAACTGGTGAACTTGACACAAATATAATGAACTCTGACACATTGTATTACAAAACAGCTCCAAGGATTTTTTCTTTCCTTTGCTGTTTCATACATAGTGTATTGTTTAAAAACCTTGACGACAGGAGAAACTTAGGAATATTCTATTGATCTTTTCAAAGCAAAGGGCACAGTACTGCCATGATTAATTTTGAGGGGTCCAAGTACTTGAACCTAAAAAAAAAAAACCCTTTTAATTTAGAAGTAGAACAACATATTAATTCTCACAGGCAAATAGTATGCATTAAAGTCACATCAGTTCACAAAACTGGTGCTTATCAATAAGATTTATCCTACAGTACCCCTTGCTCCCCAGCCAGTAAAGACAGACATTAGCATTATAATTTTAATTTAAGTTTCATATGCTGCAAGAAATAGCATAATTTTTGTAATTAATATAGTAGACAAAAAGAATGTTCAGAGCATTTGATATAAAAGTGGATATAATTCTCCTTTAATACTTGTAAAAAAAAAGGTGCAAAACATTCATTAGATTTCAGTGCTGTTAAACTATCCACCCATTAGCACCAATGCTCTTGCACCTACATATTGATAAGTGAGAATTATTATGTTTTAAGTTTCAAATTATCACATCATACAAAAATGTGTTACACATTTCAGACGTTTTTATGTCACATGTGAATAATTGCTTAAACCATAAAGGGAAAGGAGTACCTACATTTGAGCCCACTTCCATTTTGGGTTTTTTTATGTATTTTTTTTTACAGGTATGGGATCCTTTATCAGGAAACCAGTTATCTAAAAAGCTCCAAATTACAGAAAGGGCGTCTCTCATAGTCTCCCATAGACTAAAAATTTGGATTGTTTGGATAAAATGATAAATGATAAAATTGCTTTTTCTCTGTATGAATAAAACAATACCTTGAATTTGATCCAAACTAAGATATAATTAATTCAATTATACTGAAATAATTAAATTGTATAAATTATGTTCTTTTCTCTGTAATAATAAAATGTTAACAATGAAATGGTAGCAATCTGTATTGGAAGCAAAGCCAGCCTATTTGGCTGATTTAAAGGAGGAAAGGTTAAAACTTAGTAAGCATTATCAGAAAGGTCAATATATGAGTACACCAGTAAACATGCAAAGTAATGCTGCTCAGAGTCCTCTGTCAAAAGAAACACAACTCTTCTTTCCTTCTATTGTGTACACATGAGCTTCTGTATCAGACTTCCTGTTTTCAGCATAAACCTCCAGAGCTAGGGCTTGAAAATGCTCAGTTTGCTCTTCTTCCCCTTTCCTCCCTGTTGTAATCTGAGATCAGATCTATGGGCAAGCAGGGAGAGACTCAGGCAGCAAGTGATGTCACACCAAGCTAATATGGCAGCTGCTATCATAAATAAACAGAGAGAGGTTCTACAGCTGTTTACTAAGGTATGGTAAAGCATTCTGCAGAATAAATATCTCATTCTAGCTTGCACTTTGTGGTTAATCTATTGGCAATAAACTGCCTCAATAGCTTTCCTTCTTCTTTAATGTTTACATGATATTTTAGTAGACCCAAGACATGTAATGTTTACATGATATTTTAGTAGACCAAATTCTGGAAAGACCCCCTCTCCGGAAATACCCAGGTTCTGGTACAGATACCATATCTGTATTTTACAAAACACCAACAACTGATAGTTTCATGTGAAGTAAAAGATTACTGTGAAGCTGAAATACAGATGAAGTGGCATGGGGATTTAATAAATGATTTATTCTATTGTAATGTATATTTTAGGTTCCAGTCTATTCTTCAACTTGATAATAAGGTATTTGACATATTGTTAAAGTACCCCAATAAAGCATTCTTTTTCACACCCTTCAGCGTAAATATAATCAGAATATCAAAAACCTTGATTTTACAGCATTTAAATCTATTTGACTGGAATATACCTGAAAAATAGCAACGTAATTATATTATATTTTTCTTGCAGCTATTTTCCTTTCCTCTACAGAAAATGACATTTGCTCCATGCAGCTGTGTGTACAATATGTCTATATTTCTTTGTCAGTGCAGTTTCGTTCCCTCTGCCTAATCAAGCTTACACCATTTAGTACCATTCAGCACTGGCTGCTTGACTGCTGAGAAAAACTGAAAGGAAGAAGAGATTACATTGATGTGTGCTGAGGTGGGCTGAGAGTGAAGTTCAGAGAAGTGCTCCAAGGGAATCTGACAGTGGATTTTAGAGGTGGAGAAGATGATAGAGAGGATGAAGAGACTTTGCAGAGAGACAGAGCAATAACTAGCTACATAACAATAAAAGAATACTGAAGAGCAAAGAAATGTGGCTATAAAGCAAACCGATATGAATGAAATGTTTCTATTCTGGCAATATAATTAATTTTTTTGTTTTGTTTTTTTTTAGATATATTATCTTGAAAGCCAAATACAGCACAGCCATATAACACAACTGAGTTTGATCTGAAATATAGGAACAGAAAATCAAGCTCCACCAATAATATAATAATATCAGAACAATAAAGGTTAATTTATGGCAAATAAGCTTCAGCAGATTTCACCATGACCTAAATCTAATAATTGCTTACCCATCAGGTTGTAGAATCTGTAGCAAGCTACGTGGGGCATCCCTACAAAGTTGCAGGAAAAGTGTTTGTGCTATATTTTGAATTTAATGCAGTAATGTCAAGTTTTTTTTTATATTTTTAGTATATTAGAGGTCATATTACTTTTGAAAGTTCTCAGCACACAAACCTATCTTTTTAGTTACTTTTATATATCAACAATATAAAAGGAGTCATCCTATACCTTATTCCAAACGACCTTCAGACTAGGTTATCTTATCCTCTGCTTTGCTTCATACCTATATTTTGGAAACCAATTACATAACTTTTATATGGTATTGCATTCCCCTCCCTGGACCATTGCATTTTTACAATGCTAACCACATTAATACAACCCCAGGCTGTTCTCTCCTACTACTGTGCCTATGGGGCAGATTTACCAAGAGTCAAATTTCGAATGCCAGAAAAATTCGACCAGGGAATAGTGGGGAATTAAAAAATTCAAATTTTTTTAGCACAATTCGATCGATTGAATGGTCGAATAGGGAAATTCGATCGAATTCAAATTCAATTTTCGAGCGATTTTTAAACGATCGATCGAATTTTTCTAATTCGATCTTAGGGAATGATCCCCTTTTCGGTAGGTTTAATCTGGCGATGTAGGTGAACGAATTTAAATTTAAAGGGGTAGTATTCGAACATCGAATTGTCGAATATTTGAATAAAATTAAATTAGTATATCAGAATCATTCAAATTCAAATATTCGATGGTCGAATTTGCCTCATTTGCATATTCAAAATTCAAATCTTTTTGAAAATTCGATCGAATATTCTAATCCTTCATGTGAATACATGTGAATTTAGTAAATCTGCCCCTATGTGTTATCTTTTATAATTTTATTAGCATCTACAGTATATCTCATTTTACCCCACCAATGCTAGAGCTGGTAGACAGACTACTACAAACTTGCTTTTTAAAGAACTGGTAGAAAATGTGTCTTTTTTTTTAATAAATGGAATTGCCATATAAATGTTTTATTGGGCTTTGTGAATCAACGTATAAAATCTTCTATATAGTCTATATATACATTATTTCACATATCTAAGAATTGATGTTCTATGTATTACTTTCAAGCTAATGATGAAAATATAAACTGTTGAATAGTTTAAAACATGTTCATGTTTATATTTCTTTTCATACACATATGAAAAATGACATTTCCTTGCAAGCTATAGCAGTAGCCATTTATCCTATTTAATTATCACAGTAAGAAAAAACATTATATATGTTCAGCTAAATCCACTGTCTATTCACTCCACAGCCAATATGATTTTATTCTTAGATTACACAATACGTTTTCATTTATATGTAATATTATTGCTCCTATAAATACTACAGCAATATAGAAAGTTTGTTTGTTTACTTTATTCTTTATTGTTTTCCAACTGAATAACTAAAAGACTTTGTTGTTTCTTATGATTTACATAATTACTTGTTGTAGTTAAACTCTCTATGGCCAAGAAAAATCTGAAGACCTTTAATAAAAAAGTATAGGCAGATTTCAAATAAGCAAAACTGTCTGAAAGTCACATAGGGTGTATGTTTGGTAACAAATATTTTTGTTAGCTTCATTGAGAGTCAAATTAAGTATGTAGATCCCTAGTAAGCTCCTTCATGAAGCAGGTTTTATTTGGAAATAAATAATTTATTATGTTAAACACTGATGATAAAGTAATTCCAACATTTTATAGAAAGCTAAGGAATGAAAGGTGCAAGAAGTTTATTTTTTTTTGTTTTGGATTGCAAGAAGGTATTTTAGCTACAGGTAAGATCATGGACTCTCACTTGTATGTCTCCTAATTGATTTTGATGAACATATTTGGATGCTGTATGCAAGGAGGGATAGAGACAGGATCAAGAAAATAAACAAGTATTCTCATAGTTGGTAGCAGTATTTAAAGTTTCAGTCGTTTCAATTATTTAAACAGCTTCAGCTTCAGTCTGGGCCTGGTTTTGAGGTATTTATACATGAAACAGCATCTGTGCCATCCTGCTATGAGTTCTGGGGGTATTTATACATTAAATTGCCTCTGTGCCATCCTGGAGGTATTTAAATGTTAATGGTCTCTGTGCTATTCTGCTATGAGTTCTGTGGTATTTATACATTAAATATCTTCTGTGATCATTTATATATTTCCTGAGGGTGTATCTGAAAAATGGGTAGAGGTTTATCGGGGGCATGTCTCCAAAAGTGGGTGAGGCCTAAACATTTGCAATTCTTTCCTTTCACATTTTCATTCTGAAACTTGAATGACTGTAGGTTCATAGCAAAACTAATGTCAAATATGGGGGGGTTATCGTCAATCAAGAGTGCCTAGGGCATCAGAAGCTGTAAATACAGACCTGCCTTGTCTACTTGTCACACTAAATTTTTCTTGAAGCCTTCATTCTCCATCTTATGTTATATAAATGTTGTATAAATGTTTGACTATGTATAAAGTGTCACTATGTACATAGCCTTTTTTCAGTATGGTAATAGTACAAACAAGGGGACATTGGAATACAGAAAAATAATTACACACAGTAATAGAGTTGCATGTTATGAGACACAGAAGAAAATATGTCCCTGCCCTGTAGAGATGTTGCTTATAATAACCATTTTATGCAGTAACTATCTCTGTTTACTGTAAGAGTAAAGTTAAAATGCAGTCTGAGATCTCTTCATTTCACCTTCATATAAACTAGGAAGTGTATGAGTTAACCAAGGCCTCAGTAAGATCAATAGATAACCCAATGACCTCAATGAATGTTCATTGAGTTGCTTCCAGAGGACAACCTCTGGTCTATGTTAAAAAAAGAAGGGCAAATGAACTGAATTAAAAGTTACAACAGAGTATTCCATTCCATGCATATACAGTAGTTCAGACTAGTGCGAATGATGTTTGTGTTGTGTGTATTAAAAAAAGAAAAAACAAATCTGTTAAATGTGCCCTTTAATTACCTCATGTCCCAAATTCTAAACAACTAAATTACTTAGAATGACAAATAAATAAATGGGATGGCAAATGGCAACTAAACATTAATGCAATGGCAAATAAACATTGTTTTTTAGTAATTATTAGCAAGTTGGACAGTTTGAAGCAAAAAACTGCAAAGTTTTATTTAGGCTATATATTCAACAGCATTAATGCCTGCCTGGCAACTCTCTCAATAAAGTGGTACACATTCATGTAAAGAGGTTTTGGTATGTAAAACTGCACCTCCATATAGAAGGAGTGTTGTTCCCACTTTTTTATGATGTTATTGCTAATGTTAGGAATCAGCATGTAGTTAGCAACACTATTCAGAAAAAGGGAAAATAAAGGGTGCAAAATAAAGCTGTGAAAGTGGTAATAGGATATTTTAGAGATTCCTAAGGCACCATTACTAGAGCCATGACTGGGAAGGTGAGGTACAAAATACAATGCGTATAGGAGAACTAAAGTGTAAAAAAACAAGTTGAGTAGAAATGTTTTGAGAAGCTAACCATCTTCTTTTTTCCTGAGTCACTGCAAAAGCTCTGTGCTGGTGTCAGTTACCGAGCTTAGGGACCAAGATACAGAATATTTAGAATATAAATGTCACAATATATGTTAGAAGGTAATTAGTAAATATGACAGGCAAAACTAATTTCCTGGTTGATAATTTACATCAGTCTCTAAGCTTAGCTTCAGCTGCTTAAATCCCACTGAGCATGTGCATGTCACAAACATTCCTAAAAAAGTAAAGATTAGAAACTCCTGTGAACTGGATCATTATTACTGCAGAGATATTGAACCTTTAGGCTGGTGCAAAAAGTTCAACATAAAAAATGTGGCATTTGTAGCAATATTCATATTTAGGGTTTAGTTCTCTTTTTAAAAAATCACATTACGTATATGGTGTATTGCTTATAAAGTAACTTTTCTGTTGGCCCCATGGTCCAACACTGTATATGCCCTTTTCTACTTCAGCTTTTGTGTTTTTTTATTACCATATATAAATGCAATTATTTATTGTTGTATCAATGTCCAACGTTTTGGTAGTGAGCATTAGCATATAGTGCAAATCAAATGTTTATGCCCTTTGATTTGCACTATATGCTAATGCTCACTAATAAGCACGCAAGTTTGACAATAAGGTGTTAATTGATTCAGGAGACTGATTGGTCTAATGGTATGCACTATGTTATTTAATGTTTTGTTTTTAAAGGTTTTTTATCATCCTTGAAAAAGGTCCTAATGAGGACCGAAACATTGGACATTGATACAACTATAAATAATTGAGCTTATATAATTCAGAGTGCTGGTCTGTGGATGATTAATATATATATATATATATATATATATATAGTATACATATGGATCTATAGGTCTTACCAGCACCTATATAGTTAAATCCCCACCCTGTTAGTTACTAGGCAGAAGCCTGTGTATCTATTTTGTGTTAAGCCTGCATTTATTGGCCAGGTGGTGCTGTGACCACATCCTGCCTTACACTGTATAGTGCTGGGAAGGGAGTGGCAGCTTCTTCTTTGGCCTCTGGATGCTGATCCAACAGGTGTGCCCAGGGGGGACCAGGGTACAGAAAGGCCTTTGCTCTGGAATGAAGTTGGGGACCAGGCAACCCGTAAATGAGGTATGGCTAGCCTAGGGGAGTTTGGTGATAGACTCTCTAGGAAAAGTGAGACAGAAAGTTGTAGCAGCATGAGCAGTTGTAGCTCCACCGAGGATTGATAGAAGGAAGTAGCTTCCCACAGGTTTTGAAATACCTGAGTGCAGGGACCTCAGAGAAGAGGGACTGTGAGGCAAGAGGCTGCTGTCCTGGAGCTCCCTGGAGAAGGGGAGGACTGTCAAGGCTTTGGGAGGGTGCAACTACATGTCTGTGTGACATCTGTGCTCCTGCTATATGCTCAACTCCTGCGTGAGTAAACCTGAGGATATTTGTCTCTGACATAATAAACTGTTTTTCCTTGTTTGCACCAAGAACCTCCTGGCGCCCATCATTTTTGTAAGTTGCACGCACAGTGTCTGGGTGTTGTAGTTGCATGCTTCCACTTAGAGAAGGCCCAGGTTCCTGCAGAGAGAGTCCAATGTAACCCATGCTCATACCAATAGCTGGACATTTTAACTATCTGTGGTCTGGATAACCCAGATTGGCGTTACATATATATATAAAATTCCAAACTGGAAAATGAGGTTCAATGTTGATAAATGCAAGGTTTTGCACTAATTGCACTTAAATGAGGAGGATCATGGGGTTTTTGTAGATAAGTTGCCTAAATCTGGCCAGTAGCATTCTGTGGCTACTGATGCAAATACAGTTCTTTATACAGAGTACAGGGGCATGCAACTAGACTGGTAAGAGGGATGGAAGACTTATATACAAATATCAGGGGACCTTTTTACCCATAAAGAGATCCACATCTTCAGAGGCCACCCCTTCAGACTAGAAGACAAGGACTTTCATTTGAAGCAGCGTAGGTGGTTCTTCACAGTGAGGACAGTGAGGTTGTGGAATGCACTTGATGATGTTGTGATGGCTGATTCTGTTGATGCTTTTAAAAGGGGCTTGTATGATTTTTTTAGACAGACAGAATATCAAAGGATATTTTGATACTAAACTCTGCTTAGTATAGCTATGATCGTATACGGTTTGTGTGAAAGAGTGGAGGGGTGTGTGTGTGTGTGCTGGGTTTTAATTTGGAGGGGTTGAACTTGATGGACTTTGTCTTTTTTCAACCCAATTTAACTATGTAACTATTTAACTGTAACATTAAGTGAGTGTTACAGCTTATATTTTTAATTGCTGACTCCTTTGAGGGAAAATAAAGTGTAAGCTTAGTTTAAAAATGCACTCTAACTTCTTATCTTTGACAAACATCTTCTACTACTTAATGTTGTTGACTTGTCTTTAATTATTTAGTGCTTTCAAGTTACCAGAGATAAATAATTCTGTAATTATTTATGGCCTTTTCTAAGTAATGAGAAGTTAATTTAATCTGTAATGACAAAATGTTTCTGCTGTTACATTAGTTAACCAAGGGGAAATACTGGCTTACCTTTCTTGGCATTGTGATGATGATTGATAAAACGTTTTGAAAGTAAGGCAAAAGTTTATTAGTATGTAAATCACATCAAAGATACATCACTTCAATAAAAGCAAAAGAGCTACCAGTATTTTCTGCATGGGGAATATGCTAGCTGCAGATCCCCAAACAGCACTCATTCCAGTAATCAGTAGTTATATAGAATCAGATGGCATAGTAGAATACAAAATAGAGTAGAACAGTGTGAAAGGCACTGAATTTTCAGTTAGTTAAATAGAAGGATGCATCATTTTTACACTTCACAAACTGAAGCAAGAAAAGCTTGTTTAGTTCCTTCACAGATCCTTTTGACCTTAGGCAAATTGTTTGATTAATGTATAAAGCAGTAATATTAGTACATTAAGGGTCTATTTACACACGGGTTTCTTCATAAGTATTTTATATCTATTGGGTGTATTAAAAATTAATAAAATCTGACAGATGTTATTCCACAGAGCAATGCAATTTGTTGTCTGTGCTATTTTATATTGCCACAGTGGCATTTACAAACATAGAAACAGCCTTCAAACATATATTTTTATCAGAAGTGGGCATATTTATTTTATGCTGTCTAAATAAAGTTAACTATATTAACAGGTTATGGCTAATTATTTTTACCCTTATCTTTGATATAAGTGAAAATGTCCCACCTTTACTCAGTAGAGTCTACACAGTCCCACCTTTACTCAGTCACATCATTTATTAGGTAAGCAAGGGATCATAATTTTATTAATGTGAACCATTTTACAAAAAAGTGTAATCCTTAGGGTAACATTTTCATTTATTATAACACATATCCTGGAATGATAAGAGGCTACATACTGTATACAAGTAAAATGCTTCCTAATTTATTCTTTGTTAGAGCCAAGCAGCTAAGAGATTGAAGATAAAGATCCTCAGGCAATACCAGCGAAGGAATAAATGAACGAGGTCAGTACTGACATAGATAATTATTTACACATAATATTGCTATAAGGTCAAATTTATGTTATGGTAGGTACCATCTAAGTACTGTATATTCACCATAATAATTAAAAGCAACAGTAGAATATATATTGTACAAGTTGGAGGGGATATATCTTTGATGGCAGATATATATACATATACCCATTCTTTTGGTTTTGTGACTTCCCTTTAAGTGTCACTCCTTTAAGAGCCACCACAGGGTTAACCAAGCATAGGTGTGGGCTGGGCATCCAATGGGGTGTTTTAAGGAAATGAGCAACAGGACTGAGAGAAAATAGGAGCTAATTGTAGACATTAGTAGGCGTATGGTTTGTACTTAACCTGATAAATTTTCTGACACCAGAGTGTTAAGCTCCCCATATAGACGCAATGATCTTTCTCTACCAAACGACCAATCTTAGCAAAGTCTGACCAATCTGTCAAATTATTGTGCTGTTAGTGGGGTTCGAACGATCGTACATCTTACGATTTTTCATCCAACATCGGTCTGTAAATTGATCGGCCAGGTTAAAAAATCTTTATTGGTCCCTGTGCAATCTACCTGTTTTTTTAATGTTTGCAGGGTCAAGCAGGAAGCTACCCCCTAGGTTTTGCTGGCAATATCACCTGAAATGGTCTTTTTAGATGCTAGAACTGCTGAATTAAGCTATTTGTTTTATTTTTGGATGTGTGCTGCTGAATTCAAGCCTATTTTACTGTTACCACTTTAATTCTTTTGGGTTGAAAAATAAAACAGATTGCATTTATGGTGCAAATCATCTTGGGATCCCCCCAAACTTGACTATAATAGAGACTGATATGCCATTTGGCAACTTTCACATATAATTCTATATTCATTTTGTAATTACTTTTTTTGGGAGAATCTGATTGTACTTAGGAGTGGAGTTGCTCCATGTGCACTAGCATCCTACCATCCCAGGTCCTACTTCTCTACTGACAAACTTGTTATAGGCATTTTAACAGGTTGCGAAATCAACATTGGAACAAGCTCTCTGGGGGACACATGGTAGGCAAAATGCTAAGCAGCAAGCCATTAACAGGCAAAATACACAAGAAAATGCAATCTGAGCTCTCAATCAGGCAGGACAGAGTGCTCAGGAAAAAGGCAAAATGCCTGGTTTCAAATATCTTAACTTTGAACCAAACAGCAGCACTGATGTGCTCCCTGCGTACCTATATAGATACCTCTGCACCTGAAGGGAAGTGGATATGTCCTCCAAAGTGTCAAGGCAACAATAAAGAAATATTTAAAACAAATTAAATCCACAAGGATCATATCACTTTTATAAAGTATACCTGTGAACTAGACATATTGAACCCCAATACATTGTTGTATTACAGGTTTTTCTGCAGTTGTGAGTGGAAAACATTTACAGAGGACAAGATACATTTAGTAATAGAAGAATACAAAAGAATGGTGTTTAGGTCATACAGGAGTATTGATTGCTTTTACTCATCATTCTTTTAACCAATGGAGCTGTTTGTTGTCTGTGCTTTAAAAGATAAGGACAACTATTACATGGAACAGTTTGGATGTTTTCATGGCAGCAGAACAATTATTTGTTCTCAAAGGCATGGGAGGAAATGGATAAATTCATATTTTCCTAAATCTGAGAAATGATAATAAACAGCAACAAGAGAATGCATGGGGTAATCTTATCAAAGCCAATATAATTTTTTTTTATATAAACAGACCTCAGCTGCTGATTACGTTATATATTCCACACTGCTGATTAATTACAGGGATAAAAAATAATAATAAAGAAATACATTTTTCAATATATGTAAATAACATCCACATTCAGGAAAACACAGTGGAATTGATATCATATTGATTTTCTAAAGATACTGTACAAACAGTCACTCAGTGGTAACTCTCACATCAAGAATTTATTTTGAGTTCAATTGTCTTTGCCAAAGCCATCAAAATGTATGTTCATTACAGATACATTTCAAAATAATTTGGAAGCTGATGAGCTGCATGCATGTGTGTAAAATGTACAGCACAAGTCACAAACTGAATGTTACACTTGGCAGCTCAACATGAGAGGGATCAGGTGTATTGAATTCAGCAAATAAAAATAATAAAAATAAAAAAAAAATCACAAAGTTGCCCAGCTTTGTGTCAAGATCTCTTTGATCTACAGGAAAATTAGCAAAATTTCAGCAAGTGTGTTGGCATCAATAAGCGTTTTTGCAATGTGTTATTTCTTGCTGCAAGTGCATTTAAGTTGACCGGCATTTTTTTTCTTGCACCAAAAGCATTGGCCATACAGTATTTGGAGTCAATGATTTTTTTTGCACATATGCAAAGATAAATTCCAGTACAGATTCCTGGAAACCTTTGCCAAAATGTGGATTTCCTCATGAATATGTATCATCTGAAAAAACTCACTCATCCCTAGCGCAAAGTTTGAAAAAAAAACATTTTAAATCAATATTAAGTCTTCTTGGTGCAAGTGTTTTAAGCTTATGTATCCAAAAAGTTTTTTCCTTGGATATTAGATTAATTATGTCGCTCTCGTGCCAGTTAAAAAAAAAAAGCACACTGGCGTGGGAGTGAAGAAACTTTTTGGATACATAAGCTTAAAACACTTGCACCAAGAGGACTTAATGCTGATTTAAAATGTTTTTTAAATGATTGAATTGTTACTTAAATATGTGAACGAATTGTATTTTAATCTATTTATACTAATTGTTTTAAATCAGAGACTTAATTGAACTGATTATCTAAATTGTTTGAACTACCCACCAACTGGATAAATTGCACAGAATGGAAAATTTGCCCTTGGGGAAATAATTTTAGATACAAAACGCCTTGGACTAAGTCAGTCCATTTTTGAATAAAAGTCACATTATTTAATTAACTGTTCCATTATTAATTTAGTTTAATAATACTGACCCTTACGGATACCTAAAAATACCATCACTAGTGTCTAACACAAGGAAGGAGCCAACCACCGGAAGCAGTCATCCACGCTGTACATCCAAAGCAGCGACCCAATACCAATGTTCCCCCCTGAATAACAGGGCCGGCGCTAAGAACACCCTGTGCAGACACTTACTCTGTACAGCAGAACTGAACATATTGGCACTAAGGGGATTTAAACTACAGGACACCATTTCCATGTGCTTCCTAATACAATCTAATTGGTAAGCTTAACCCACTCCCTCCTCACTTACACACTTACGATTCTGCACTATTAGAAATGTATTCACCTGGGGCAAATTCTCTGCAAATTTCCATGATTTGCTGCAGGCTTTGCCTGGCGAAAATTCACCGGCATCTCATTTTGAAAGCGGGTGTCCATTATTGGATCCCAGCACCAATTGCCAGCTTCGAAAAAATTGTTTGGACACCGGCATCCATTTTTTCAATGCTGGCAATGGGTGCCCATGTCCAAAACGAGACGCGGCTGAGTTTCGCAAATTTTTCGCCATTTGGCAAATTTCTACTAAAAATTTTCGGCTAAGCGAAACTCCCCAGATTTGCCCATCACTAGTTAGGTACTGTTCAACTAGAACAGATCAGGATGCGATCATTAACACAGGTGAATGCACAGAAATCCACCACCAGTCTCTCCAGTATATATACACCGACTTGATTGAGACTTGATCGCTACTGACACATAGCATGCGTTGATCCTTATACAAAATGTGAATAGATCTGATACTCTTGCTTACTGGCATACAAGGATAGCACACTATCAAGATTGCTTTTATTTTTAGGTACTAGGCACCAGCGCATCATTCCCTTGTAAGTATTCACTTATTATAGGGATATATGGTCATGTAAAAATTTTTTTTTTTCAAAATTCATCAATAATTAGTGCTGCTCTAGCAGAATTCTGCATTGAATCCATTTCTCAAAAGAAAAAACATGTTTTCCCATGACAGTATCCCTTTAAGGAGAGCCTCTGCTAGGTCTTTTCTTAGTGAAAGACCTGTGACATTAGAAATGAGTGCATAGATATGAATCCAACATCTTGCAACTTTTGCACACTCCCACTATATGTGCAGAAAGGAGCCAGTTTGTCCACAGTTCCTGAAACAAAGAGGTGAAGGAGCTGGGTATCATTTTGCTAGAGTAGTTGGACCAAAGTACCACTGCTGGAGTACTTTTTGTGAGGTTTCTTGTATAGAGATAATAATAGAGCAATGAGTTGAGGAGTTGATGATATCACTCCAGGTGTCACTGTCATAACAAACCCTCAAGTCCTGTTCCCAGCATTGGACAAACTGTAACTCCTTAATGTTTGTTTTATTGATCATGTAGTTATATAAGGTTTAAATTTACCATTTCTGTGGGAGGATCCGTAAATGCATCAGTTCAAAAGGAGATGACTGGGGAAAACGGTTTTCTTTCCATCGGGATTTTATGTAGTGTTGAATTTTTAAGTTCTTTCTAAGTGAGTAGAGTTATCTGTTTTGTGAGGGAATGAATTGTTGTTAAGTTGTTCTGTTCCAACCATAAATAATTCCTATGGAAATGTCCTTGGACAAAGTCTGGGTTAGATAGTAGACATAAGGCTGGGTTGAATGGGGTTATCATTTTATGGTTAGCACCAAATCTCCACCACAATTTGAGGGAATGGGTTATGATTTGGTTGGAATGGCTGCTTATGCATGGGCATTTAGACCACAGTATATTCCTTGCATATTTCATTCATTACCTCCTGTTCTATAGAAGCCTACATTGGGGTGCCATCACCACTTCGACTATTGAATAGCCCAGAATTTGATTTTAATTGAAAAATTTTAAAATTAAAAAATCCCTTTAAAAATGCTTTGAGTTTGAGTATCCGCCACCTTAAAGCTGCCAAATTGCCATTTTAGCCTATGGAACCTCCTAGAACCTGTCCTGAAAAGTCCTAGGAATTTGAAGGATTTTGGTAAAAAATGTTTGAATCATTCAAATCAAAAGATGCGATAGAATGATTCGAACTATTCTTATTTGATCAAATGCGTTCATTTTCGATCGTTAATGGCCAAATGAGTTTTTTTCACTTCAAAATTCAACCATTAGTAAATCTGCCCATTAAATTATGAGGGTAGACTGTTCAGGTTGGGGTTGTTTTGTTTGGAAAAAGATGCTTGTAAGGGGACATGATTACACTTTACAAGTACATTAGAGGACATTATAGACAAATAGCAGGGGAACTTTTTACCCATAAAGAGGATCACCGCACCAGAGGCCACCCTTTCAGACTAGAAGAAAAGGACTTTCATTTGAAGCAGCGTAGTTGGTTCTTCACCAGGGCTGGACTGGAAGGAAAAAGCAGCCCATGTATTCATATGCATGCAAAGCATGATTTATACAGTATTTCCAACCCCAAGGTTAACTAGAACCAGTGTTTATGAATAGATATTTTAATAGTCCATTACCGTATAATCCCCAGCAATGTTATACAGCCTATGTGCTGGAACTAGCCCTTGCAACAAATATCTCAAACTGGATTCTATCATAACTATTATCATGGATTAGTGGCCTTATACTTACAGTATATTCTAAATTTTCCTTTGTGTGCCCCCAGCTAGACCATGCACCCTGGCAGATAAGATAAATTTAATTACCATGTGTGTCACAGGGCCAAGGTGTGGCATACTTGAAGAGACTAGACTGTCTCATCCAATTAATGCTACATATCACAGTTTTCTATATACAGGCTGAAGTGATTGTTCTGAGGATGGATCCTCCAGTTGCCAACATACCTATCATAATCAGAAGAGATTGCAAGCAACTCTAATGTCTAACTGAAGTTGGTCAGAATTCCTGGTTCCGCCCATATACATGTGCACTAACAACGGCAGGCATCGGCTTAGCTGTGGCTGTCCAGCTGTTATGGACAGCTCATTTACATTTATAAAGCAAGTAGCTCATTTACATATTTTTAGGTGAGTGATCCATTTACATTTTAAAGCAAGTGGCCCACAGATTGTCATTCCAGGCCTGTTCTTCACAGTGAGGTTGTAGAATGTACTGCTGGGTGATGTTGTGATGGCTGATTCTGTTAAAGCTCTTAACCCTTTCTCTGGCATTTTAGTTTACCCAGGAAAACAATATATTGTTTTTTTTTTTCACTCAACTGACAGTAGGTTTACCCTAGAAAACTATGCATTATTAGAAAGAACAGATTCTGAAAAATGGGGTCCTCTGAACATTTTTTTGCCCAATATGTATAGTTGTATCTAATCACATGGCATATAGGGGCCCCAAAATGAAGACCCCCCCTCCAATATGGTCTGTCATTTCAGGTACTGCAAAATAAACACATTTACATATATTTGGGTGGCGCAAAGGTAGAAAACAGTATGTTCAACCCAGAAAACCATATATTTTCAGAAAGTACATATTCCCCTGAATCAAAATTGGGTATGCATCTCTTTGTACTCCAAAGCACCAAGCCGAAATCTTTGCTAAATTTATCTATAAAGGCAGCTGTTTTTACAATTCTGAAAATCGCCTTAAAATATTGCAATTGACCACTTTAATCTCAACCAATTTCTTACATACAATTGTAAAACACCCTAAATATTGATGCCAATTAGTGATGGGCGAATTTATTCGCCTGCGGTGAATTCGCTGTAAATTCCCACGATTCGCCGCAGGCGAATACATTTGCGAAATGCTGGTGAAATTTCACCTGGTGAAAATTCGCTGGTGTCTAGTTTTGGGTGCCGGCGTCCAAAAACAGACACCTTTTTCCAAAAGCAGATGTCAGCGTCCAAAACGAGACGCGGCACTGTTTCACGAATTTTTCGCGAAACGCTGCCGATTCGCCCATCACTAATGCCAATGGTCTACAGAACAGTTTGATGCCCGGTATGCATAGATATACCAAAGCAGCTGGAATGTGCGGACCCCTAATAAAAACAGTGCATATGACTATTGTCCACTGCCTATTCGCCTTCTGTGAACAAAGACCTTTGACTGAGCATTGTCTGCCACAAGGCCCTCTGAACAGCGCAAAGACCCAGCAGAGCCATATATTTTTGTAAAGTAAACATTCTGTCGAATCAAAAATAGGTACGTAATTATGACTTTCTATCCAAACTTCCATACTGCAAAACTAATCCCCTAAAGGCAGCATTTTTTATTTTATTTCTGAAAATTGCCAATAAATAGTGCAATTGGCCGCATTTATCTTACCCAATTTCTTACATACAGTTGTGTAAAACCCTAAATATTGACACCATTGGTCTACAGAATAATTTGATGCCCAATATGCATAGAATTACCAAAGTATGTGGTATGTACGGACCCCAAATGAAAACATGCATTTGAATTTTCACGCTAACCAACTTAGCTGCTGAAAACAGTACCTGGCTGTGCATTATGTGCCGTAAGACCACCAAACTGTAAAAAGACCCACAGATGACCCTATATTTTTGGAAAGCATATATTCAGACGACCAAAAATGTAAAATAAACCTTTCTATACCAAAGCACCAAAAGGCATAACTATACTAAAAATACATAAGGAACAATAATGCAGGGATAAAATTGCAATAAAACCATAAAAATTGTCAATGAAATAAAATAACTGATCCGACAAGCATAATTAGTGGCCAAAATTGATTATCCAATAGTTATGCTGCGAAAATAAACAGTTTGTAGGTAAAAAAAAAAGCCAAACAATGAATAGGTTAAAAAAAGACCTGTTTGTTTTTGTGTATACATTTTGTGCACTTCTAAAAGAGTGTGTAAATATATGTAACTAAGTGTGCAAAATGAGAAAAGTGTACAAAATAAAAAATACCAATCTTTACTAAAATGTGTGTGTAAGTGTATAAATGTACTGTAAGTGTATGTTAGTGCACGTACCTGTTTTGGACCTGGAGGATCGCTGGCATCAATGGAGGAGTCCTGGACGTTGTGTCTGCTGAGCTGCTGCACAGCATGAAGTGCATGGGTGGCTCTGCAAGGAAGAAGGAAGTGTGTGTAGTAGCAGATGCTCCATGCAATGCGTCTGCTACTTTAAAGTCAGATATGTGATAATCGTGTCGCAGATCCAACTTCACAGCCCCCTAGCCGAATTGCCTTGGGGGTTGTCTTCCCTCCCCACTCTTGTACAAGGTACGTTCTTGGCAGCCTTAGCATTTGCCTGCCAGCACGTATGGTGTATGCTTGTCAGGCAAAGGCCCAAATTCACTAAAGCGTCTAACACTAGCGCTAATTTGCCAGCGTGAAGTCATTTTGCAACTTCGCAAATTCACTAACACCGACTCAGGCAGATTTTCGCTAGTGATGTAGATAGACTTGCACAGCTTCGCACCCTTACGCCAGGCGAAGTTGCGCACTGACGAAGGATCGTAATTACGCAAATTCACTAAGATCAAAATTTTCCTGAATGTTGCCAATTACGCCAGACTTTACTTTGCCTGCTCAGACCAGGCAAAGTTCAATACAATAGATAGGAGTTTGAAAAAAAAATGGAAGGGTGATAGTCTGAAAAAGATCGGGGGGTTACCCTCCTTCCCCCCAACATTTCCTAACATATGGCAACAAGCTATATAGGGGGCACATGTAGGGCAATAGGACAACTTTATTTTATTTATTAAAGGCTTCCTGGGCTTGTGTAGTGGAATGTAGTGGCTGTAACATATACTTCTATTATATGCTTAAGTTCCTTCCATATGCAAATTAGGCATCGCTAGCGTAACTGTGCTTTGCCTGGCGAAGTAACACTAGTGCAACTACACTACTGTTCGCCAACCTGAGCATAACTTTGCACTTTAGTGAAATTGCAAGTGCGGCGAACGCTAGCAAGTTTTCGGATCTTAGTGAATTTGCCCCAAAGGGTTAAGGGTTGCTTGGATCATTTCTTGGATAGGTATCACATCAAAGGCTATTATGATAAACTCTACACTTAGTATATGATACAGTGCTACACAGAAGGTTAGATTAAGTAATGTAAGAATGGTTAAATTAAGGAATGTTGGCCTGGAACATAATATTTGTAACTGGATAAAGAACTTGCTAAAAGATAGACTACAAAGAGTGGTGGTAAATGGAACATTTTCTAATTGGACCAGTGTTGTTAGTGGTGTACTTCAGGGCTCTGTACTGTGTCCGTTGCTATTCAACTTGTTTATTAATGACCTGGATGTGGGCATTGAAAGTACAGTTTCTATTTTTGAAGAGGATACTAAATTGTGCAGAACTATAGGATCCATGCAGGATGCTGCAACTCTGCATAGTGATTTGTTTAAGTTGGGAAACTGGGCAGCAAATTCGAAAATGAGGTTCAATGTTGAGAAATGCAAGGTTATGCACTTTGGCAAAAATAATAATAATAATAATAAAAATAATATAATTGCAAGTTATACACTAAATGGCAGTGTGTTGGGAGTTTACCTTAAGTGAGAAGGATCTTGCGGTTTTTATAGATAACACGTTGTCTAATTATGGGCAGTGTCATTCTGTAGCTACTAAAGCATAAAAAAGGGCATAAACTCAAGGGATGAAAACATACACTAATTATTCCTCTTTAGAGATCCCTAGTAAGACCTCATCTGGAGTATGTAGTGCAGTTTTGAACTCCATTCCTGAAGAGGGATATACATGAGCTGGAGAGAGTGCAGAGACGTGCAACTAAACTAGTTAAATTTTGTGAGGGTAGACTGTCCAGGTTGGGGTTGTTATCTGGAAAAAAGGCACTTGCGAGGGGACATGATTACACTTTACAAATACATTAGAGGACATTATAGACAAATATCAGGAGACTTTTTTACCCATAAAGAGGATCACCGCACCAGAGGCCACCCCTTCAGACTAGAAGAAAAGGACTTTAATTTGAAGCAGCGTAGGTGGTTCTTCACAGTGAGGACAGTGAGGTTGTGGAATGCTCTGCCGGGTGATGTTGTAATGGCTGATTCTGTTGATGCTTTTAAGAGGGGGTTGGATGATTTTTTGGACAGACATAGTATCAAAGGCTATTTTGATACTAAACTCTACAGTTTAGCTCTATATAGCTATGGGCAAATACGGTTTGTGTGAAAGAGTGGAGGTGTGTGTGCTGGGTTTTAATTTGGAGGGGTTGGACTTGATGGACTTTGACTTTTTTAAACCCAATTTAACTATGTAACTATGTAAGTATAGATATGGGCATATATAATTTATGGAAAAATATGGTGGGGTGTTTGTATGGATGTTGGGTTTTCATTTGGAGGTTTTGAGCTTGATTAACTTTTTTCAACCCAATTTAACTATGTAACTATATAAAGTGTTCTAGCATACTTGTGGGAGGAGTGCCAGGGAGAGTTCTGAACAAGTATAACATTTTAAGGGTGTTTACCCTATCCAAACATGACAGATGTAATTTGGACCAGGAAGAGATCATACCTGAGATTTTCTGTGATGTATGTTTATAGTTGCAAGGGACCCATAATTGGCAAAGAGGTTTACCCTTAGGTACTTAATGCTTTTCGGTTGCCATTTGAATTGGAAACTAAGGTCCAGTAATTTCACAATATGATTAGGTAAGTTGAAATTCAGAGCCTCTGCTTTGGACAGATTGACTTTGAGGCCTGACAGAGAAGCAAATTCGCCCAGGACATCATATAGGTGGGAAAGGGAGGTCATGGGATGAGATACTGTCAGCAGAATATCATCCACATATGTGGAAGAAGTGTGGAAGCTAAAGACAAAGCTCTGTCTTTTAATTGACTCGTGTGACCTAACTTTATAGTTTGTTTGGTATGTTTGTGTGCACTGTTGAATCATACGATCCCAGGAGGCTGTCCTAATTTTTTCAAAATGGCTATTTTCTATTTAGGATTACCCAATGGCATATGCTACTAAAAAAGTATATTATTATGAAAATGGGTTATTTACATGAAGCAGGGTTTTACATACGAGTTGTTTTATGCAATATCTTTTTATAGAGACCTACATTGTCTGGTGGGTATAGTTTTCCTTTAAGGCTTTCTTGTAATGGTCGCTAGAGGCTTATGATCTGAATTTTCTCAGCATCATTGTGGCTGCCAAGGTTATAGTATTTGAGAGTGGTGGCATCTGCAGTAACCTGTTTCACTGCATCAAAAGCTTTTTTTTGTGTTTCTATCCATTCCCAGAGTTAATGTTTGGTGTTTCAATTTTTTGGGTTCTTTAAAGATAATCAGCTAATAAAGTTTATGCTACTAGATCCTGCACGTGCACCTCTTTGATGAGCATCTCCCTACTTAATATTGTAGTTTTATTTACATTTTTATAGATTAGTCAGATCTTAATATCCACACCGTCAATATTCTCTTTTTTTTTTTTGTGCACCTTGAAATTTTCATGTCTAACTTTTATTGATTACACAAAAAAAGCCAGATTTCTTTTCTTCACAAATCAGGTTTGTTTTGCTCTTTATTTCTCTGCGCTTAATGGTGGTGTTTAAGTCATAATTTGCATTAGTAGAAATGCAAATTATGAAATGTATGCACTTGTTTTAAGCATTCTATCCATACTGCAAAACTGTATGCACCTATAAGCAATGCAGTATATTCGAATGCTATTTCTATTCCTGCACCAGGCATGGTTACTTGTGTCTTTTCCAAATTCTTTACATGGCACAGAAAATGTGCAGTTAGAGACCCTCCATACCTTTGTAACAGATAACAAATGACTGTGCAATGAACTCTCAAACACAGCAGATATTTCTGTGCAGATACTATGGTGTTCTTGTTGTAAATCTGTCAGAATCCATCACTTCTAGCACAGAGTGATAAACTGAGCTAACATACTAGGAGATGTGCTGGAGACAGGCAAATCATGAATATGCCACAGATAACTGGAGGTGTCAAAAGGGTCAACTTAATTTGCTCTAGGTCTCTGACAAAAGCATTTTGCCCTATAGAGATTTGATTACTACTTAGTAGCAGTAAAAGGTTTTTACAGTTTTGTTCCCATGGTGGTGCCTAGGGATTGTAACCAAGACTTTATACAGGCTTTAACTCAGTGCATTGCTTTATTACATTATGATAATAACAGTCCCTTTGTGCATTTCATTTTTTAATTGTTCCAAATCCAAAGCAAGTGTCTACTGATTATCATGTATTCGATAAATATAAATGAATTCATAGACTCCAATGGGTAAAATAAAGTTTGACACAACATGCCCATTCACTTAAATGCATTTGCCAGATTTTTGCCGTTTTGTGAATTTATGCCGAAACCAGTCAGATTGACCGTCACTATCAGTGACTGCCCTTATTTAAGTAAGGAAGGCAGTAACTGTTGTGCATGCTGGGTATAGTACATTTCTCTCTGAAAATCTGAGTAAAATGGGTTGTTCCAGACATTGTTCAGAAGAACAGCATACTTTGATTAAACATTTGATTGGAGAGGGGAAAACATATAAAGTGCAGAATATGATCTCAAAAACTTGATGTAGTTTGAAGATGTAGAAGAAAACAGAAAACTACCATTCGATTAGAAAAGAAGAATAGCCAAAATGGGAAAGACTCTGCAAATGATCAGCTCCAAAATCAAAGGTCCAAAGTTAAAGTTAGCGAGAACTGTTACAATTAGAAGATGCCTACATGAAGCCAAGTTATCAGCAAGAAGCCCCTGCAAAATCCCATTGTTGGGGGAAAAAAAAAAACACCTTCTGAAGTGGTTTCAGTTTGACCAAGAACACATTGACTGGCCTAAAGAGAAATGGCGCAACATTTTGTGGACTGATGAAAGCAAGTTTGTTCTTTTTGGGTCTAGGGGCTACATTAAATACATTAAGGGGTAAAATTACTATTATTCACTAATTCAAAGGCTAAAAGCCCTCGAATTCGGCCAAAAATTTAGCCTATTTTTACCTCGATATTCGATTCCTCGATGAAATCTTAAGATCGAATACCGATCGTTCGATTTCACGAAAAAATCATGAAATTTCCTCCGATCGCTCGAAAATTTCGTACAATTCGAATGATCGAGGTGTTCGATCGAAGAATGGTATTCGAGCAGGTGATAGAAAAAAAAGCTTATGGGGGGCTTACCATAGGCTTCTATTGCAATTCGGTAGGTTCAATCTGGCGAAGTAGGCAGTTGAATAACATTTTTAAAGTTAAAGTACTTTGATCATCGACTTCGATCTATTCATGTGAATTTCATAAATCTGCCTCTTTATGTTTAAATTAATTTATTGGAAACTTATTGGGTAAAGTTACAGTATAAAGATCCAAATTAAGGAAAGATCCATTATCTAGAAAATCCCAGGTCCTGAGCATTCAGGATCACAGGTCCCATATCTGTTCACCTAATGCCTTGATGCGCTGCAGATGTCTTTTATATATCGTTTACACTCTATTCACTGTAATGTCATTCTATTTTGTCTTCCTTCATCTAAATTATTTGATATTAAGAGAGAGAGAAACATTATGTTCCTAAATATATTGGACAAGATGTCCCAAGTGAAACCGATTACATAAATGACTAAGTGTGGGGAACAAGTATCTAAAATAGATGCTGTCACCTTGATTTCTCTAAATGCAGATGATAGCCTTAAGAAACTGGGACCTTTAGGGTCAGTGTTCTAATTAGCAGACAACTCATGCTGTCTATGGGAAAAGAACTTACATGATAATAAACTAAACACAATATGTAATTATCCAAACCGCTATTTAAAAAAAAAAAAAATTGTCTTGAGGATTGGAGCCTTAATCTATTTATTACTGGTTTCATTTTTGTTCAACATAGCTCTTAGAGAAAAATATAGTTTATGCTGACATAACAATGCTTTTGCAACAATTTTACAACCACTAACACAGACTTAATGAATGCTTTTAGGCTTAATTATTTTGACTTGCTTTACAAATGCCATAAATAGAAATTCTCCGTATTTTTTATTCATTTGTACACTACCCTGAATAAAAATGTTCTATTATTTTGAAAGCAACATTTAGGATGTTTTCTCCTTGCACAATAGATGTATAACATGAAAAAGCATTCAGTTTAAGGATCTATAAAACATAAAATAAATAAGACCACAACTGTGAAACAGGGAAGGGTAAAAGAGACAAGTTAGATGGTTAAAAGATTCAGGAAGGACAAAAAAAAGAAAGATAATGATGAGGTATTGTGAAAGAAAGAGAACATATGATAGTATGATCAGAACCACAATGATGTGTGTCTGAGAGAGATATCACCACTCATATAATTTTTTTTCTAGACATTTGTGTTTGTGTGTTTGTTCACATCTATGTGAGAGATTGAGATAAGATGTGTGTGCATAGGTGAAGGAAATGACACTAGCAGAGCCATAGCAAGGAAAGGAAAAGATACAGGTAAGGAATCCATTATCAAGAAAACCATTGTATTTGATACCAGCTAGGTTATAATTAATCCTTATTGAAGGCAAAACGATTAATTTGGTTTAATGAAGGTTTAAATTATTTATTAGTACACTTAGGGGCAAATTTACGAAATTCATGTGAAATGATCGAAGTTCGATTGAATTCAATCGAATACCGATCGTACGAATTTTTCATGAAATCGTATATTCAAATTTGGCATCTTCGATCATCGAATATCAAACAGATCGAATGATCAGATATTCGATAATTCGATGATCGAAGGAATCAAAATTTTAAATTTATTCGACTGCCTACTTCGCCAGATTGAACCTACCGAATCTTAATAGAAGCCTATGGGAAGCTCCCCATAGGCTTCTGAGGCTAAGTCCTGCTCGAATACCATTCGTACAATCGTATCGTTTGATCGTTCGAATCGTACAAATTTTTCGGACGCTCGAAGGAAATTTCACGATTCTTTCGTGAAATCGAACGATCGGTATCCAATCGTACAAATTCATCGAGAAATAGTATAGTGAGCAAAATGATTCGATAAGCATTCGATGGTCAAATGCTTATCGAATTTTTAATTTAGCCGAGCTAATTTTGGAGAATATTATTAAATCTGCCCCATATGGTATGGAGATCCAAATTATGAAAAAGTCCCTTCCGCTGTAAACACTAGGTCCCGAGCATTCATACCAATACAAATATAGTTGGACAAATTAAAATAAAAAAAATTTAAGGGCACTGGCACAAAAAGACATTTGTTAACCACAGAAAATTGTGCTCATGTAGGTGACAGAAGGCAATGCTCCAAAAAAGTCAAACAACCATGTATTCTGAATCAAGTGAATTTATGAAAAAATGCTTCCTTCTGCTTTTTTGTACAATTAGCAGTTCTACTGCTACTATTGCCCTAAGGGAGGAAAAACCTGAAAATGGAAGGATCACTGGAAATAATGCACTATACAGGGTGCAAGAAGAAAAACAGGAGGCACAATTTTTTTATAGCTGCACAAACAATGGCTGAAAAAAAAAGATGTAACTAGGGATAGGAATTAGAGAAACAAATGTATGCACAAAAGGAGGTAAGAACTGATAAAAGAATTGTATATAACAATGTGATATTCAGTGGGTAAAACTTTCAGAAATAGGGGAATAGGTGAATATGAGAAAGTAAGGCTAAAAGTCATGTGTACACAGTTACATAGTTACCATCAATGGCTTTTTATAACGTGTGTGTGGGGGAATTTACCGTTTTTAGCCCTGATGTTTGTGTGGTCTTTGAACTGTTGTGTATGTGCGATCTGGGGGTGGGGCTTGGGGGCTGCGGTTGGCCTGAAAATGCTGTTGTGTAGGGCCCCGTGACTTTTAATGGCGGCCCTGTATCTAGACATTCAGTTTTAGGAATTAGTTCTCTTTTAATAGTCTTTGACAGAAGTGGTGTTAAATAATAGTGTCATTTTAGGCATTGCTTGGCAATAAAAAAAATACACACATTTTTATATATACTTTTTATTCTTTAAAATGGATTTTGACTGTGATGTTTGCAACAGAAAAATTCTGAAGCTTCCCCTGGTTGGCTGTGCAACTATAAACATCTGGAGGAACATTTATCAAAGGTTGACTTTTGAATTCATGTGATTTTTTTTTTCTAACTCTAATAAATTTAAATATACTCAAATTTGATTGGAGGATACTTATTCAAAAAATAAGATATCGAAAACACGACCAAAAACTCGAATCAAATTCGACTATACTCGAATCAAGTTTTTTCTCTGAAAAAAACTTGAATGTAATTAAGGCTAGTAACATCTTTAAATTTGTCACTGACCTCTCCCATTGACTTATACATGAACTCACATGTTTTAGGTGGCAAATAGTTCAATTTGAATTTTTAAAGGGGTAAGGTTTGATAAATCTTGAAATTAAAATAGGAATCGAGTTTGGATTATTCACAATTTGAACTTTTTTTTCTTCTGACCATAGTAAAAAAGTTCAATTGATCCTTCATGAATATGCTCCTAAATTGTTGTCTACAGGAAATATCCCTGCAGTAAAGATCTAAGCCCCCAGTGTTCCATTACTTTTTCAAACAAAGGAGAAAATAAAGCATACTGCATGTTGAGGGTTTCTAAGAGAGGGAGAATGAAAAGAACAAGAACTATAGAGCTTAAGACAGATAAAGAAAGAATAATATCAAACTAATTGGAATGCCTATGTCTTTAGAAAAAAAATAAGATGGGCTAGAACTTTGTTCATTGGAAATATAATGTGCGGTTTTCTAGTTTCTAGTTTATGTGCAAATACACTGAAAATGTCCTATCTTATTTGTCTCTCTGTTTTATATTGTGAAGATTAACACAGCTGTACTGAATCAAAACAAAAGTGTCACTTTTATCATTGTCAATACAGTAGTCTAGGAAATGCAAGAGGTTTCTTTTTCTCAAAAGAAGTGAAGAAACTGCCTTTGGCATTATTCCTCTTTCGTCTCTCATTAATTCCTTATCTTGGCCTCCTTTTGTCTTTTGAACCCTTTAAAAAGAAGCATGAGATGTTTGCAATGCACCATCCTCATGCTTTGATAACTGCTGGACGAAGAAGATATGATTTAAAAAAAAACCCTAGTTCATTCCCATTGGCGTAACTAGACTGCTAAGCGCCCCGGTACAGAAATTTACAACTGGGCTCCCCTAAATGGATTGTTCATCGTTTAGTTAATTTTAGTATGATGTAGAGAGCGATATTCTGAAACAATTTGCAATTGGTTTTCATGTTTTATTATTTGTGATTTTTGAGTTATTTCGTTTTTTTATTCAGCAGTTTGCTATTTCAGCAGTCTGGTTGCTAGTGTCCAAATGACCCCAGCAATCATGAACTTTTTTAACTAAGAGACTGAAATGTGAATAGAAGAGGGTCTAAACACACACCCCTCTGCACCTTCTTAGCTTTTCTGCTTCACCAACCTCCATGATTTTAACCATTGGCAATCAACACATTACTGCAGACACCAGGCAGATTGCAAATAACTTCTAGCATGGCAGATAAGCTGATATGTTTCCTTGCTGAACCCTTACTGGGTTTTAGGGCTGGGTGGGCAAAAGGTGCCTGCTTTACCCTCTATTTCTGCTTACCAATTGGGGCTGGGGGCAGACTAGGATCGATGTCCTCCACTACAAAAATATTTTGTGCAACTTTGGTGACCAGTGTACAGATGCAGTCACTTGGATTTGTAAGTTAAATGCGTCGTGACTTAACTCATCTATCTCATTTATCCCACTTAGCACAGAATATTGTGTCACAGCATCCCATCCAATTAAAGAGTTCACCATTGAAAACAATGGTGCTTTGGTATGCTAATGAAAAGGTTAAATGCATTAAATGAGTTAAGATAACTTTGGATAACACAGTTTCTTCAATTAGCCCTGAGTCACGACGCATTTAACTTACAAATCCAAGTGACTGCATCTGTACAAATGTGTGCACAGCACTATGGATTATTATGTATAAGAAATAAACACATTTCTCATTACTCAGTTTTATCTGTGTAGACAGTTTCATAGTATATGTAAACACAGTGCATTCTTTAAATGACTACTCTTAGCCCTTCCTGCTGTATGGTAAATAGTACAGGGAATACCTAGAGTCCTGTGTGGAACCAATTTCTAAGACCCAACCCCCGCAACCCACAGCCTGCAACCTCGAACAGCGTCCCACATATTTACCCACTTTGATCCGCAACCCAATGACCACCATTATACCGGGAGTGATGTTGCTGCAAACCGGAAGTGACATATTCAAAAGTGGCCGATAGCCAAGAGGGACAGAAGTGTGCTGTGTGATGTAAGAGAGCTGTGCCTGAAGTCAGATGGAAGGGGAGATAAGTGGAGGGAAAGCTGCAGGGAGAGAGCTGCAGCAGGAAGAGACTGTGACCCACAGACCTGCATCTATACAGGCACCTGAAAAGCCTACCCTCATTCAGCAGCACTCTAACCTATGCTGCCATAGTTTTATGGGATCTCTGTGTACAGACTATGAGCAAACTTAGGGACTGGTCCTGCTGAATTGTGCTTAGAACAGGGGAATACCTATGCTGCCATAGTTTTATGGGCTCTCTCTGTACAGACTATGAGCAAACTTAGGGGCTGTTCCTGCTGAATTGTGCTTCGTACAGGGGAATACCTTTGCTGCCATAGTTTTATGTGATCTCTCTGTACAGACTATGAGCAAACTTAGGGGACTGTTCCTTCTGAATTGTGCTTAGTACAGGGAATACACAATACTCGACATAGACAGCACTTCTGGGCAGGTTTTACTGTAGCAGGAAACTAGACAAAGGTCTAACACATATTGGGATGAGATCCCTTAATCATAGGCTGAACACACACAGACTATGAGCAAACTTAGGGGCTGTTCCTGCTGAATTGTGCTAAGTACAGAGCAATGCCTATGCTGCCATAGTTTTATGTATCTCTCTGTACAGACTATGAGCAAATTTAAAGGGCTCTTCTGCTGAATTGTGCTTAGTACAGAAGAATAGCTATGCTGGAATAGTTTTCAGATCAAAGAGAAGGATGGCACAGTGTTAATTTAAAATTAAGGTTGCCACTTGGCCGGTATTTTACAGGCCAGGCTGGTAAAAATTATGGTTGTTATTAATAGGGAAAAAAAATATATATAGGCTGGTATTTTTTTTCCGGAAAAGGTGGCAACCCTATTTCAAATATAAACACCCAGAACACATGGCAGATAATTTTTGTACAATATTCTCATCACATTTCTCTATGGGAAGAACAAGTCAGATCCAGGGAAGTGGGAATGTATTGTAAATTGGCCAGGTAGTCCATACCATTATTCTACTTGCGCTGAGAAGGTGGGGGTGGATGGTCTGGAAAGTTAAAAGTCTTTCCTGTTCCTCATGAACAGGAGCCAAAGTACGGGCTGGAAATTAAAAATACTGTCAGCGAGCTGCGAGTCCCTGTAATTTGATAGCTGTTCCTACCCCCTGCTTGCTCTCCCTGACGCAGCATAATGATGGGAGATCCCAAGCAGGAGCTGTAGATGCGATAGGAGCCAGAATCTCTTTTGGTTTGCAGGCCTAAGGGGATATTTCCCTGCTTTCTTCAATTGTGTGGGGCCCCATAGACACGGGGCCCAGTTTTCACACAGCTGTTACCAGCAACATCACTCAGCGCACCACCTGCAATGTCATGCAGCACGCCACTGATTTAATAGTATTTACTTTTCATTTATTTCCTCACACATGGTGGGCCCCATAAGGGGTGCAGGGGCATGGACCCTGGGGTCACTGCACCCATTGCACCCCTGGTAGTTCCGCCACTGTTCACTCCTGGTTTTTTTTTAAGAAAAGCTTGCAGCATTGGCAATATATGAAAATAAAGTGCATTCATTAACTTTATATGCTACAGCATGAAAGCCTGCCGTTTATCAAAAAGGTAATGGAGGGCTTTCTTGAAAGCTGCTTGAGATGCCCGATTTGAACATTCTTTGCTATGGGTTCCATTTACGAAATGCTTGGCCCATTATAATGATTCGGAAGATGAGATTAAATAACAGTTCATTAGAAAAGAGGACAATGGGAGATGACAGCTGGGTGTAATTAGAATTTGTAAATTATTCTGAAGCTTATTAACTGTTTAGCAGAGAACTGGTATTCGGCTATCATGGCACATGAGAACTTACTACTATTGTAGTGACTGCTAGTCCAGCAGCATAAAGCAGAAAATAAATGCAGGGGAAATTTACAATGGAATATTTACTGTGATTTTCTAAGCATTGCTATCAAAGTTCTTTAGAAATGCTTGATGCTTTGAACATGAAATTAGACCATATTGTTTGGATTCATTTTTTTTTTCATTCCAGGGAACAAAAAAAATAGTATTTTGCTATGAGACTTCAGTGTACTAGATTCCCTTACTGGATGAATTCCAGATATGAGACCACTAGACTACACACTACTTGTCTTGTCTGGCTGACCTATACCTATATAGTCCTATATAGCATAAAGTGCAATAATTTCCAAGGTGCGGTAACTCATACAGTACCATCTCATAAGAGGTTACTTTTAAAAAGGAGACCAGTACAGGTATGGGACCCATTGTTCAGAATGCTCAGGACCTGGGGACTTTCCAGATAAGGGATCTGTCCTTAATTTGGATCTTAACTTAAGTCTACAAAAAAATCATTTGAACATCAAGGGGCATATTTATATTTAAAAATGGCGTTAAAAGCTATATAAAATAAACGGATGGTTTATCAAGGTGTGTGTAAATTTTATGCCATGCAAACTTGGTGAAAAGTTGAACTTGATGGAAAGTTGAACTTGATATAAGCATCAGATTTATGGAATCCCAGTGGCTGTGAACCCAGAACTAATTAAAGGCAAAAAGGAGTAATTGCAGAACAAGTTCAATCAACGTAGGGTTAATGTAGGCTAGTTCTGGGCACACTACCAGAATTAGTTACAATATAACTGTACAGAAGACACACAGCTGCTGAAAGAAAGGGGCTACTTTTCAGAAGCAAAGTATAAGCTGCTCAAAAGAAGAGTGAATGCAGCTTGATTTCAGCAGTATCAGTCATTCACTAGACAGAACAGGTAACCAGGGATGAGCAAGACACAAGTTATAGACTGGGTCATACACAGAAAGTTAGCATGGTACGAAGAGGAGAGAAAGGAATAAAGTTAGACAGGCCAGGATTCAAAACCATTAGCTGATTAAACAGAGAACCAGAGAAGGGCAAAGCTGGTCGGCCACCTTGTAGTGAGAAGAAGGGATGAGCAGCAGTGGGGACAATAGAGTTTGGACTAGGGGTAGACAGAAGACACTTAAATAACCACCCTTTAAGCAGTTGCTTCTTTTATCTACGTCTAGTTCTGGTCCCAACTCCATAAAACGGAACTTTCTAGTAACATTTAGCTCACAAACACAGAAAGCTGTTTGCTTATAATTTAAAAATACTTCTTCTGAATGCTGGTTGGATATAGGCAAGGAGCCATTAAACCCTACTCTTGCTGCCCAAGCCTACTCTTAACACCTGAAGATGCAAATTGCAAGATCACTAAGGGTTGTAAGAGGACATCCCTTAGCAACCATACAGCCATACCTCCCAACATTTTGGAAGTAAAAAGAGGGACAAAACAAATTTCCGCAACCTAGGGTGGCAATATTTTGTGATCACGCCTCCTTTTTTGCAGCCACACCCCCTAATTATCATGTTCATTTTACAAAATTTGGCAGGTTATGAAAGTTTTAAAATATTTCTCATTATCTATACTGTTACAATTACTTCTTTTCTTATCTCAAAGTTGTTACAAAGTATCATATTTGCACCTGTTAGCTTTTCTAGACTCTCTGCCAAAAGCCAATTAAGTTGGAAACTTTGTTTCTTTTTCTGGCTGTTCAGTGCAGAGAAAATAGGGACTTTCCAGTACAAATTAGGGACTGCAGGTTGAGCTGTCAAAAGAGGGTCTGTCCCTCCAAAAAGGGGACAGTTGGGAGGTATGATATAGCAGTGCTTGTGCCCTCCATGTTTGCTGCTCTTTGTATGGAGCACTGGATAAAAGATTCAGGGTTGGTAGAGGGCCGAATGCCTACATGCTTCCCCTCTCTGCCTCATTTGAATTGTGTGCTTCCTAACACAAAGTACGCTCAAATTACACTTACTGATTCAAAGCTTAGTCCACAGTTCTGCAGCTATTTGCACAAAGTGCAAAAAATGGCCAACTGAGATATATATATATATATATATATATATTTGCACACCATACATACCTTACACTCGTGGCTACTTTTTTACTATGCATCAAACAATTCTGAAAATGACTACTAAATAATCTTAAAATGATTACTATAGCAATGAGTTCACAACCATAAAGGCATTGTGTTGTATTATAAAATAGAGATGTAGGATAAGAAGTTCTGATAACAGATCTGAAATATCTCAGGAGCAATAAGGCAAGAGAATGAATGTGAATTCCCATCTGCATTACTGAAAAGCAGCCTGAACAGAAAAACAACATATTTGGTGTGGGATTTGTTGTTCCGTAGATCCAAAGGACTATGCAATCTGTTTTCACTGTGTGGAAAATTGCCACTGGAGACAAATGGTAGCCAGGATGGAAATATCTCTGTTGAAATGGCATCTGGGATATTTATTACAAAATAACAATCCTCATCCTTCAGAAATCACTAAATCCAGCATACCAGCATTCAATTTCATTATATATGTTTTCTATGCATGGTAATGTAAAAATACAGCACAGAAGAAAGAATCAAACAATTGTCACTGCTTGCTGGTATACAGGAACTGAAGAATGTTCCTTCTTATGATGAAATATTATAGCACAGAATTCAGGGAATTGACTAGACAATACATCTTCACTGCAGCAACTTTAAAAAAAGACCAATTACTAATTAAGGACATTACAGACAAATGGCAGGGGACCTTTTTACCCATAAAAAGGATCACTGCACCAGAGGCCACACCTTCAGACTAGATGAAAAGAACTTTCACAGCATAGGTGGCTCTTCACAATGAGGCCAGTGATTTTGTGGAATGCACTGCCAGGTGAAGTTGTGATCGCCAATACTCTAGATGCCTTTAAAAGTGGCTCGGATGATTTCTTGGTCAAGCATAATATTCAAGACTATTGCAATACTAAAATCTATTGTTAGTGTATGACGATATATATGCGAGTTTATGGAAGAGTCAGTGTGTGTATGCATGGATTCTAGGTTTTATTTGGACAGGTTGAACTTAATGGGCTTTGGTCTATTGTAAACCTAATTATGTAATTATAAAACTAACAATGTCATGATGCTGTGCTACAGCACAAAATCCAATATCCTGATTTACAGTTTCATTAGTCTATTGTATGACTCTTGGCTTTGTTCCTCATTATTCTTATTTTTATGGTCACCTTGTTAATTGGACTGAAGCAGAGGGGCCAAAAGTGATTATACGGCACAAGGATCAGATTTATATGCAAATGTCTGTAAACAACAGCACAAGTGATGGGCAAATGTATTCGCAAGGAGCGAATTCAGACGCCAGCGTCCGTTTTTTTGGATGCCGGTGCATTTTCAGCAACTAATTTGCACTGGCATCCAAAAAACGACTTCCAAAATGGCCTAAGAAATGAGATGCCGGCACCATGTTGCTAATTTCGCTGGAATTTCACAAATCTTTTGGCGAAGCGAAACTTGACAAATTTGCCCATCACTAAATAGCACCAATTTGTACAACAGCAGCAAAATGTAAGCAACTGCACTAGTCTTTGCCCTGTGTTTCCAAAAAACCTTGGCACCTCCTTTCTCTCTACCTGCCTCACTGGTGGAATATACAGTATATTGGTGGCTCTGTTGGGGAGTCCCATACTGCACCTCACAATTGTTATATTGGCTGATCCCTTGACTACACAGTAGCTTGTTTAAACTATACTTGTGTTTCAGAAGCAAATATACCGGTTTTGTTAATGCAGGGCACCAGTAAATTATATTGTGTTTCCTTTAAAACTCTTTCATTGTTTTGCTAATGTCCCTTTAAGTTGGGCTGTGTTTTTACTGTGGATGTAATGAACACCTGGTTATTGATGACAATTCTAAAATATATATATATATATAATTAAATGTAAAAAGACAGACAGCAAGATCACATAAAATGCATTTGTAGCAAAAAAGTTTAATTCTTAACACTGCCGCCCAATTATTTTCTATTTAGTAATGTGTAAATTTGTTCATACTGAAATGTCTGTCTCGTTCACTTCATGGATGCCCAATATTCAGATCAAGGAATGCTGCCTCTCTCTTCTTAGTAGTTAAATCAACTGACGAAGCAGTACATTTCCTTAGTGATAAAATGAATCACTGTCTTCCTACATTGTTATTACCCATCCATACTTGAAAATGTAGAGAGGAAATGTGGACTTCATAATCACTTCCTTTATTGGGGCTAGGGTTAACTTCAATACTGAAGATCCAATTCTTCACATGTCATTATTTTGTTCACTATTACAAAATATGCTAAGCTGAACTTTGAATCATAAAAGGCTTAACAGTTGTTTCTTAGGATACACTTTAAAATTTAGCAATACTCAACATCACTGATTTAAAAGTGATTTAATTTAATAGTTTGCATGCATCGTTGATTTGTTAATCTAAAGATTGGTTTTGTGACTGGTTCAGATGAACTCTTGACTGCGAATATATTTAAGAGAACTTGAAACAATTTCTATTAGCTAGCACTTACTGTATCTTTGTTTTCTATTTTGCTACTGCAAAATTATAAGCAATTCATGTTTTTCTGTAATTTTGTGCTTTTTAACAATTTTCATAAGGCTAGTTGTATTTTTCTACTTTTATGAGCTGAGTAGAAAACTACAAACAGCAGCACTTAAAAATATTCAGGGACTGATTTATAATCATTCAATATGTATGAATACTTGTCTATTCCTTTTTTATTCATGCTGTAATGAATTTCTTGAGCAGCGTAAATCAAAGGTCCAAATCATTGTTCCCAACATGTGATTTACTGTGGAGAGTTAAGATTCCGATGGATGTTAGGCCTAGGCAATGCTCAGCAGCAGCACTCAGTACGGACATTCATTTAACATAAATGGCTTTAACTAATTATACCAGTTAAACAGATACAGATCAACTGACACATCTAATTCATTTGCTAAATATAATTAAATTAACACCACTGAACGGTCAGGAATATTTCAATTATGTCAGAAAGATGTGGTTAATTCAGAATGATCTGATGACTAACCGAGTAATTTCTAAGTTCAATTAATAGATCTCTCCATGAATTTCACCTTCTTTGGTACCCTCACAGGCATGGTCATTTTAAGGAGCCAGGAGGCCAGGGCAAACTTCTCATTGGTAGGCCCCTGCAACTGCTGCTCTAAAATAGTATAATCCTTAGGCATTTGAACTTGAATATAATACGAGTTAACAAAATGGTCTGTGTTTACCAAAGTAGTATTAGAACTTACAGTTTACAGTTCCAATTTTAATTGAAACAGAGGAAAAAAGTCCATCTACCACATACTAAATATTAATTTGAAACCAAAATCCACCTTTAACAAAGTGACAAAAGCAATTCTTGGGCTTCAAACTCCTTTTTATCCTTTTCAACCTTTCCAATACCAATGCTCTTTTACACTTTAAATTTGAAATAAACACTGGTCAATTTTTAACATTTTAAGATCTTTCACTTTACAGCCACTTCTATTGGAACTTTCATTTTAAAAATGAACAGCACTTTTTATACAGAACAACATATGCAAAAACTTTGTAAAAATTGACTGTTGAAAGATATTAATTACTCTAAAAAAAAATCACACATAAAGTAAATTATTGTATTATATGTACAAAAGTATACATTATTGGTACAGTCCAGAGTCTATAATGTGGTCAAAAACTGCAGTCCGAAACCCTAGGGAAGTAAATGTTTTCTGTTCTAAGCTTGCTCTTCTGACCAACTCAGGTAAGTGAGGGAGTCAAACACAAAATTTAACATGGAAGCTAATAAAGAGAGTTAAGTTAATTCAAGAGGACCATGTCAGAAACTGCATTGTGAGTTAAAGGCATACTGTCATGGAAAATGTGTTTTTTTTTACAAAATACATCAGTTTATAGTGGTTCTCCAGCAGAATTAATTTTATGTATGGTAACCAAATAGCAGCTACATGATATATCTGCTGATGCATTCAGTTGCCTGAATGGATAGTGCCTCAATGAGCTAATAGCACTGCTGCTACTGTTTTGAATTTTAGTAAGTGGGTGAACAGGCAAACCTGTTCCCATAAACCTTTTATCTGGTGTTCCTGTTGAACGTACAGTATTGGTACCTGATCACCTACATGTACTGTATGTGTCCACAGGTTTCACACATTTTATGCAGGCAGGGAGATGTGCCAGTTTCTGAAGGTCCTTGTAGAGAGCTATGTACAATCATTTCTTTTAGATTGGGGGCTGTCTGTATACTGATTTTGTGTAGGGACTCCATTTCGGGGTTATAGGTAACAAACAGGGGGACATGTACCGCACAGTCAACAGGAACACCAGATCATTTCATTTTCCTGCAAATCAGACAACAGAGGAAGACCTAATAATGTGTTTGAAATGGCCCACTGCAGGACTCTTATGGGAGAAACAGGACACACACTATGACAACGGATGAACTCCCACAGGTTTAACATCAAGCATGGCAACACAGATGCCCGAGTGGCAGCACAATTCTGCAGCAATACCCACAGCATCAAATAATTTCAGGTCACAGTTTTGAAGGGTAAACAAGGCACAGCAGGAGCGGAAGGAGTGGGAATTCAAACTCATGAGAATGTTTAACACCCTAGAATGTGGCCTGAACAGAGACAGGAGTTTTATGCCCAGATATAACTTTAACTAAGGGATATGACAGCTAGAAAAAAAACACATCAAAGGACAATATACATATTAAAAGACACTTTCCTTAAGTTGACTTCACAAGAAGGTGCAGACTGTATTAGTGTTTGCTTCCTTGACTAAAAATAAAGTGCTCACCCTTGAAGGCAAATCAATATCTGGTCTGAAACATTGTCTTATCTTACAGGTAACAATTCCTATTTGTAGTGTATTCGTTAAAGTTTGGTATGGATGTGTGAAGTGGATAAGTTCTGGTTCCACACGTTAGTCCACCTAGTAGAACCCTTACCTACTGTATATCTTCCCTTTTTTCTTGTCCAGTTCCTTATTGTGCACTGTTGAGTTAACCTTACCCTATTCTGTCTTGGTTTAGTTCAAGCTACTGTATGTGACCTGACTGAATCCAGACTCCTTAACTATTTGCAACCAACCCTAATTACTTTTATTATTTCTACGAGTTATCTCTGTCTATCTGTAATGTTTTAATTTATTGTCCATAAGTCTTTTTTCATTGATCTAACAGTATATATAATGTGCCTTTTCAGATTTCATTTGCATTTTGCATGATGAAGGGGCCTGTGTGCTCGGAAAGCTTGCAACTGTTACTTATTCAGTTAGCCAATAAAAGGTATCACTAAACTTAAAATTTTCTGCATTTCTGTATTTTTTCAATGGCTATACGAAAAAGCCAGCACACAAGGCAAGTGCAAATTGCACTTGCCTTGTGTGCTGGCTTTTTCGTATTTCCATTGAATTCTGGGGAGTGCCGTCTCCCTAAAGCTTCTCAGCACCAAGCGTTACCAGTGAAGGAGGGCCTGAGTGTGCACGTGAGTTTCCTGTATTTTTTCAATGGCTAACATGGTACAACATTGTACCACCACTAATTTAGAGTGGCTTTCAGCATTTCTCTATATAAAATACACTATGGAAAAAAATTTACCATGAACCATAAAACTCAATGAGCTATTTCAGTAACAAGATATACTTTAGATACAGTATATACAAACAGTATGTACTGTTATGTAAATAATGGTACACTGTCTCCTTTAAACAATAACTCCAGATCTTAAATACTGTATACAATAATGGGGAGATAAGTATTGGCACCAAAAATACATTAAATACAATGAAAAGCAGTGGGAACTTTGGCCCCATATGCAATGTTAGATCCTGATTTACTGGGCAGTCCACCTACAGTAAATAACCTATGACCTTTTTCATTTCTTTCCTTTTAGCATACAGTATATCATATATAAGAATTTATTTTCATATAGAGCAATATTTTTCTATAAGATGCAACTACGTGCAAAAGTAACAGCTAGCTAGAAAGGAAATTTAGATCTGAACGGCTATTAAGACATAAAACTGTGGTTATTAAAAAAAAAGTTAACTATGCCAAGAACAAACTTTTCTGCCCAAATACAAAGTTATCCTTAACATCAATAAGCAGTTTGACGCAGTAATGCTATTACCAATAATCTGTAAGACAATGCTTTTGAGATATTATAAATAATAAATATGTCAGCTTGTGCAGAGTTCTCTCCAAGCTACCAAATGCTTCTGTATTCTGTGATGTATTCTCTGACTGAAACCTTTATTAGGGCGTTGACCCAACAACAATAAATACAGTGAGAGGCAGTGGGAACTTTAGCCTCAAATACATTAAATCCAGTGAAAGGCAATGATTCCTGACTCTCCCTTACTCTTCCAAATAGAAGTACCATCTTGAACTGCTGGGTCCTTCTCAATGCTCAGAATAAGGCACAATGTGAAAGGCAAAAAAATAATAAAAAATTAAAACATTTTTACACACAACTTTTTTTTCCCTCACTCAAAATGCATTAAAGCCAATGGGTCTTTTTTCCAAATGCATTTCTTGTCCAAATGTAGTTTTTCTTACAGATGAAGCCACTTGGAGTGTGTGTTTGACACAGAATAACTAAACTCACTTGTCCCATTTAACACAGAAAATTGCATCACAGCATCCCATCTAGATAAAGTGTTCATCATTGTGAACAATGGTGCCTTGGTATGCTAATGAAAAGGTTAAATGCATTAAATGAGTTAAGATAACTTTAGATAACACAGTTTCTTCAATTAAGTCATGACACATTTAACACACAAATCCAAGTGGCTACATCTGTCATCTTTTTTGTCTCTGCAACATTTTTGTTTGGAACTTTATTGTTGTGGCAATTTTTTTACTGCAGTCTCAGGAATAAATTAGCAGAGGGAGAAATTCAGAATTTTGTTGCAAATTCATGCCCAGTAAAAAAATGTCCTCATCACTAGTACACAGCATACTGTAGCAACTGATAACAATAATGATTCCTGCTTTTAACTCTGGGCATATCTGCTCATCATCTTTTATTCTATTAGGATATCTTTTCTAAAAAAGATGGCCATGAGCAGATCTCTTTGCAATGTGCCCACATTGAGGTGGGCGATATTGTGCTGATCCAATCATGGGCACCGTACAATGCAGCCAGTATGGGCAGTTAGATTGCGGGACCGCATCAATGCACGGATGCACCTGCAATCCGATGAGATTTTTAACCCTGCCTGATCAACATCTGACCGATTTGCAGACTCGTTCGGCAGCTTTTTATTGGTCCATGTATGGCTTTGTACATGCTCATGTGCTCTGACCTGCTATTAAGAATCTTAGCCCAGTTGTGGGGAATCAAAACTAGGGATACACCGAATCCAGGATTCGGTTCGGGATTCGGCCTTTTTCAGCAGGATTC
>CM044438.1:51166170-51249006 GCA_024363595.1 Xenopus borealis | reverse complement strand
CCCCACAGCATGTCCAGAACTACAGACCACATTTAGCCATATCACTCCTGTGCATATACAGTGGAAGCCTAACTGTGATCTTGTCATGTTCCCAATTGAGATTCATAATGGAAATGGAAGTTAAATGCCTAAAGATGGGGGGGTACTTTTATTATGATTTTTATATACATGTAAAATAAAATTAAAGGTTACTGCTTTTTTTTTTTTCATTTTTTCCTTTGCCAACACCATGAATTCTAAATCGTTGGCAAGGGTATGATACAGTTTGATACAGGTAATCTACGTTTCCTACAATTTAAATCCATGGGAAAAACAGACTGCTAGCCAAAGGAATTACTTTTGTAATTAGTTGTGTAATTTATATTTTGTACAAATATAATATTATAGAATGTTTTTCAGACAAGACATTCAGCAGAATTTGAATAGTCACTGAACATAATAACATGTAAATATACCAGAATTCATAAGGAATAAATTGCACAAAATATGGGGTGGTATAAAATGTCCAGTTTAACATACTGTTAGCGAGAACAAAGCACCAAGCTGTACTTTTCATTCCGCTTTTTCAACATCAAAGCCTCAGCGCTGTATGCAGTCCTAAAATACTTTTATTATTAACCATTAGACACCTAACTGAAAACCTTTTTGAAGTGTCTTTATACACCCATATTTTTGCCATCGATCTAACACAGCAAGAAACCTATGGACCTCATCTCAAATTTATGAGGGCACATTGTTAGTACTTTCAATCACTTGCTTTTCTTCTGTCAGAGTAATTTATAGGAGGTTATGCTAAGACCAAAATGCCTGACTAGAAGGGAATGAAATCAATTGATTACAAATTCAGCAATACGTTTTATGTGACACCAGTGTTTTTTCTACTAAAAGCAACAAATAGGAGAAAACCCTTTACTACTGTTAGATCTGGCACAGAACTGAGGATTAAGAAGGTTGATGTAGTAAATGTTTAGAATATTTTACCTTATACGTTGCACATGTATTCTAAGGATTAGGTTATCAGTCTGGCATTCCTTCACTTTTGTTTTTACAATCTTTTCAAATATACACACAATCACTGGATTAACTATCTAAGACGTTGACCTCCACAGCCTGCCAGGGGGCATGATAAGGATATGCTTTCTCAGTAGACACCCTCTATGATTTGTAAATGGATCACATTTGCAATACCCCTCCCCAAATTGCAAAGGGGGCCTTGAAGTTTCTTCCATTGGGGGCCCATAAACATTGCCCCTGTCCACAATAACTGTTTTCAGCACCATAAAAAAAAAGAACAGGGGTTCTCTATTCTAAAGCATAACCCAGATTCTGGACCGGTGCATGCAGAAAACCAACAAACAAAAAATGCCAGACTTCCTGAAGATGGCTGCAGTCAAAGAGCCGAAACGTTGTTTTGAAATGAATATATACAGGTATAGGATCTGTTATCTGGAAACCTGTTATCCAGAAATGTCCAAATTATGGAAAGGTTGTCTCCCATAGACTCCGTTATAATCAAATAATCCAAATGATTTAAAACAATTTCCTTTTTCTCTCTATTATTAAAACAGTAGCTTGTACTTGATCCAAACTAAGATATAATGAATCCTTATTAGAAGCAAAAAGAGCCTATTGGGTTTATATATTGTTTACATGATTTTCTAGTAGACTTAAGATGTGAGGATCCAAATTACATAAAGACCCGTTATCCAGAAAGCCCCTGGTCCCAAGCATTATGGATAATAGGTCCCATACCTGTATATATACTGTGACTGATTGGCACAAAACAAAATAAAACACCAAATAAAATGAAACTCCTTTCCAGAGGCTAACTTAACACACAGTTTCACTTTCTAATGTGCCAGTCAGCTATCCTGACCTTGACGTACAAACACACCAAAGGTATTCACCTGTTCAGTACACTGTGGCTTCTAATCAGAGCAGTTTCTCTGAGGAGCTAATTTTTGGCAAAGCGAAACTGGTTAAATTTGCCCATCCCTACTTAAAAAAGAGGATGAAACCTCAGGGACCAATTAGTGAACACCAAACCTATACACAGTTATCAACTACCCATGACATCCACGTGGTTACCCAGCACTAGTGATGGGCGAATTTATTCGCCAGGGCCGAATTCGCGGCGAATTCCCGCGATTCGCCACTGGCGAATAAATTCGCGAATCAACAGCGAAATTTCGTTTGGCGAAAATTTGCCGAAAAAACGAGTCGCACGACGTTTTTTGACGCGACGTGTCGTGTGCGACGCGCGTCAAAAGCGCCCCGCGACTCGTTTAGCGAATTTTTCGGCGAAGCGAATCTCGGGAGATTCGCCCATCACTACCCAGCACAAAGACTGGCTGTTACCATTGCACGGATTGCACGGCCTGCAGGCAATTATTGACAGGTTCCACCTTCTCCCATCCACATTATGGGAAACCAATAACCATCAAGCACAGAGTGACCAGTACATCCAAATACATTATTTATATCATTAAATGCCCTTGCGGTTTTATATACGTGGGCAAGACTAGTACCAGCTTCAGAGACAGGATGGCCAGTCACAGACACACAGGGGACACACTGTTCTCTCAACATTTTGTTGAGAAGAAACATACAGTGACATAATAATTTGTTTTGACCCCATACCTGCCAGGGGTGTTGATCGGGAACGTTTACTACTTCAAATGGAACTTAAATGGAGCCACCGTCTAGATACACTCAGCCCACAAGGTCTAAACGAACTAGTGTACGAACTGTATGATCTGCATTTGTGTATGTATTTGCTTATATTGATGATGCTAGTTTCTGACACAGATCTGCTGTTATATATGCAAAGGATGCTTACAACAGTGAACATGGGTTTCCCCTTCTTTTGCTTTTGTTCCTTCTTCTATCTTTTTCTATAGCTTTCTTTTAACTTACTTTTACCAGTGGACCATAGGTACCTTTGGTTGCCCAGCCCTACCAGTTTTTAAATAACTTGATTCATACTTTGCAACCACTCGTGGTGCTGAATGACCAAACACAAAAGCATTCAATGCACACCCTATTACTGACAACATAGTCTGATTGAACCTTTTGGTATAAATCTTCCCAAATATATATATTATATATATCTATATATATATACATACATACAGTATATATATATATACATACACACATACAGTATATATATATATATATATATATACATACAGTATATATATATATATATATATATATATATACATACAGTATATATATATACACATACAGTATATATATACATAAAGTATATATATATATATATATATATATATATATATATATATATACATACACACAGTATATATATATATATATATATGTATATATATATATACTGTATGTATATATATATATATATATATATATATATATATACACACTATATATGCACTCACAGCATAAGGGTTATTAGAAGTCCTTTACTTAGATGTTCGTTTGATTTAAGTAAAGGATTTCTAATAACCCTTATGCCGTGAGTGCTTCCTTATATTTTATTATATTATTATATTTTTGGGTATATAAATATACCCTTTCAAATGTCTTGAGAAATGTCCAGACTGGACTGAAACGTTGGCAAACCAAGCCCAGTATCCAGTGTGCTTTTTGGAACTATATTTGCCCTGGTCATAACTCCCCTTTTTAACAGTGTGGTAAATATTAATATTGTACTCTCAGTAGCTTCATGTAAGGGCCCGTAGGCACATTTAGGAGTGTGGACCAAGGAGGAGGCAGCACGTCTAATCAAGTTCGAGGTACAAATGGTTTTAGGAAAAAGAATGGTCAAGTCCAGGCAGAAGGTTCAATCCAGGAAGCAAAGGGTCAATCTGAGGAAACAGGCAGAAGTCGGTACACAGGAATCAATATAACAGTCTATAGTCACACCCAAGAATACACAAAGTGAAACCTATACTTGGGCAAGGCTACAGTGCTCCAGTGCCCTTAAATAGACTAGTTTTGGCACCAAAAGGATGATGTAATTACACTGGTGTCCTGACGCAGGTGTTCAAGTTCGCCGGCGACCAATCAGCACCTGAGAAGATGCCTGCGTCATTGCGCTGCGACTATTCGGACCCACATGGAGGAGCTGGGCACTGCCATCTTGGATGCCATCATGGCGACAATCTTCAGTTTCCTTCACAGTACCCCCTTCCTTATGGGGGGCCTCAGGACCACCATGACTGGGACAAGAGGGAAACTGCTTGTGAAACCTCAGAATAAGAAGAGGAGCATGGACATCAGAACTTCTCACCCAGGAGCACTCCTCAGGTCCAAACCCCTTCCACTCGACCAGGTACTGCAAGACACCTCTGGAGACCCTAGAATCAAGAATCCTCTGAACTTCAAACTCCTGATGGCCATCAACAAGAACAGGAGCAGGAGAGGGAGAGGAAGAAGAAGGCAAAGCAGGCTTGAGGAGGGACACATGGACCACATTTGGAACTTCATAATTTCACTGATTGGAAAAGGGCTGATGAACTTGGGACCAAGATTTGGAGAAGGCACTTTAAGACGAATATTCCTAGTTGAAAGCCAGACTCTGCAAATCTTTTCTGAGAAAGAAAACTCTTTTCCACGTTGGATTTAGTAGCGTGCCAAATAGAGGACATATCAGCAGTTTTAGCATTGGCAGCTGGGACATTTGTGAGGAGAAGGCCTTGAGGGAAGGCCAGTGGATTCAGACCGTAGACACAAAAGAAGGGAGATCTTTCAGAAGAGGAATGCATTGCATTATTGTGAGCGAACAAGGGGTTCAGCCCAGTCCTCCTGACATAAAGATACATGGCAACGGAGGAATTGCTCTAAGGCCTGATTAACCCTCTCTGAGGCTCCATTGGACTGAGGATGGTAGGCAGAAGAAAACTGGAGAGAGATGTGAAGTGCCTTGCATAAGGACCTCCAAAATTTAGAAATGAACTGGGAGCACGACAGATACAATTTCTGCTGGAAATCCATGAAGGTGGAAGATGTCCCGAAAGCTCCTGGGCTGAAGGCAACTTGCGAAGAGGAACAAAATGAGCCATTTTGCTAAATCTGTCTACCAAATCCATTGCCAAATGAGTCCATGGCCGAGAGGGAATGGGCAATGGAAGGAGAAAACTCTTAGGAGGGGAATGTCCAGACTTGGCGGTTGCACAGGTAGAACAAGAGGAAACAAAGTTCTTCACATCTTTTCATAGGGAAGGCCACAAAACAAGGCGAGACAAAAATTCAGTAGTTTTCCTTATTCTTGGATGGCCAGCTTGTTTGGAATCATGAGAATGGTCTAAGATGGTTTAGCGAAGTTCAGGAGGGACTCCCAAAGGGGTATACAAAGGAGCAGAGAATTGTGCTTCTAATAATTGAGAGGCCATGGAAGGAAGAAAGGCAGCAACAATCTTGGCAGGAGGCACAATGGGTTCCGGAATCCTCAGGGCCAGGATCTTCAGGAACAAAGCTTCTAGAAAGTGCATCCGCTTTCTTATTTATGGAACTAGGATGTGTGGATAAAGTTGAATCATTAGAAAAAGAGTGCACATCTAGCTTGTCTGGGATTGAGATGTTTAAGTGTTTGGATGTATTCTAGGTTCTTGTGATCTGTAAAGATAGATACTGGTACTGGGGAACCTTCCAACAGATGTCTCCACTCTTCTAGTACCAGTTTGGACTGTTAACAGCTCATGATTTCCCACATCATAGTTCCATTCAGGAGGCAAGAATTTTTTGGGGAAAAAAGTGCATGGATGCAATTTCCCATCACACGGTGATCTTTGTGACAAAACGGCTCCAGCTCCCACATCAGAAGCATCAAACTCAATGTAGAAAGGCAGAAGAGGATCAGGGTGTCTGAGAATTGGGGCTGAACAGAAGGAATCTTTAAGAGATTTGAAGGCTTCAAGAGCTTGTGGAGGCCAACATTGAGGCTTTTTCCCCTTTACGGATTAGAGAAAGAATTGGAGAAATCTTAGATGAAAAGCCTTTAATAAACTGTCTATAATAATTGGCAAAGCCAAGAAACCTTTGAATAGCTTTGGTACTGGTGGGAGAGACCAATCAAGGATCGCTGAGACTTTTGATGGATCCATCTTGAAGTCTTGCTGAGAAATAATGTAGCCCAGGAAGGGGATAGAAGAAACTTCGAAGGTGCACTTCTCAAGTTTGGCAAAAAGACGAGAGAGTACCTCCCAAACTTGGTGCCGTTGTGCCTCCAAATCTTTGGAGAAAATCAAAATATCATCTAAATAAATGACTACACTAATAAGTCCCGAAAAATGTCATTTACAAATTCTTGGAAAACCACGGTCTTTACAAAGTCCAAAAGGCATTACGATATACTCATAGTGCCCGTCACAAGTGCTTGAGCTGGTCAAATAACTCGGAGATGAGGGGAAGAGGGTATTGATTTTTCACTGTTATTTTGTTCAAGCCATGGTAATCGATGCAAGGTCATAGACTGCCATCTTTTTTCTGAACAAAGAAGAATCCAGCTCCTGCTGGAGAAGACGAAGATCGGATGAAGCCTCTTAGAACATTTTCCTGAATATATTCTTTCATCGCCTTACTTTCAGCAGGAGATAATGGATAAGTACGTCCTCGAGGAGGAATAGTGCCAGGAAGGAGTTCGACAGGACAATAATATGATCGGTGAGGAGGAAGTACTTCAGCAGACTTCTTGTTAAAAACATCAGAAAAGGCTTGGTAAATAGGAGGTAAAGAAGGATTCAGGACAAAAGAGGCTAACTTGATAAGGGAATTGGCTAGAAGACAGTTCTGTTGGCAGTAGGGACACCAAAGAGAAATTTGTTACATAGTTACATAGTTAAATTGGGTTGAAAAAAGACAAAGCTATACTATACTTGTGGACCAATCGATGACAGGATTATAAATACGTAACCAAGAAAGTCCAAGTACTACTGGAGTTGATGGGCAATCAATGAGAAGGAATGACAGTCTCTCAGTATGCATGGTGCCCACCTTGAGGGATAATTCCAGAGATTAATTTGAAATGAAAGCAGAAGAGAGTGGTTGATCATCAATAGCAAGGTACAAGAGGAATGGAGTGATACTCTACAAAGACTTTGTCCAGAAAATTCCCAGCAGCACCAGAGTCAAGGAAGGCTTGAGTAATGATGATCTTGGGGGAGAACTGGATCTGTACAGGGAGAAGAAAATGATTAGCATAAGGTTGGGGAAGATGAATTCCGCCCAGGTAAGTTTCCCCAAGCTTAGCTAGGCGTTAGCATTTCCTGACTTCACTGGGCAAAGTGGGATTTGCCCCCACAATATAGACACAGTCCTGCTGCCCGTTTGCATAGTTTCTCCTGCTTGGAGAGGCGGGCTCGCGCCATCTGCATGGGCTCCTCAGGAAGTGTTGAAGGAGGAGCAGGCACAGAAGATGGTAATGGGGAAGCTGTAGAGTTGGGAAGAAAGGGTCTTTGGAACTGAGGAGCTAGAGTAGGTTGGAACTTTTTGTTGTGTTCCTTATCCGCCTGGTGCTCATGTTGTCAGGTATCCACTTTGACTGCCAAGGCGATAAGATCTTCCCAGTGTGTAGGCAGTTGGAGAGAGACTAAGTTGTCCTTCAGGCAAGGAGAGAGTTTACTATAAAAGACGGCATGGTAAATCTCATTATTCCATGTTGTCTCAGCTACCAATGTGCGGAACTCAATCGCATATTCAGGAACTGTACGAGTCCCCTGACGAATTTGGAAGAGTCAAAAACAATTTGCAGATCACAAATAAAGGCCTTGGAGTCATTGATAATAGGATCCTCCTTCTCCCAGGGGGGATGCCCATTCTAAGGCCTTTCCAGACAAGCGAGTGATAATGTAGCCCACCTTGGCACGTTCTGAGACATACGGTAATGGTTGGGAAGCAGCATGAACTGCATTTCACATTGATTAATAAATCCTCTGCAAGCCTTAGGATCTCCATTGTAGAGAGGAGGAGCTGGAATACAAGGCTCAGAGGCATGAGCAGGAACTGCTGGAATAGGAGCCGGGACCGGAGTTTGGGTCGTCTGCATGAGAGCAGACACCTTATCCAGAATAGCCTCCAAGGCTCGACCAAAGTGAATCTGCTGGGCTTCGTAGGCCTCCATCCCAGAAGCCAATCCACGAACAGCTCATCCGTAATAAGGCTAAGCTTGGGCCTCCTCAGAAGGGTCCATGGCCCAAGTATACTGTAAGGGCCCATGGACCAAGGAGGAGGCAGCATGTCCAATGAGTTTTGAGCCTATTCTGTCACGGCAACCAATCGGCGCCCGAGAAGATGCACGCTTCATTACGTCGCTACTATTCAGACCCACGTGGAGGAGCTGGGCACCGCCATCTTTGGATGCCATCATGGCGACAATCCAGTTTCCATTACACTAGATTATTGTTTGAATTTGGCACTGACACCAGAGACTAGCTCTCTACCTCTACTTTTCACCTCTGTTATCTCCTCCTGCCTGCCTTCAACATAGCTTCGTTGTTTTTACCTTGAATCTTTACACTAATTTGTGTTTTTAAGTACTGTCCTTCTTACAGACATGTACAAGCCTTCCAGTAAATGCTTTATCATTAACATGAATGCACACCCCCTTTAGTGACAATGTCCTTTTTTAATACCTCCTAAACCAGTTGCTAAGGCAGTACACCCTAACTATGGCTCTTACAACTTTGAATGAAATGATTTAGCTATGATCCCCTAGTGCACCACCTGTTGGATACTGTGATATCCAACTAATACCAATTTGATAAGTCTCACCATGCAACAGGAGCAAACCTAATTACCGATGTTCCAGTTGATAACACTTATCACTTAGGTACACTTATCACTCTTAAGCACTCCACTAAATAAGTTTATTCTCCCGTCAGCCACTCTTCTACCAGGAGTTTTGATTTAATTATATATTTTACCATGATTTATATACCTAGCATGCTTATGTCACACCTTCACTGCACCAATCTTAACTAAAATAATTTACTAAGTAAATACACTATGGGGCTGATTTACTAAGGGTCGAATAGGGTCGAAGTGAAAATTCAAATAAAATTTGATTTTCAAAAATTTTAATTTTGAAGTAATTTTGGGCTACTTTGACTATTGAATAGCCCAAAATTCAATTTGAATTGTTAAAATTCGAATTTAGATGTACTGGCCCTTTAAAAATCCTTTGACTATTCAGCAGCTTAGAGCTGTCTAATTGCCATTTTAGCACAACAGAACTTGTCCTGAAAAATTTTCTAAGTTCTGAGCAATTGAAGGATTTTGGAGAAAATGGTTTGAATTGTTTGATCAAATCAAATGCTTCTAACAATTTCCATTCGATCGAATATGGCCATTTTTCGATCAAAAATTACCCCAAAAAAAATTTTGATGGTCGAATTTTCGAACTATTTTCCATTTCGATATTCAATCCTAGTAAATCAGCCCCTATATAAAAGTTCAAGAAATCCGATTTTTAAAACAGTTAAAATTGTATAATGTAAATCATCAACTCACTATACCTTCTGCAAAATCTCCCCCATCTTCACTATAGTTCGAGCTGAGACAGGCATCTTGGATTTCACTGACTCCTCCTACCTATATCTTCACAGCCAACTGTAGCTCTGAAATCTCGCACATGCTCAGTTGAATTTCTTGCTTGCCTAATAAACCTTCTAAGCTATTTTGAAATCTGCCAAACTTCTGTGTTAGTGCTGCCACCTTCTGGAAGTTGTTGTGTCCCCTTCATTTGCATAATGACATCACCAGCATCTACAGTCCTTTTTGTAATACAATCCTTTATCTAGGTCAATTGATTACGGACATTGAATATCCCTATTTCTCAGAATCTTAGCAGACAAACTATGGCCCACAGAGAAAAAAGGGTTGTTAAATTATATTAGATTATTGCACTTCTAAACCTAATTTAGGGATGTAAATGAGCTGGAGAGAGTGCAGAGACGTGCAACTAAACTGGTTAGAGGGATGGAAGACTTAAATTATGAGGGGAGACTGTCCAGGTTGGGGTTGTTGAAAGAGTGGAGATGTGTGTGTGTATGCTGGGTTTTTAATTTGGAGGGGTTGAACTTTATGGACTCTGTCTTTTTTCAACCCAATTTAACTATGTAACTATGTAACTATGCAACCCCACAGGGACTCATTGGAAGCTTAATGCAGCTCAGTGTTGCAAAGTACAGAATAGACACCTCTTTTCAATGTTCTGTTAGAGACAAATTTAATTCTATGACTGATTAGTTCTATATTTAAAAAAAAGGCAAATCTTCCGATCTTCAGAAGCTGTAAAACATCAGACATTTCTTATTTATATGTTTTAAGAGGCGAAAACAAATTAAGTAGAAAAGCCAATATTCATGCTCTAAAAATCTAGCTTTTCAGCAAGAACACTCAGTATAATTGATATGCTTGATAAATATAACAACTGTTCTGTGTGCAGTTACAAGGTATGAATCATATCACTAGTCTATAGTTTAACATATTACGAAAGGGTATAAATCTGACTGCACTTAATAAGAAAGAAGACAATGTTACAAGTTTATCATATTAATTTTTAAAAGAACCATTTCACTTGGCTAATCAGAATTTTTTTTTCTTTTTTCAAAAAAAAGAACAAACAGAATCTGAATCATACTAAGGCATTCATGCCGAATGCAAAATTTTGGATGTGTTTTTTTTATAACCATCATAGCACTGTGACATCAACACCAATACACTAAGAACCAGGGAATATGCATTAGACACTAGTAGGAGAATGTAATATAAGTCGGTAACACAAAAACTATTCACAATGCGAAAAGTTAAGCCTTTGCGCAAACACATTTTGCTTTGCGCGAATGCAATATCCTTTTGCGAACCCGGAAACTGTTAAACGACCACTTCCGCCTGCGGAAGGTCGTTTGCGAATTTTATACTTTGCGCTAATAAGCTGTCAGTGTAATAAAACTTCTTACTGAAAAAGTCGCAATGTTTGTTCCATAAGATTACGACAGCTTCAAACACTTCTTAAGAGTGAGCAATTACAAACCGCAATGCGCAATAATGATTCGCAATGCAATAACCGTTAAAGAAACAATATTACATTGCGAGATATGGATTTTTACTCTTATTGGTGTGCAATGTTTTTCTCTTTGTGACTTTAATTACATTCCCTCCTATGAACCCAATGTTCCGTGCCAGTCTGTGCTTTTCAAAACCTGCTCTTTGGTAGGTGTTTGCTCTTTTGTTCCTGGTATTACCCTTGTGTCTCCTTTACCTTGACTGAATCCTGCCAGGTCTGCCCTACAATTGCTTCTGCACTTTTTGATTAACACTTCCTGTGCTTTGGACTTTTTCCTTGCTTTACTTGGATGCCCCAGTGCCTATCTTCAGGTAACCTTGTCCTTGGAGAGGAGTCACACACAGTGACCTAATGGTGCCACATTAGATCCCGTAGGAAACAAACAGCTTTTTAATGAGATGGGAACCCTGTCCTGCATGTGGACCAGAAACTGAGGTGAGCGCTAGCAGTCCAGCTATCAGCAGACAGGAGCTTGCTTGATGGGGATAGGCAAAGAATTCGATATAGCCTAATTGATGGAGACATTGGCTACAAGCTGTATACCACCTGCTGGTTCCCCTGCCCAGCAATATTGAACAAAACCTGTGGTTGCTAACCATGGCGCACCGGGCTACGCTCTATAGTATGTGGTTCGCCTAGCAATGAGCACTGTGTCTTCTCACTGAGGCTCCTCTGCGGCACTTTGCTTCCAGTCCACCAATACAGGACGCTGGTCAGGTTAATCTACTAATAATCAGTAAGCATGTTTGATAAGTGGGGAAGTAGGACGCATCCGTAGTATGTGTGTATACTCTCTTCACTTATGGGCAAGGGTATAGTACTACAGACAGTGTGTTACTTGTGTCTCTAACTATGCACACAACTGACAGGTGCCCAGTAACGGTTATTTTGGCAACAATTTAGATTTCAGTAATGCTCACTTGTGCACTGTGTTTTTCACTGACGAAGGCTCCTGTGTGGAGATGAAACGTTGGACTTCAAATAAACCTCCACTTCATTTGACTCTTTGGCTTCTTGTAAAAATTGCCTTAACTATTTGATTTTTACGAACTGGCACCCAGGTTTCACTATTTTCTTATGGTTGTGCGTTCCTTATACATATATATATATATTTTTTTTTTTTTCTTTTTAGTTAGATGAGCTGTACAGAGCTAGCAACTGCCAATTTATCCCGAAACATTTCCGCTTGGAAAGCATTGAAAGGGATACAATGATAAACTTGGAAGTAATTGTTTTTTGATATTCAAGCAAGGAAAGAGGAAATATGTACTATGATTTTTGTGAATCAACTAATAGTGGGCTCATTTACAAAAAAATTCTAAATTTCACTAGTGAAATTATCTATAAAAATATTCAACAATTAGGGGGTTAATTGTCAAAATACAATATTTTGTGATTATATAATTAAAAATCGCTAGAATCCACTATTTGAATTTATTTATTATTTTAAAAAACTTGATTTAAATGGATTAGGGAAAAACTCAACAGAATCAAACTATTTTGGATTTTTGCACGAAAACACCAAAATAGTCAGATTTTCAGGCTAATTCTAACGCAGACTACAGAAACTTCCAAATAGATTAGGGACCTCTGCCATTGACATATAAAACCTAGGCAGATCTGAGATTGTGGATTTTTGGATATTGACTTTTTGCAGTCTTGGAGTATAATAAATCTAAAAAAATTCTAGATTTTTCTGCTAAAAATTCTGATTTTATTTTAAAAATCTAAAAATTGTCAAGACTTAGTTTTAATGAGTTTGGTTAGAAAATTATAAATTGTATATCGGCTATTGTAACATAGAACATAATAAATTAGGTTGAAAAAAAAAGACACACGTCCATCAAGTTAAACTTTTTAACTTTTTTTAACCTGTCTAACTGGTAAAAAAACTTTCCTGGTAAAATGTACACCTATAGTGATGGGCGAATTTATTCGCCTAGGTCGAATTTGCGGCGAATTCCCGCGATTCGCCGCTGGCGAATAAATTCGCGAATCACCATCGAAATTTCGCTTGGCGAAAATTCGATGAAAACGAGTCGCGCGTCGTTTTTGACGCGCCGAAAACGACGCGACGCGCGCCGGAAACGACGCGACGCGCGCCGAAAACGACGCGACGCGCGCCGAAAACGACGCGACGCGCGCCGAAAACGACGCGACGCGTCAAAGTACAGTACTGCACATGGAGTTGCACTGGACCAAAATAGAGTGCTGGGCACACAGGAGTTTTTGAAGGATTCTATATCTATTCTAGATTCTGTTTTTGTTAAGGGCCCCTCTCCACTGTCATTAAATAAGTATAAATTAGAAAAGATGACTTCTGTGTTCACTAACGATACTAAACGAAGGGCTAACTAAGGGCTTAGTAAGACCCATGGTTAAACATTACATTAGATTATTATACAGGCAGTTTTAGAAAACCCTTTGTAAAGTTTTCCATTCAATGAAAATATTGGATGAAAGGATGACTGCGCCATGGGTCAACTTAGGTCAACCTTGATAAATTCCTAAACCTCTGATTAACTTTATCTGCACCTCACAGTGTCAGTGGCAACTGAGGGCATACCACTCAACATTTATATTTAAGGCTGGTTATATCAGCCCTTAGGTTTTGTTTTCTTGGTAAAGAGAGAATTTCTTCCTTGCTCTTTGATTCCTGTTCTGCAGCACAACATTCTACTCCTAATATCCTATTGTATGGCAATTGTGAAGCACAGCAGGGCAGTAGCCTGAAAGCTTATGAAGTAAAGGAAAAAATTACTCCCATTGAAACCTTTGAAAACCAAACTGAATTTTTTTTTCATAGAAATGCAAAACAATTCATTTTTTATCTGAGAGATGAGAATGTTCTACATGTATTGTAGTAAATGTATGAAAACATGATTTCACAGTGGGATAGATTGTACTTATAACTTAGAAATAATGTACCTTTAAATGACATGAAGCATGAGCGGATTATGATGAAATGGTATTGTCTAAATTAAATGCTTAATTGAAGTGAAAAATTCTAGAATATACAGAAATATACAGAAACTTGGAAGCATGTCATTGATGGTAGGCAATGAGAGCTGCCACGACTACTGATACTTCTTCAGTTGAAAATAGAACTTAACTCATGACTACAAGTCCTCATCTACTTTCTGATTTTACACCCTACTAACTCCTTCACCACCCACTTTGACTGCTGCATTCCACTTCAAATCCAGTGTTGCTTTTAAACTCTGAAATCCAAACTTCTTGGGAACTTGGTATACTATTTGTAAGACAATGCCCGTATCACTTATTTCCCTCCTATTTGTTTCTATATGTTACCTGCCCACTTAGATTGCATATTGTGTGCAGGAATGTCATAACTCTTCTGTTATGTAACACTTATAGGCAGATTTACAAAATTCACGTGAATAATTTGAAGATTAGAATAATCTTGCTGATTATTTTAGCGTAGTTAATTTATGAACTTAGTGCTCATTATGATGTGATATCAGGGCAGATAACTGCATTTTGCTGTCTTCAATCACATATAAAATCAAGCCCTGAGCATTTTAGTTCTGGAATACTGATTTTGAAAATGTCAAGTCAGTGGGAAATTCTTACACACAAGCCTTATTAATACAGTAACTGATGAATACACATGTGTAGCTCTTTATCTTCTCAGACAGTAAAGTGGCCAATTCTTCCTGGTAAAAAGCCACCAGTTGCCGTATATTCTTGGGCTGTCTTGAATGAACTGCATGTTTGAGGTCTCCCCAGAGTGGCTCAATGATATCGAGGCCAGGAGACTGAGATGGCCAGTCCAGAACCTTCACTTTATTTCGCTGTAGCCAATGACAGGTCGACTTGGCCTTGTGTTTTAGATTATTGTCATGGAATGTCCAAGTCCTTCCCATGCGCAGCTTCCTGGCTGAGGAGTGCAAATTTTCCTCCAGTATTTTTTTGTATTTCATCTGAAGTTATTTGTGGGTTTTTCCTTGTAGTGTTAATACTAGTGATGGGTGAATTTATTAGCCTGTGGCGAATTTGTGGCAAATTCCCACGATTCGCAAATAAATTCACGAAGCGCAGGGGAAATTTCGCCCTGGCAAAAATTCGTCGGCGTCTTGTTTTGGACGTGCACGTTAATTTTTGGATGCCGGTGCCCATCGCCGCCATCCGTTTTTTTTCGACGCTTTCAATGGGCGCCAAGAACGGATGTTCGTGTCCAAAACGAGACGCGCCAGCATTTTGCCCATCACTAGTTAATACTGCTAATAGTCAATTTTTTCTTTATAGCAATTTAATAGTGAATGCTGGTAGTTCAAATGGTCTATGTAAATGAGTCTCCTTCAGGAGATAGATTTACTGACATCATAAAGATCACATTAATGTTACCATGTAAAATAATTCTAGAATCCATGCCATGTTTATCTTTATAGATTTTAAATGTATTGAATATTTCCATACCATCCCCAATTATCTTAGTAATTATGTGGAAACATAATGGATTCATGTTGTATTTATGTACTAATGGAAATTCCATAGCTCTAATGTCATTCTGGAAGAGTAATGATGCAATATTATTTCTTAGCTGAGTTAGAAATAGATTTCTCATATACCACCAACAATGCACAGTGGTATAACACTTAGGGGCAAATTTACTAAAATTCCCCAAAAATCCCTCAAATTCCCTCAATATTCGATAAGCATTCGACTATCTTTTTGCTCAATATTTGATTTCTTGATGAAATCGTACGATCGGATACCGATCATTTTATTTCATGAAAAAATCTTACTTTTTCCTTCGAGTCTCTGAAAAATTTGTACAATTCGAACAGTCATATGAATGGTATTTGAGGAGGTCTTTGCCAAAGAAGCCTATGGGAGGGGGGGTTCCATAGGCTTCTATTGGTATTTGGTAGGTTCAATCTGACAAAGTAGGCATTCAAAGGATTTTAAAATCTTAAATCCTTCGATCATCTAACGATCGAATATTCGATCATTCGATCTATTCGATAATTCAATAATTCAGTATTTGATGATTGAAGATGCCAAATTTGCATATTCGATCATCCGAAAAAATCGTACAATCGGTATTCGATCAAACGCGATCGAACTTTGATCTCTTTATACAAATTTTGTAAATGTGCCCCTTAGTATCGGTGTGCATTTTTCTTTTCAAAAGCAACTTATTCCACTTAAAAAAAAAAAAGAGTTAAAACACATGTACTGTAAAAGATTTAATAAAGCCATATAAATAGTATGCTCACAATACAATTCATATTATGAGATTAACCCTTTCCCTGCCAAGAACGTAGCTAATATGTTCTTTTAAAAAAAGGCTTTAAGTGCCAAGAACGTAGGAGCTACGTCATTCTTTACTAAAATAGCTCTCTCTCTGCACACACTGCAAAATCAGTGTGCAGAGAGGAGCTATCAGTGGCAACAAGCTTACCTGCAACAGATCGCAGAACCCAGCCGATCTGCTTCTCCAGCAGCGACAGAGACGCAGCAACAGCTTCCTTGTGGCAGGGCTCTGACTGCACGTGTTCAAGCAACGCCCACACACTTCCTGCTGCAGTGACTCAGCGATCCTGGACACTCCAGCACTAGAAAGGACCCTCTAGCACTGAAAAGGACCCCCCTTCATCTAGAATCTGTAAGTGGCCCTTTTTTTTTTTACTTATTTACAGATATTTAGAAAGATTTTCATTTACACAGTACACATATTAGTAAAAGTGGTATGTTTGATTTTTTTGCTTTTCTGACTTTCCTGTCTATTTCTGATTTTTCACACTTTTACACATATTTACACACTTAAATACACATCTACACATTTATACAGTTTTTAGAGTTGTACACCTATACATACACAAACACACACTTATAGGGTTTTTTTAATTTTTTTTTTTTAGTACTTCATTTTCTAAGTTTCCCTTTTGTTTTTTCTGCATATTGGGCATCAAGCTGTTCAGTAGACCCTTGGTGTAAATATTTATGGTGTTTTTTTGTATTTAAGAAATTGGATGAGATAAATACGACTAACTTCAATATTTTTAGGCAATTTTCAGAAATATCATAAAAACTGCTGCCTTTAGCAAAGCTTTGCAGTATGTTAATTTGGAGTAGATAGACAGTTTTAGCATATTTTTATTCAGCAGAATGTATTTTTTCCAAACAGATATGGCTTTGGGGTTTTTTTTGTACTTTTAGGGGGTCTTACGGCACATTTATGCACTATTTTTATTTGGGGTCAGCACATGCCCACCTGCTTTGGTATATCTCTGTATATTGGACATCAAACTGTTCAGCAGACCCTTGTTGTCAAGATTTAGGGAGTTTTCCAATTGTATGTAAGAAATTGGGAGAGATAAATGTGACCAACTGCAATATTTTTAGATATTTTAGACATGTCATAAAAACTGCTGCATTTAGCATCGCTTTGAAGTATGGTAGTTTGGAGTAGGAAGACATTTGTAGCATATTTTTATTCAGCAGAATGTCTACTTTCCAAAAATATATGATTTGGGGGTCTATGTGCTGTTAGGAGGGTCTTTTGGCGAATAATAATTTTTCATTCAAGGTGAAAAGAATGCGGAGAAAATTCATATGCACTATTTGTATTTGGGGTCCGCACATGCCAACTGTTTTGATATATCTATGGATACTGGACATCACACTGTTCCATAGACCCTTTGCATAAATATTTAGGGTGTTTTACAATTGTATGTAACAAATTGGGTGAGACAAAGGTGGCCAATTGCAATATTTTTAGGCGATTTTCAGAAACGTAAAAACAGCTGCCTTTATCGCCAAATTTAGGAAAGGTTTGCAGCTAAAGGTTTGCAGCTTGGTGCTTTTGAGTAGAAAGGCATGCATACCCATTTTGAATTCGGGGAATGTGTACTTTCTGAAAATGTATGGTTTTTGGGGGTGAACTTACTTTTTTCTAGCTTTGCCCCCTCAAAATGATGAAAATCTGTTGATTTTGCAGTACCTGAAATGACAGACCATATGGGGGTTTTCATTTGGGGCTTCTATATGCCACATGCTTGGGTACACATATACATATTAGGCATCAAACCGTTAAGAGGACCCCAGGCTTTCATATTTGGGGTGATTTATCTTGATGCCTAAAAGTATGTGTGGAAATACGATGCTGCAGGGTGGAAATTTTGAGGTGATTTTTGGAAATATCAGCAAATTGCCAAATTTAGGAAAGGTTTTCGGCTTGGTTCTTGAGTAGAAAGACATGCATACCCATTTTGAATTTGGGGGAATGTGTACTTTCCAAAAATGTATGGCGAACTTACTTTCTATAAAAAATTGTAACTTTAGGATAGAATTGCAACTTGGTAGTTTGGTGTACAGAGATATATTTACCCATTTTTGATTCTCCAGGATGTGTTCTTTCTAATAATGGGTAGTTTTCTAGCGTAAACCTACTGTTCCTGGAGTGTTTCACCTTGAAATCAGAAGTATGCCGTTTTGTGGAGCGGTGCTTTGGAAATTTGGTAGTGTATTGCGTAGAGATTTTGAAATATAAAAGTGAGAAATCTCCATAAAACGATATATATTTGGTATTGGCATGTTCGGGACACAGTGAACTTTCTAAATCTGCTGTGTTCTCGTTCATAAAATAAAGTATGTTTCTGATAGATACGTTTTTATCATGCAAAACTGCTTTTTTTATACACTTAGAATCCCATATCTTTTTCCAGGAGTGGAATTACCCCAAAATTCTAGCATATTTTGAAAGCTCAGGTTGTCCCAAAAAAATTATATATTTTTTTTCTTATGCCAAACCAGTGCTACTCTCCAGCCCCTTGGATGCTACGTCCAGTAGTCTCAAAACAGGTGCTTATTTTTAAATTTCTGGCTTGAAGACAAGGTTTAGCTGCATAAATACCATGTCTGTTGTCAAGCAGAGCCTCCTGTAGGCTGCAGATCATTATATGGGGTTACCAATTGCCAACCACATAACTTATTTTGCACCCCTATGAACTTTTTGCATTTAACAAATTTAAATGTGACTCATGGGTAAAAAGGTTGGGGACACCTGCTTTAGGTTATGCATCTGACTGTCAGAGAGGCATGGCACATGGCCCCCCCATAGTGTAACATTAGCGCTGCGGGCTTAATCCTTATCACAGTACATGTTATATTATAAAGAAAAACAGACTCCTGTTGTCACATCCTACCTGGAATTGAACAGGAGACTTGCTGGCTTCTGTGTAGTCTACTTGCCACTGCTCTATTTGAGCAGACATAGGATGCATGGTTCATGCTCTGGACACCTTTATTTTCCAGGCAGGTATTGTGAATTCCCCCTGAGGTCAATGGGCCACACATTGTCAGCATGGATATAAAGACCCCTGCTCTGCACTCTAACATTGCCCATTGTAGGTCAAGCTATCTTGTTCCATGGGGCTGATCTCCTATTTCTGACTCCTGCTCCTGAATTCTGTTTTTGTGATTTTCAGGTTTTGACCCCAGACTGTTCCTGACCCAGTGTTTGCCTCATGCCCAGGGCCGGGCCAAGGTAGTTTGGCGCCCTAGGCAAAAGCTTCAATTAACGCCCCCACCCAGTCCTGCATTCCCATTTCCCACCATACCATGTCAGTTTTTAAATAAAGAAAGCAAGAATGTGTACAACACATTAACAAATTAAACTTTAAATGATATAAATATGTTACACAGAAAAATTTAAAATAAAACCAAAATAGTAGGCTAAAGTCTCTGATGAAGTGCTGGGCTTGAGGGCACGAAACGCGTAAGAATTAAACACCCACCAATGTAACCTGTATTGTGACTGAATAAAGCTGAAATTTGATGTTAAAAAATCCGGACTCCTGAGTAATTCTCAGCCAGCTACCCGGAGTGATTCTGTTGAGTTTTGTCAGAGCCAGTAGGAAGTGACCGGCATATCGCAGGAGCAGTGGTTTGAGCAGGAGAGCAACCTCTGCTTATAGCCTACTTGCTTTAACACATTTCCCTGATTTCACATTTTTCTATATATATGGGGTAGGGTTAATATAGTAATAACAATGAAATATATTGTTATTTTAAGATGTGCACACTAGAGCCACATCAGTAGGTCCTAGTGATGGTTGAATTTATTTGCCTGGGGCAAATCCATAGCAAATTCCTGCGATTTGCCACAGGCTAAACACAAAACGCCAGGAAAATTTGCGTCCATGGTGGCTCCAGATTCGCCCATCACTAGGTCTTACCACAGAAAATAGGGCTCTAAAAAAATCCCCTGAACTGGACATAAGTTGGTTGTGGAAACAGCAGGTACCATAAAGAGAGAAAACATTATTTTATATATGGGGGAGCACAACACAGAAGGAGGTGGCAAGGTTCCCAGGAAACTGCACACCACCCAGACACCTCGCAGAACTGACAAATCTACATTTGGTCACAATTACACTGAGGCTGAACTTTCACTATTGGGGAAGAGACTGAATTTTTGTCACAATCAGTGGTTAAATCAGTTTCAATTGGATGCTGATTTACACTCCGTAGACTGTGACTCAAGGCACACTTTCGGAACAATTGGACGTGGTAGGGGAGATGGAATTCTCCTCTCACTGTCAGTTCAAACCTATTTCTATTCCTCCAGCCTTCTCATTTATCAGAGGGTAAAATCTCTAACTGCCTTCTAGCAATCTCCAACTGATTGAACCAGCACCACCTCAAGCTCAGCCTAACAAAAACTGAACTAATGGGGGTGTGGTTTGGATGCTGATGCGTATTGACATTATTTGAGGAGCTCCGAGGTCAGAACTGGCTCTATACCGACAACAAACAGTTTTATCCTTTTGTTTATTCCTCCGGACAGTGGTGAATGTGCTAAAATGGTGAAGAGCACTAAAAAGAATCCACAGATGTCCCTTAATGCTTTTCTTTCTAAAGTGAAACAGCATGATGATGCAGCACAGTCGGATCTGGCGGAGCGAACTAACAAACCCAGCAACCTAGGTCATCAAGAAGCTACAGACCCAGACTCTTTACCAATAATGGTGAACATCCTTAAATCCTTACTAGATGATCTTAAAGTCCCCCTACATTCAGATCTTAAGGAAGAGATAGACAAGATACGTATGGATGTCCACCAAATTGTCAATAGGGTTGATGGACTAGAAAGTAAATTAGATGAAGTTTGCCTGACAAAAAACCAACACACAGATTGTTTGGAGTTGGTTAATAAGCAGACCATAGCTATAAAGGATAAAATGGCTGACTTAGAAGACCGATTCCATCGTAACAATGTCCGAATAAGAGGGATTCCTGATGCAATGTCTTATGCTTACAAGAGACCCATTTTAAAGCAGCTTCCCACCCTTCATTGGAAAATATTATAACCAAATGTACTATACTAACACACCAGTTAAAAAAATGGTATTGCTATCCTATTTAGAAATACTTTACAGATTAAAATTTTAGACCATATAGTTGACAATCATGGTAGCTATATAATTCTTCAATTTGAAACTGCATCTAAGTGCTAAACTATAGTTAATCTATATGTGCCAAATACACATAAAACAAAATTTGTGAATAAAGTATTGGCCCGTGTAACAGCAAATGAAACTAATACACACTAATATAGTTGAGGACTTCAATATGGTAATTGATCTTTATGTAGATAAATCACCAATATTAACAGGGACTTCAATGTCTACTGTTAGTAATCTATCTAAAGCTTTTCAACACTCATTGAAACAACGTGAATTATATGTGTGGAGATTGTGGCATCCGGCCAAACAAGATTATACTTACTTTTCACCAGCTCATCTGTCTCATTCATGAATTGACTTAATTCTTTTAGATAAGCAGTTGTTGCAAAAACATATATTGGAGTTGTTGCCTGAACGGATCATGCCCCAGTTGGTATAATGATTAAAGTAACCTCTGCTCCACCACTGATATTCACCTGGAAACTAAATAATTCTATTCTTGCAAGAGCATCTTGACCATTTTGTTGATCTTTTTATTGAATGTAGACAATTTAACTCAACACCAGAGACAGATCCTGATACTTTGTGGTGTGCTTATAAAGCATCCTTAGAGGCCATATCACAGCCTTGACATCTAATTTAAATAAAAAGAGAACTAAAAAGCTATCAGATTTGAACCTTAAACAATATCAGGGGACATTTTTACCCATAAAGAGGATCACGGCACCAGAGGCCACCCCTTCAGACTAGAAGAAAAGGACTTTCATTTGAAGTAGCATAGGCGGTTCTTCACATAGAGGACAGTGAGGTTGTGGAGTGCACTGCCGGGTGATGCTGTGATGGCTGATTCTGTTGATGCTTTTAAGAGGGGCTTGGATGATTTTTGGACAGACATAATATCTAAGGCTATTTTGATACTAAACTCTACAGTTAGTATGGCTATGGGCATATATGGTTTGTGTGAAAGAGTGGAGGGGTGTGTGTTTATGCTGGGTTTTAATTAGGAGTTGAACTTGATGGCCTTTGTCCTTTTTCAACCCAATTTAACTATGTAACTATGTAACTAGTAAAGGCAATGGACAACCTGAAGTGCCAGTTGAGGCTTGCTCCCAAAAGGTAACAGCTTTAAAACAAATTAATTTAATTCAAATGGAAAGGGTGTCTGATCAATGTAACTTGAAAGACGTCCTTTTGAAATTTGGATTTTCCGGCCCTTCTTTATGCAATATCCTAACATTGAATAGTAACCCAACAGCTAGAATCTGTGCGAGTGGATACTACTCACCCTCTTTCAAACTTACTAATGGGACTCTGCAAGGTTGCCCCTTATCCCCGCTCATTTTTGCTCTATTAATGGAGCCATCAGCCAAGATGATCAGATCTAACCCTTTAATAAGAGGATATAAAATAGGTCATTAAGAATATAAATGATCTTTATTTGCAGTTATATCTTTCGGACCCTAATAATTCATTAACAGCATTGTTTGAGACCCTCTCTAGCTTTTCACAAGTCTCGTATTACAAAATTAATACCAATAAAAGAGAGGCAGTACCCATTTGGATTGACAAAACATGTATTTTTAACCTAAAACAAAGATATCCGTTTGATTGGCAACAAACTTCGATAAAATATCTTGGTATTAAATTATCTATGTCAGTTAAAGAAATATATAAACATAGGTGGAGGGTGATTTTTTTGTTTGGAGAGGCTAAACTTGACCATAAACTGGCTAACTTAAAGGGAACCATGCACCCTGAATTTTTTTTATCCCACCAGAGGGGTGAACTACTAAAGCCTGCACTCTGGACTGGTTAAACAGGTTTTTTTTTCAAAATATAATCAGTTTATTAGACAGTGGTACTGGCGCATTATGCATAGTAGGAGACAGTGGATACTGGAACATTATACACAGTGAGAGACAGTGGGCACTGGCACATTATACACAGTAGGAGATAGAAGGTATTGGCACATTATACACAGTGGGATATAGTAGGTACTGGCACATTATACATTACACATTAAGCAACAAGAAAAGCAGCAAAAACATCTAAAACAATCTTTAATACAGATGCAGTCACTTGGATTTGTAAGCTAAATGCGTCGTGACTCAGGTCTAATTGAAGAAACTGTGTTATCTAAAGTTATCTTAACTCATTTAATGCATTTAACCTTTTCATTAGCATACCAAAGCACCATTGTTTTCAATGGTGAACTCTTTAATTGGATGGGATGCTGTGACACAATATTCTGTGATAAGTGGGATAAATGGGATAAATGAGTCACGACGCATCAAACACACAATCCAAAGTGACTGCATCTGTACTTAATTCAAGCTGGTGGAGAAGCTGCTGCATATACTGTAGTACCTGTAAATTGAATGAAAGTTGCAAACATGCCCAGTTAGATGTTCCAACTGCTTCATATTAGTCTCCCTTCTGCCATGCTGCCTTCAGTCAGTACAGTTTTTCCAGCCACACCTACTCTGTACCTGGTTGTTGAATTTCACGGTCTGTAAGTCAGCTATGTTCTGATTGGACAAGCTACAAACCACATCTATCCAATCAGAGTGTAGCTGATCTCTCCAAAATCAGGGTTTGCAGGCGGGCCTTAGCTTTCAATCCGTGATTAAAAGAGCAGTGCAGTCAACAAGGGAGCAGGTTTTATTTTGTTGTATTTCTTTTTATTTTAGGGGTCAGACAGGTTTGGGGAGGCTTAGCCTCCCGTAGCCTTATTGAAAATTAGTGATGGGCGAATCTCCCGAGATTCGATTCGCCGCGAAATTCGCGAATTGGCGAAAAAATTCGCGAAACGAGTCGTGTGTCAATCGCATTGCGTCGTTTCCGACGTCAAAAACGACGCGCAACTCTTTTTTTTTGGCGAATCTTTCTGCCGAATTTTTGCTGGGGTTTCGCGAATTCACGGGAATTCGCCGCAAATTCGCCCCTGGCGAATAAATTCGCCCATCACTATTGAAAATCCACCTATGTGTATAAACTCTATTTTGTACCTCTAATTGCTAACCTTTACAACTAAGGCTGGATAGAAGGCTGGATGTATAAGGATATTTCCTGGTTGGGTAGAATTGCAGTAATTAAGAGCCAATTAGTTAAAAAAAATCAGAACGATTCCCATCCAACTGTAGTAATTTTTTTTCTAGTAGCAGTAATTTTTTTTCTGCTATGCAAGCTTCACTACAAATTTGTCTGGAAAAAAATCTAAGCCATGGACATCAGTTAAGGTTTTGACAAAACATAAATCAAAACGAGGTCTAGGTTTTCCACAACTTAAAACATACTATCAAGCTACGCACTTGAACTACTCCCAAGATTTCTGGACTCTAACAATCCACTGCAATGGGTTCAGCAGGAAACAGAAATATTTAATTCTTCGCTTAGTCAAATAGGAGATTTACTCTGTACTCATCCTAGACTTGGGCCAAAAGCGTCTAAATCTTTCCCAACAACTAACATTACCTTGAGAGTATGGGATACACTTCAATTCATGGACAATTTAAAATCAGGTTTACAGCCGCTGCCCCCTATAGTAACATTCCACTATGCTCTTCCACAATCCAACTTTAATCCATGGATTAAAACAGGTCTCACGAAAAATGAAGATTTTTTTCAGTAGGCAACTTTACAGTCATTTAACCAACTGCTAAGTATAACCTGAACAGATGTCTCCACTTCAATCTAAACTCACAAAACTGCTTTCACAGCAATTTATCCCAATACTACAACAAACCTATGCTGGTGACAGTGTGGTTATGTGAGTTCTTTCTCTCATATTTGGTGGGAATGCCCTGAAAATAGTTAAATTTTGGCAATATATATTTGTACAAATTTTTTGAGTGTACCGATGACTCCTTCACCGTAACTAGCTCTCTTAAATATGGATATAGAATTTATTATTTGGAAAAATAAACTTTTCATTACACATGCAGTATACAGTCAACAGCCAGGCCAGTGACTGCAAGAAACTGGAAATCACCACAAACTCCGGATACCAAGGAATTTCTCAGTTTAATGAATGAAACTAGTAAATTGGAATACTATATTGCAAAGAACAGTCAATCTCTACGCAAATATTATGATAAATGGCTACCTTGGAACAATAGCAAGCATTCGGATAAGTCTTTTATTTATAGATTATAGGAGGTTGACTAAATCAATGGTGCTTAACACTGGGTTTAGTAATGCAATTCTATGGTCTGTATCTGGTATCTGACTTCTGGTATCTGATGTGCGATATCTCATCTCTAATACTTAATCCTTTTTTTTTCTTTCATACTTTTTCTATTTTCTATGTCTTTTTCTCTTACTTCTTATAGGTTTGTTGTTAATTGTTATTTTTGTCTATAATAATTGACTTTGGACACTGTAGTATTTCATACCTTATATGAACAATTGTTTTCATATAAAATATGTTTGCTTTCTATTAAGCTCTGGCAGATATGAATATCTCTGTACTGCATATGAAAACACCATTTGTCCTTCATCAGTAAAAACAAAATGTTGACAATTAAAAATTTAACTAATTATCTTTCCACCTAAGCCTGGTCCTACTCCCCTTTTTACTATCTCTATTGATGGCATGCTCATTAACCCAGTGAATTCACCACACTGTCTGGAGGTAATCTTTGACTCTCTCTCCTTCTCTGATCAAATTAACACCACTATCAAAACCTGTCACTTTGTCTTACGTAATATTGCCAAAATCCATCCCTTCCTTTCACCTGCTACAGCCACGACACTCATGCATGCTCTCATCCTAGATTACTGTAACCTTCTACTAACTGGCCTACCTAACTCCCATCTCTCCCCTCTACAGTCTGTAATAAACTCTGCTGCAAGAATTATCCCCCTCTCATCCAAAAGAGTACATGCCCCTCCCCTGTTGAAGTCCTTATCACGGCTTCCTATAAAACCAAGAATAACTTATAAACTCCTCCTCATAACCTTTAAACCCCTTTATTCCTTTGCACCTAACTACTGTACATCTCATCTCTTGTTTCTCTATATGTTCCTAGCCGTAACCTCCACTCCCCTTAGGGCAATCGCTTGGTAGAATCCCCACTATTATTGCTGTTTCACATGTCAAACCTTTCTCGCTTGTGGCTCCTTATATTTGGAATGCCATTCCTGAATCTCTCAGGAGAGAATCCTCCTTCAATGTTTCTAAAATGAAACTCAAAGACTACCTCTGGAAGCACCTGGATAACACTTGAACTAGGAACTGGCACTTATATGACGGTGTCAGCAACTGTAAATTACAGCACTTTAATACCCCTCCGAATTGTGTCCATAAGTTACCCTCCCATTTAGACTATAAGCCCCACGGGGTAGGGTCCTCCATCCTTTTGTCTCCTTGACATTGTGTAATTATATTTTATATTTATTTGAATTGCATTTCTAATAATGCCCTTATTGCTACTGTATGGCGATATTAGTGTGTATTTTATAGTTATGTAAAAGAATGCGTACATATTTCAGCTTGGTTTATTAAGACTTTCATCCTGATGATAGCTCAACAATAATCATTTTAATGAACTTGTTAGACCGATCCATTATCCATATACCCTACCAACCAGAGTGTTGCCTTCTTTGAGAGACTGATGTATTTCCCAGTGCTTATTAGTTGTCAGTTGGACTGTACTCCTAAGTGAAGTCATTAAGATCCTAATGGCTTGAGAGAAGTTCACTCTAATGGTTCACTCTAATGGTTCAGCATTATTTTATATACTGTATGCCACCAAAGGGAGATCAGTAAATAATTGATTTGCATCTTCTGCATTTAAACATCATAAACAATACTTCATTGCTGAAACCTTGTTCTTATTGCTGTATCGGGTGCACAAATCATGATTTGGCATGACAGAGAAAGATAACTTACCTATTGATTGACATTATCAAGCAGTCAGAAAGACACAATAGCAGATAGAATAGATTTTCTTGTGTTGATGCCTGCCAGAGTTTAACAGAAAATGTGATATGCTTTTTTGAAGGGAAAGTTAGAAACTTGGAACATAATGGGCTTTAAAAAATTCTAAAACTTTAATGGTGTTAGATCAATATTATTACTATCTCAGGTAAAATAGAAGCACATGTATTATTAAGACCCTGCTGAAAGTCTTAAGGACATATTATGCAGATCATTACTGTAAAGTTTTAATGGAGGCTTTGTGCCAATGCTGTACAAATTCCTTCTCACTTTTAAAGGAGGAAAAACATTAATAAAACATATAACAACATATAACAAGAAAACTGATTACAGACAGTCATATTTCACAGGAAGTCTTTAGAGAGCTGTAGTTGCTTTGCCGACCATCGAATGTTTCACTCTAATTAAATTAGGTTGCATATAATACAGGGAGGGGAAGGGCTGCCTAATGCAGATACTGCAAAGCTGACCAGGCATCCATTTAAAGAGGGATATTAAAGAAGAATGCATAATATTAGCTTCCATAATTTACAGGGAACCTACTTGGTGGTAAGACAGTGGCCTTGTAGTGCCAAGTTTGTTTCCAACCTCAATACTATCTGCAAAGTTTGCATATGTTTGTTCTTCCAATTTTGATGTAAACTAGAGGACTTAAATTTTTTATTTCACTGGGGCAGGAACCAATCTGAATGATAAACAATCACTGGGGAACACATTAGACCTACATACATAAAAGCTAATAAAAGGGCGAGGATAGGTCATGATAATTAAATTAGGCTTTCTTTAATAAAGGTTAATAGTATTAGCATGTTGTATTAGCTAATGAGAAAATCTTTTTTCCACTGCATTCTGGAAGTGAGAGGATTACTTGACCTCTCCTGACATACATACATTGTTCATTTAGAAAAAGATTCATGCAGAAGTAGTGATAAGGTTAGAGAGAAGATTTGCTTTAATCATTGTCTAGATGGAAAGGGGCTTAATCAAACAGAGATGTCAAACCTATGGCAATTCAACTGATACCATTCCCAGCTGAGAGGTGAACTTTAACATTATTTAGATGTTAAATCATTGAGATTCCTAATCTATTGTGGCCACACACTATAGCAGATCTTGTCGTTCAGCATATACACAAAGGGACAAATGTGCTTTTAAATGCAAAAGTCATATCTTGAATTTTGCTGCAGATCAACCCGATCATTGAATCACTTGTCAGTCTATTTAATCAATCACTCTGTACACCAAAGTGTTGCCTTAGCATATCTGGTTTCCTTTTTACCTCTTTTTTAAGTACACCACTGTCCATGAGCATCAACAACTGAAAGACGCTTAATAGATATAAGTAATTAGCATTTAATGTAGAAAGGAAGTTTCAAAATGATGGTTGCAATAACATGATATATCAGTGTTACAGGGCAGGGTCAAGCTGGCTGGGTGCTCTAGGCAAACCAAGGGCTGTGAAAATGGACTAGAAGTAGATAGAAGGCAAGTTAAGAGGTACCTGCCCAATGCCCCCATATCACTGCTCCCTAGGCAGGTGCCTCTTTTGCCTGCCCCTAGTTTCTGCCCTGCTACAAGGTACAAGTGATCATGGTTGCTGGAAAAATGTCTTTAGGTCAGAAAACTGGTTTGTTTTAAAGTGAATTTAGAGGGTATTTTTGGAACACAATTTCTACTCAAATGAATCATTTAGACCCTAGCAACCAGATTACTGAAATTGCAAACTGTAGAGCTGCTGAATAAAAAGCTAAATAACAGAGAAACCACAAATAATAAAAAATGAAAACCAACTATCACTCTCTACATCGTACTAAAAGTTAACTCAAAGGTCCTCTTTGGGACTCTACCCATACCTATTTCCCCATCAGTGCTAAAGGAAGTCCAGACCCTATTCCATGTCTTTATCTGGGGATAAAAGAGGTATAGAATAAACAGAAAAACCTTAACAACCCCAACCCAAATGGGAGGTACAGGGGCACCACAGCTTCAATATTACTATGAGGCAACCCAGATTTGTCAGATACTGGTGTGGTCAGAGTGTTCTTCTGATATTATTTTGGCGAATATTGAAACACACAAATTTCAACCCTATCATCCCAAATGCATGGATTTTATCTGATTTGAGAAGGGTCAAACCTAAAGTACAGATGCTTAACGCCACAGAACATACCATAAAACTCTGGTGGAAATTAAGATTTAAGCGTAAACTAGCATCAAACTCATCCCTACTACTTTCACACATGGTTAAACCTCAGTTTCACACTTGTCTCATTTAACACAGAAAATGGTGTCACAGCATCCCATCTAATTAAAGTGTTCATCATTGTGAACAATGGTGTTTTGGTATGCTAATGAAAAGGTTAAATGCATTAAATGAGTTAAAATAACTTTAGATTAAACAGTTTCTTCAATTAGCCCTGAGTCATGACGCATTTAACACTCAAATCCAAGTGACTGCATCTGTATATGCAAAAATGGGATGACTGTGTAGGAAGGACAATTGAGGCCAAGGAATGGGATGCCATATGGGACAACACTAAGCGAGGAATCACCTGTGTCAGACAGTAGGAAAATGTTTTTAAAGTGCTAATTTTCTGGTACCATACACCAGCTAGGCTCCATAGGTTATTTCCAGAAACTTCTTCCCATTTGCTGGAGAGATTGTGGGCATCATAGAGACCTACCCCACATATTTTGGTTCTGCCCCCAAATACTAACATTTTGGGACAAAATTCTAAATCTACAAAATCAGATCACTTTCCAGACTTTGGACAAATGCATTCTCCACATACTACTTGGGAAACCTTATGAGCAACTTTCAAAACACATGCAAAAATTAACAAACTAGGTACTTTCAGTGGCTCGCATCTCAATTGCGGCCAAGTGGAAGACCCCCACTATTCCCTCTCTGCAAGAAGTGAAATAAAGGGTTAATGGTATTAAACTGCATGAGTACAACGAATACAAAACAAAATTCAGTATTACCTCAAAATCTGGTCTCTATGGGAATTGCTCTCAAACTCAGCCTAGCCATGAATCTGGACTACTAAAGGTTAAGTAGAGATAGCTACCTCCTGGCTTACCCTTCTTCTTAGATTCCAACCCCCCCTCTCTTTCCCTTCCTTTTTCTCTCTATATATATTGGTTCTTTCCTGTTCCTCTCTCTTACAGATGGATGAAGCCACTTTGGATTGTGCATTTGACACAGAATACCTTTACTCAGACATCCCATTTAACTCACGTGACACAGAATATTGTGTCACAGCCTCCCATCCAATTAAAGAGTTCACCATTGAAAACAATGGTGATTTGGTATGCTAATGAAAAGGTTAAATGCATTAAATGAGTTAAGATGACTTTAGATAACACAGTTTCTTCAATTAACCCTGAGTCACAATGCATTTAACACACAAATCCAAGCGGCTGCATCTGTATGTTACTTGCTCTTTGGTTCAACTTGAATGTTCATTTGCCAACTATTTAAGGTACAGCCTAACATATGGAATGTGGAATAAGATGGGGAACAACAGATATCAATCAGTAACTAAATGCTTAATTTGTTACTCAAACTTTGTATGAGCTGATGGTATAGAACATGTCAACGCTGTATGTGCTTTCTAATGGAAAATAAAAATATGAGTTACAAAAAAAAAAAGTTAACTCAAAGGTGAACAACCCCTTTAATATAGTGACTCAAACTAAACAGACATGGGAGTCTGATTTGCAAACATAGGAAGTACATTGCTTTAGTGCAGTTACCAACAGCAACTAGGCAGGATATATTTCGTGAATTTATTCACCCACCACGAAACGCGGCAATTTGACACAAATTTGGGGCTGACAAATAAATTTGCCATCACTAGTGCATATCCCTTCACCTACAGCAGTCCCCCAGAGAGGAGCACATGCTTGTCATGGGTGCCAATGTGTTAGTTGAATTTTAAGTCCCATGGAACCTAAGGAGGCTGTAGTTGGAAAGCTCACCAGAACGGTTCAAGTCACACTGACACAATCGCATTATGCATTTATGGTTACTATAACGGTAATTGAACTTCTGTCAATCAGTATATATACAGTATATATATATATATATATATTTGTTAAAGGTACCTTTTAATATAAGCAAAGAATGTTTGAGCCATGACTTATTATGGTTCAAAACTCAAGTTTCAACCTTTATTAACAAGCAGACAATAGTGTAAAGGCTGCTACACTAGGGTGTTTTAACTTGTCTTCCCAGGTGTTGGATTTGTTGTGACACGAAAACAAGGGTTAAACAACCTCTTCTATAGGTACTGTGATAAAGTCAATACATATAAATGCTGAATGCAGCTAAAACAGACATACAATTTAAAAGACATCACTTACCAAAATGATTATTCATGGGCGAATTTATTGGCCTGGGTCAAATTCACAGTGAATTCCCGTGAATACATTTGGGAAACTCCCATGAAAATTTGCTTGGTGAAAAATTAGAAAATTCGCTGTCGTAAAAAAAAAATGAGACACTCACGTCGAATATGAGATGTGTACCACCCGGTTTTCCATGCCAGTGCCCTTTTTTTGGACACCAGTGTCCAAAATGAGACACGCATGTCCAAAACAAGACACCGATGCGTTTGGCGAAATGCCACAAGTTCGCCCATCACTAAAAATTACCATTGGTAACCTTGCTTGAAACATTCTCGTTAAAATACACAAAAGGTTTGTTGTAGGGCTGCAGAAATCGCAAGGCATTTCAGGTTACACTGTTATGAATGTAAATTAGTAAATTGTAGTTAATCAATATAAATGAGTAACAAGAGGTTTTTCAAATTAATTCTCTGGTGAAGATGTTTATTAATATTTCTTAGATTAAGGGATGACCTGCTCAGATTATGAGTTTGGTTTAAAAGAGATATTCAGTCACTTAAAATTATTAACATTGAATACATTAGTTGCTGTAATTTCATAGCATTAGAATTAGTCTCCTACAAAGCAAATGCACAAATGTACTCAATTTTGCTAGCGAAATTTAACAGTTTAGAAAATTAGTGCTAAACAGGAAACACAACTTTTTTATTTTTCTATTTATTCATGAGCACCTGAATGATACCACTCCCAAATCTTATTATCTTGGCACAGGGGTAGTAAATATTTAAAACCTAACTTGGCATGCAAGAGACATGTGTGCCCTATCCTTTGAAAGCAACTCAAGTGAAGTGATTGCTGCTGAGCACTAAGAAGACCCGGAAGCAACTGCCTGTTCCAAAGGTCTTTGTAGCTTCAGGATTCTCAATTTCGGAAGGATTTTCAATTTGGGAAGGAAAACAGGCAGAACTGAGCCAAGCACAACCATGCAGTGCATTGATGCAAGTAACTTTACTGAAACTTGTTTTATTAACTGTTGGCTGAATTGCAAGGACTGCAACTGCATTTAATTTACACAGGAGGATTGCAAGAGGAATACAAAATACGTGTAACTATGTCACAAACTTAAAAACTACAAAAGTTTTATTTTTCCAGACAGCTTAAAACATTTATTGACATCATATAGCCTCTATCCATAAAGCCTATCTATAGCAGTTTGTATTTTTTAAATTTGTGCAATAGTTTTATTTTGATATTTTTAGTACTTACATTATCTAACACAAGTAACTCAAAACAACTGGACTTGCTGAGAAAATTTAATGAAGACAGTTCACTGCTCATTCAAGAAGCTTCTTCAGTTCAACTGACTGGTGCATTTAGACTGTTCCAACAATCCAATCATAACGGTGAATTGTAACTCTTCAGAGAGGTGACATCTGTGTAGTATGTGCCATGCAACGACTAGACACAGGTGTTACTTGTCAGAGTTGCATGAATGGATGTTTGAAGAGTTCTGAAACCACTGGGGTACAGATGATAGAACAGCATTGTATGTAGCGAAAAAGGATGGTTTATACATGTAAACAAAGATGTGACATCATAAGATACCATTGTTTCTTCTGTCTCAAGTGTAACAACATGAGTCTTGGTTACGAAATCCTTTGCATTCATCCAAGCCCAACAGGAACATCAAAAGAAATAACACCCCGGAGACACATAGGGGCAAATTCACTACAGCATCAAAATGCGCTAGCGACAGCTTTGCCGGCGTTCGCCGTACTTCACCAGGTGAATTTTCGCCAGCGCTATGCAAATTCACTAAGATGCAAATTTGCGCTCCGGGCGGCGAACAGTAGCGAAGTAGCGCTACTGTTACTTCACCAGGCAAAGCGCATTTACGCTAGCGATGCCTAATTTGCTTATGCCGAAAACTTAAGCGTATAATAGAGGTGTATGTTACTGCCACCTCATTATACTACACAAGCCCAGGAAACCTTTAATAAATAAAAAAAAATTATCCTATTGCCCTAAACATGTGCCCACTGTATAGCTGAGTTGCCATATATTAGGAAATGTAGGGGGGGAGGAGGGTAACCCTAAAAAAAATTGCTGTTTTTCAGACTTTCACCCAACAAGAAAAGATGCCAGCGGTCTGTTATCTGTTGTAAAATACGAGGGAATTCAGGCACCTCAGAGTTCCATGACCTGTGTTATAGCACTCTGAAATGTGCCTTTATATGGTTATGGATAGCCTTATATTTTACAACAGAAAGTACTGTATTCACTATTATATATTTATTTATATTCGGATATACATTGTAAAATACACAAAAGTCATAAATATCCAGCTAGCTTTAGCTTGAAAAATGGTGCTGTTTGTATTGCATAATATAAGTTCCATAAATGCCATGTAAAGGAACTAACCTCTGAAGATGGAAATGTTTAAAATGAGTCACAATGTTATGTAGTTTTGCCCTGCAGCCATTCAAACACCGGATACACAGTATATAACCTACTGTTATCAACTATGTATCAAGTTCCTTTTCAACTTTTTCAGCTTTGAATGGCTTCCCCCATGGCTACATAGCAGCTTGTTTAAATAAATATTGTACTAGCGCAGAGCAACAATACAAAATACTTTCATTACTTTAAAATACTTTTTATTTTTTTACTATTCCTACAAATATGATACAAAATACAGACATCAACCACAGTTGTAAAGAAAACAGAAAAGGAATTGGTATACGTGTACATTCAAAATTATATAACCCATAGCACAATAGATGCACCACAAAAGTATTAACCTTTTAGCTCTGAGTAGACGTTTAAGGTATGCCATAACCCCTTTATGATATTTTAGTAAAACACTGTTTCTGTTCCCAAACTAAAGGTTTCATCAAAAGGAACTGCTAGGCAGTTTGCTCCTCTCTGAACGGGTCTGTGAATAGTGCTGAACTTATTGGAGTTGTGTTAAATATGTAAAAATATGTTTTCTAAACCAAAAACTGTCAGATATACGAGATATTTGCAAAAGATACGCTTGTTGCACCTGCCCTGAGACTGGTCAGTTACTTAAAGGATCCAATCCCTGTGCTTGTTTGCCAGTGACTGTACAATTTGAATTAAATACTGCAAAATGTGACTTCTACATTTGTGAATAAGGGTACTGCTATACTTGGAAGGGATCTATTTGCTGCATTAAACCTACAATTAGTCGATGGTCTCATTACTACAGCACCAGTGTGCACCACTTCAGCCAGTACCATTTCCTGATTCAGCATGGGAAAAACTTGCTATTGATATTGTGGGTCGTTTCAACCAAAGTCTGAAAGAAGCACTACATACAGCAAACCTTAACGGGAAATATTTTAAGTATTGACAACAGAGTTCCTGCATAACTACAGAGCAATCTGCCATGCAACAACCCATGCATCTCCAGCTGAATTATTGCATGAGGTACAAATGTGCACTAAGTTACATGTTGCAGACATAAAACTTCCACAAATACTGTGCCTACTAAAATGTCTACTGCTGACATTGTCAAACGTCTACAAGCCAAATGCAAGGCTTATACTGACAGAAAACATGGTGCAAGAGAAGTACACTTTCAGTCTGGATCTTTAGTCAAAATTAAGAAACCAGGACTACTGAAACAAGGACAATCTAAATTTACTACACCACTTGAAGTGAGACGCCAGTGAGTGGCATACACATATGAACTATCTGATGGACGCATATACAATGCAAGTCATTTTGCTCCTGCTAGATATGACTTTGGAGAAGCTCCATTTGATGAAGGACATTTTCCTACTCCTGATGACAATTGCAATAGGCCTGAAAAAAGTGAACCTATAAGGCATACTGAGAGAATCAGAAAACTAACTGCATGGACCAAGGACTATGTCATGTGAAGAATGTATATTATTGCTTTAAACATTGTTGTTGTTTATTACATTTGCCCAAATGCTTTTCTGCTATAGGTGGAATATGTGGTGTTTACACAAATAGCCTGTGGGTATCATTGTGCACATGAGGTATACTGTGCATAAACAGTACTGTCTATACTGATTAAGGTGCTAGAGTTCATGTTACTGTTGTGTAATGGCTGCATCAGCCTGCTAATGAAGCACTGCTATATAGTGATGGACGAATCTACCCAGTTTCGATTCGCCGAAAAATTAGCAAATTTCCAGCGAAATTCGCGAATTGGCGAAACGAGTCGCAGCACGTTTTTGATGCGTCGCGTTGTTTTCAACGCGCGTCGCGTCGTTTTCGTTGCGTCAAAAACGACACGCGACTCGTTTTTTAGCGAATTTTTGCCAGGAGAATTTTCGCTGGCGTTTCACGAATTTATTCGCCAGCGGCGATTCGCGACAATTCGCCGCAAATTCGCCCATTACTACTGCTATATTCTACTCATGCTTGGCTTTCAAAACACAATACTATCCATTTTGCAATATGTTTGTGAAGATTCTCATTAATCCAGGTCTTCCAACTGACTTTCTAAATTCTGAACTGAGAAAGCCAGCTGGATGACTGGTGAAATGTCTTCAAGAAAAAACACAAGTCCAGCTGGTTTGACTTATTTCTACAGATATATCAATGTTGCAGTTCGTTTTATCAAAAAACTATGGCCATCAGCTAGAAGCCATAAACAACCCTTTTATAAATGAGGCTCCAGTACTTGTTTAGTCTCTTATGAATTAAGGTGCCTATTAGTGATGGGAAATCTGACCCTTTTTGCTTCGCATAAAATTCATTTTAGAGTGAAAAAGTCGCCAAATGCATTGAAGTTAATTGGCGACAAATTCTGCTGAGGCACAATTTTTTTTTTTACCATGCAACAACTTTTTTCACCCAATGGAATCTATACGCATCTTTATCATGTTGAAACCTGGTAACAAAAATGTCTTTCATCGTTAATGCCTATGCCTAAAGTCTTCCAACAACAACAACAGACACATTTTTATCTCTTGACTGATTAATTTCATTGAACTATAGTCACTTTGTACTCAACCCTGTATTTGTTTTATCATCAGTTGTGTGCATTTGTCACAGTTAAGTGAGATACATTTTTTCTACTGAATATTTTATTGCTCTAGAATTTGAACACAAACCACTACACTCAGTCTTGAAATAAGGTAATTAATTGCTCTGCTGATTTCAGAGTATTTGCATTGTCATATTTTGTATCAGTTATTCAGATTTCAATCCTTTTTATTAGATTTACACAAACAGGAGTAGGCTTTTTGAAAATATTGCTATTAAAATAAAATTAAATCCAGCTCACTCTGCATGTCAATCCCTATGCAAACATCACTGTACTGTTACTATGCAGCATTTCAGATTGCTTAATATATAACTATTTTTCAGGGGCAACGGGAGAGAACGTTTCCGTCTGCTTGTCCATCAGGCTTTACAACTTCACATTTCTAAAAGTCAGAGGGGTGAGATAATATTAGCGAACAGCTTGATGTAGAAATACCCATTAAACTTCAGATTAATAAACACAAACCTTGGCAACAATAAGTAAAGAGAAAGCAAATTTAAAGGCCAAGATAAAATGTGGTAGCAAAAGTCATTGCTAATTAAAGCTTAAGCCATCTGGTAGGCATCCGTCTTGGAAGGCCTTAATATTTAAAGAAGCACTGAATTCTCTAGTACAAGACAAGTAAACATTTGAACAATTAAATAGAAACTGCCTTAACTAGTTTAAACATTTAAGATTTGTTGCTGATTTGTTGTTTATTTTTACCAACTAATTCAACCTTTTTTGGTAGGATCAAACTATGGTTCTATGTTTGTTAATTCTATGTTGGAAAAGTCACTTTGAAATGAGAGTCATTCTTGTGGTCTTCCTAATCCTTGTATTCATACTGTAATAATAAAAAAATTGCCAAACACTTTAGAAGGCAATGGCAATTTTTATCTCACATTTTTTTTACTATACATTAGGGTGTTTTTTCGCTGTGAAACACAGAGAAATGTTTTCGGTATCCCTACTCAGTACTCATAGTGCTATTAAGATTAAGGAATAACTACAAATTTCCCATCAATTTGGCATGGTTGACTTAGAATATCACAGACAGAGGATTTGTCTGTATGTCAATGTCACAATGCTTTTACTTGATTGACATGCACTATGGGAGGGATGTCATATGAAAAGCTTGACTAAAATACTTCATTTTTTTGTGCCTAAAGACATTTTGGTTATGAGTATTTATGAGAGGTTCTTCACAGTCAGGACGGTGAGGTTGTGGAATGCACTGCAGGGTGATGTGATGGCTGATTCTGTTGATGCTTTTAGGAGGGGCCTGGATGATTTTTTGGACAGACATAATATCAAAGGCTATTTTGATACTAAACTCTACAGTTAGTATAGCTATGGGCATATATGGTTTGTGTGAAAGAGTGGAGATGTGTGTGTGTGTGTGTGGATGCTGGGTTTTTAATTTGGAGGGATTGAACTTTTCGGTTTCTATTTTTGCAGATGATACTAAATTGTGCAGAACTATAGGTTCCTTGCAGGATGCTGCCACTTTGCAGAGTGATTTGTCTAAGTTGGGAAACTGGGCAGCAAACTGGAAAATGAGGTTTAATCTTGATAAATGCAAGGTTATGCACTTTGGCAAAAATAATATAAATGCAAGTTATACACTAAATGGCAGTGTGTTGGGAGTTTCCTTAAGTGAGAAGGATCTTGGGGTTTTTATAGATAACAAGTTGTCTAATTCTGGGCAGTGTCATTCTGTAGCTACTAAAGCAAATAAAGTTCTGTCTTGCATAAAAAAGGGCATAAACTCAAGGGATGAAAACATAATTATACCTCTTTATAGATCCCTAGTAAGGCCTCATCTGGAGTATGCAGTGCAGTTTTGGACTCCAGTCCTTAGGAGGGATGTAAATGAGCTGGAGAGAGTGCAGAGACGTGCAACTAAACTGGTTAGGGGGATGGAAGACTTAAATTATAAGGGGAGACTGTCCAGGTTGGGGTTGTTATCTCTGGAAAAAAGGCGCTTGCGAGGGGACATGATTACACTTTACAAATATATTCAAGGACATTATAGACAAATATCAGGGGACCTTTTTACCCATAAAGAGGATCACCGCACCAGAGGCCACCCCTTCAGACTAGAAGAAAAGGACTTTCATTTGAAGCAGCGTAGGTGGTTCTTCACAGTGAGGACAGTGAGGTTGTGGAATTCACTGCCGGGTGATGTTGTGATGGCTCATTCTGTTGATGCTTTTAAGAGGGGTTTGGATGATTTTTTGGACAGACATAATATCAAAGGCTATTTTGATACTAAACTCTACAGTTAGTATAGCTATGGGCATACAGGTATATGGTTTGTGTTTGAAAGAGTGGAGATGTGTGTGTGTGTGTGTATGTATGCTGGGTTTTTAATTTGGAGGGGTTGAACTTGATGGACTCGGTCTTTTTTCAACCCAATTTAACTATGTAACTATGTATTATACATTGCAATTCTACATATCTTATCTGTTCTCTACTATTTGTCTTGTGCTTGAGTGGCTGCCACCATGTCCACACAGCCACTTGTTTGTAGTCTATTAATAATTTTACCACTGAAGGGCAACACTGCATTAATTATTCATTAATAAACAAATGTTGGTCCTTTAAGGCTCATGGCAGCCTCTGCCATAGGCTTGAATTGCAATCACCTGTCACCACTCATAACAGGAGGATTTCCTGTCACTTCATTTCCAAGCAGCCTGAGGAAAGATAATGCATTTTTCCACTGGCAGAAACATGTTGGTTGAACAATCTTTGTGTGTTATGTGTTCACTTTGCACAAGAAAAATGGACAAGATAAAAAAAGATTAAAAAAAAACCAGATATTTAAAATATAACTGTTCTTATATTGCAAGATTATAAAACAATAACTTGTGATTCAGAAAGACTATTGATCAAAAGTTAAAAATAATCCTAGTCTACAAAGGGAATTTATTAAAGTGCAAAAAAACAGGAGAATCCACCATTTTACACCCTGCCCAGCACATAGAAAAATTGCACCCCAGTGAATACAGAACAGCCTATGTTTAACAGTACTCTATTTATGAGGGGTCAGAATAGGGGAGGTATATAGATTCATCCCAACTTACAGGATCTAAACAAACATACCCTTTGAATGATCATTAAGGGGAATGCTTTTGCATACCTTAGTATTCTTGTACTTCTGAATGGTGTCTGCCTGCATTCTGTGCCTCATGCCAGATAAAAAATGTTATGCCAAATATCTGTAATAAATGAAAAACAATATGTATCTAATTATATTTGTTATCTGGAAGCCTGAAACCAGAAAGCTCTGAATTACAAAATGTCTGTCTGTCATAGACTAAATTTTATCCAAATAATCTAAACTTTAAAAAAGTATTTCCTTTTTCTTTGTAATAATAGAACAGTACCTTGTATTGAATTTGATCCAAACTAGGATAGAATTAATCATTATTGGAGGACAAACCAGCCTATTGGGTTTATTTAACGTTTACATGATTTTCTAGTAGACAAATCCTCAGGTCCTGAGCATTCTACATAACAGTATCAACACAACACTTCTACTTGGCACGCACTCCACGACTCAGCAAGATGTGGTGAATTAAAAAGGCTTTTTATTTCCCAAACACAGAACTTCCCAATGCGTTTCGTGTGACTCCACACGTATTCATGGGAACCCATGAAGGTTCAAGGTTCAAGGTTCCCATGAATACGTGTGGAGTCACACGAAACGCGTTGGGAAGTTCTGTGTTTGGGAAATAAAAAGCCTTTTTAATTCACCGCATCTTGCTGAGTCGTGGAGTGCGTGCCAAGTGGAAGTGTTGTGTTGATACTGTCTCCCTTAAGCTGTGGGTTCGGGGCAGTGCACCCGGACCAGACGACAGAAGCGGTGAGTAGCCTGCCATTACATGTGCATTTTGGAAGAAGTGAATTGGAAGCGATAGGTCTGGGGCATAAGCACCCGGGCCCACCTGAGTCAAGGGTGAGCACCATAGGTTTAAGGAATTGGTGCCAAACCTGTGGTCCATCTACTTAATGGGATTAGAGCATACTATTTGTATATTGTATTCTACATAACAGGTCTCATACCTGTACCACCATTGCTTATAACATCACTGTTGGGATGAGAAAACATTTTTTGCAGCATGCAGAGGTTTCATTCAGTCAGTTGGTCCAGTACAAGTCAAATCAAGTACCTCTTTGTAAGACAAATCAGCTGCAAGGTTTTCAAATGAAGGTAATGGATATGTAATATCATAGATAACTGCTATATCCTTGAACCTTGGACAAGAGAACATACATCAAACTGAAGACATAAGCAACAGACACATACTACCATTTCAAGCAATCGGTTGTCTATCATAGAACACACAGGTGGAAGGTGAATGTATGCTTAGATAAGGAGTAATATCTGTTTGAATATGTGTGTAATATTTATTCAATATTTATGTAATATTTTTGGCAGTGATATACAGTATATATATATAAAATCTAAATCCACTGAATATACAGGCATGTGTTTAGAAGAAACTTGAAAAAAAAGTGTATATATTACATTCATATAAAAGTAGTATGAAAGAATTTAGTATTTAGAAAAATATTTTTTTCCTTTTCAACAGCTTTTACTAATATCCTTTGAAATAGGGACTCCAGCTGAAATAATGTACTAGTGGCAGTATATGGCATAAGTATAAAAAATGGCAGTTGAAATACACCTATTAACTCCTTAAAAATGGAACATAATGAAATTAAATTGGCAAGTATAATTTTATTCTTTAAGACATTTTTAAATGAAATGCACTATTATTTATTTAAAAGGATAACTTGCACAGTCCTCTTGCTGTGATATTTTGTCCTTAATAGAAACCATTATGGGACAGGACATATGTATATATAATAAGAGTTAAGTGATGACATTATTAGCACAATGGAACAATTCTGGTATGACTGCTTCCACAATAGCCGATAAACTATATGTATCACTATATAGAGATGAGCATATCTGTGCCATGTCACTTCATTCAAACCATGAGACGTATTGATGACAAGACGTGTTTTTTGTGGTGGATTTTTTTATGCTCAAAATACTATGGGGCAGATTTACTAAAGGGCGAAGTGGCTAACGCCAGCGACAATTCACTAACGTCTCCACCTGCAGGGACATTGCAGATTTACTAGTAGGCAACAATTCACTAGCAGTCACTCGCACTATATAGCCAGGTGCCTTTTCGCTCTGTCGAATGGCCGTTACTCTGCAAATTCACAAAGATGTGTATTTTACTGAACGTTACCTCTTTCGCCAGAGTTGACCTGGGCATTAATTCCTCGCCTTATGCAAATTGACTTGACTGCAAGATCACTAGTGAAGTTTTGCTCAGCACAAATGAACGCTAGTGTATCTGCACTTTGCAATGCTCACACTACCAAAGTAATGCTAGTGAAAAGTCGCCATGTTTAGTGCCCAAGACAAAACTCCACATTTTAGTGAGTTGGCATAGTCGAAGTGCATTTATGCCTGGAGAAGTGTTGCCAGGGGTGCAAAGCTGACGCTGGTGAAAATTCTCCGTTTAGTAAATCTGCCCCTTTGAAGTCAATGGGGGTGGTCTTTTGCCTGGCAAAAAAATTGCGCTCATTGCTATTTTTCAACATTACATCAACACATAGGAATAGGACCTTTTATGCAGAATGCTATGCACCTGAGGCTTTCAGGATAATGAACCTTTTCAAATTTGGATCTCTGTAAATCTACTAAAAAATAACACAATAGGATTGTTTTGCCCAAGAATAAAGACTTATTATATCTTATATTTAGATTATTAACATGTATTTCTATAGATTAAAATGGACTTTATAGGAGCTGGCATTCCCATGCTTCGTAGCTTTCTGTATAATGGGTTTCTGGATTAAGGACACAGTAATTTCCTCTGAAGCAGTAACACTGGGAACTGGTTTCAATAAACCCTTCATGTTTATATTAAGTTATATAGATAATTGCACTGGATTGGGTTTGTACATGAGTGATCATGTATCATCGTATGAAAAAATATAAATCCATTGTAACACTATGTTCCATCAGGAAACTGCAGTTACAGGGACCATAAATTAGTCATAAGCCATTATAAATATTCACCTAATAAAACACCAATTAAGCTTATCAGTTAACAGTTGACAATCAGCTCCTGCATATTATTGGCTGCCTCCACTGCACATGTAAACTAGCAACTTTTTATCCGCAAGGCATGATTAGCATTGTGATCTTGACAAGCACTTTATAGTTTGAATAGCAATGTCTAAGTGACTGTTGTCACCATGGCACATTGAGGCTTTTATTGTTTATATTATCTGGAAGCCTTCTTTCAAATGCTTACTGAAAACACTCAGTCTAATACTTTGCCTCTCCAAATATGTGTTGTAAGGACAATTTTTTGTGTTTCTCCTGCATTATGAAAGATCCAGATGACTGATTCTTCCAATACTCAATCAAACAACCACTATTAGATTCAACTCTACTGCTTGTTACAAATGCATTTTTTGGTTTATGAAAATAACTGAATCTGAATCAAACCAAATTTAAATAAACAATTTGCATATTCAAACTGGAGGTAAATAAATAACATCTGTGAGTAAATATGTACCACTTTCATTTGTCCAGACTCAGCAATATTTGCAGGATTTAGATTTATCCAGATCCTGGCGCACCCCAATATAAAACTGAATATTTACACTGATTTTCAATCAGTTTTTATTGGACTACAAATCCAAAACACTTTAGGATTTTATCACTGGTTGATATTATGCGTTAAAGCATACTGGGAGCTATAGTGAAGCAACATCAGGTGTTGTATTGAAGCAATATTGATCTGTGTTTGATTTGTACCCCTGGTATCCATGAGAGATGGAGAATATGTTTTATTTTGTATGGTTTTGATTGTCAGGTCTCAATATTTCACTTCATGGAGGTACAGTATGTACCACATGTCGAATTACAATAGTCTGATAGAGATACCTATCACTCCTTAAATATAATGGGCAGTTTGTTTCCTGCTTTCTGTTAAGGATAAAAGTCCTAAAATTGCAGCAACCAGTTCTTTTAAAACTAAATTTGAATGAGTAGGGTTGCCACCATTCCTTTGGGAGCATTCTGGACAGGGACGGTAGCACGATGACTCATGGCTGGACAGCTGGAGCTACTGATGACAGGAGCAGGGCTATAAAAAGGCTATCAGAGATAGACTGATCTTCACATCAATCAAGTCCTGTCCAGATTTCCTTATTTGAAAAACCAGACAGGCAGTTTCAATCCAGACAACCCCTCTGAAAAGTCGGCTGCCTGGATCAAAACCAGACAGGTGGTAACCCTAGGCTTGAGGAGCAGCCATCAGAAATTTGGGGCCCTGTACAGGTTTTTGCATAAGTTACATCATGAGTGTAAGTATAGGGGTATAATTTAATAATAGTAAGCTCTAGTCCTTTTAATTAAATGGACCGCAGGTATGGCCCCCTGCCCTTGACCTACGGTGCTCACCCTTAGTTTAAAGGGGCCCGGGTGCACATGCCCCGGACCTATCGCTTCCAAGAAATCCTCTTTCCAAAAAGAAACACAGTGTGATGGCAGGCTACTCACCGCTCCTATGATCTGGTCCGGGTGCTCTGCCCCGAACCCGCAGCTTGAGGGAGACAATATTGACAAAACTTCCACTTGGCACGCACACCACGACTCAGGAGGATACGGTGAATAAAAGGCTTTTTATTTCCCAAATTACAGCTTTCCCTGAATGGGCAGCGACTGCAGGCAATTAAGAAATGTAGCAGAAGAGAATAATAATATACACACAAATGTCTAGAAAAAATGATTTATGAAGTGTATACACACTATTTCAGTGGATGCCTGCCAAGTCAACATAAGAATCAAGCAAGAATGAGAGAAAGAGAGACACTCTCTTGCATGCTGGAAATGGAGTTTGTCCTCAGCACCCTGAGCACTCTCATTTTAAAAACACTTAGGGGCAGATTTACTAAAATTCGAATTTGAGGGTTAAGAAACCCTCAAATTCGAATTTAGAATTTAAAGGGGAAGTGGTCGAATTGCAAAAACATACGAATTTGAATGTTTTTTAACGCAATTTGACCAATTCGAACGTTCCAATATAAAAAATTCAATCTATCGCTTAAATCATTTTAATCACATTTTTTATATTCGATCACAAACAACTTTAAAACACCTATGGGAGCTTCCCATAGGCTTTTAAAGCAATTCGGTAGGTCCAAGTTGGCGAACTGGCCTATCAAATTTTTTTTTGAAGGGGAAGTACTTTGACCATCGAATATTCGAATACAATTAAATTCAAATTATTCAAAACGGTTGAATTTGGTTGAAGTCACCATATTTGCATATTCAAAATTCGAATTAAATTTTTTTTAAAAATTCAACCAAATCTTAAATCCTTCACGTGATTTTAGAAAATGGGCCCCTTAGGGGCCCATTTACTAAGATTTGACTTTTTGAGGGTTAATGAAGGGGAAGTGGTCGAATTGCAAAAACATTCAAATGTGAATGTTTCTAATGCAATAAAACCAATCGAACATTTAAAAAAAAAAAAATTTGATCGATTAAATTTTAACCCTTCGATCGAATTTTTTACATTCAATCACAAACAACTTTAAAACACCTATGGGTGCTTTGGTAGATCCAAAGTGGAGAACTGGCCTAATTTTTTTTTTTTTTAAAGGGGAAGTACTTCAACCATCGAAATTTCGGATACAATTAAATTCGAATTATTCGAATCAGTCGAATTTGGAAAATTTGATGGTCGAAGTCAACTCATTTGCATATTTGAAATTTTTTAAATTAGATTGAATTTCGATTCCTTCATGTGAATTTAGTAAATGGGCCCCCTAGTATGCAATTGGTCTAATGTAATTAATTCCATAGTTGGAAAACAAACAAACTCAGTTTATCTGTCCATAAATAAGCTTACTATCTTTGTTTTATCCATCCATATAGAGATATGCATCACATTACATAATGTCTGTCCAGGATAAGGAATTATTTAAATGCCACACACTGGTGTCTAAAGCAGGGTTCTGTATCTTATATCATGGTAGAAGCAGCCCTGTGTATCTTCATAATGCCAGCTGGGTGATAAACATTTTGTGTTGCTGGTGTTATATGCTGTACATTGCACAATATGTGGTTATTCAATGTTGGTTAGTCATGATTCAATCTGACCCATTTTGTTTTACGACAATTCACGAAATAGCAATAAAAATTTGCAAATTTTCACCCATTAAGGCTATGGGCATTTTTTTTTGGGGACGAAACCTGGCAAAAAAACACTCATCCCTAGTGGTGGTAAATGGCAGTGGTGGTTTTATTATGGTGCAGAAAATATGCTATTGTTTTGCATTTTTTTATTCATGGTTTTTGAGTTATTTAGCTTCTTATTCAGTAGCTCTCTGGTTTCATCAATCTGATTGCGATGGTCCAACTTACATTAGTAACCATACATTGATTTGAAAGTGACTGGAATGTGAATAGGATAGTCCTGAATAGAAAGCTGAGCAATAAAAGTAAAAATTAATGCTTAGCCTTACAGTGTTTTTTTTAGATGGGGTCAGTGGCCCCCATTTGTAAGCAAGAAAGAATTGAACGAGGAAAGCAAATAATTCAAAACTTAGAACAAAAAAAATAATAATAATAAAGCCAAATGAAAAGTTAATTAGAATCAGTAATTCTATAATATACTAAAAGTAAATGTAAAGTGGAACCTCCCATTTAATGGAATGAACTAGGACAAAACAATAAATTATGACAGGAATTTGATCTATTATCTATTTTGAACTTGGGGTTGTAACAGAAGTTATACTCACAATGGGTAGTTAGTGTGGTGGAAGCCCAGGGGTGAAGTCATAAACCATGGAAGCAGACATGGTGAATATACAGGTTTAATAGAACTGAAGAAAAACTGGAACAGGTCAAAATAAAGTCTTTACCAGGCAGGCAATGAAAGGCTGGAACAAAAATACAAGAACTCTGGAACTTGGAAAAGCTCAGGGCGAGATTTGTAAAGGGCAAATAATTATGGTATACAAAACACATGAGGGTAACGAGGAGGGAGGAGACCAAGGAGGAGACAATCTGTCAATGTAACAGAACAACAATAACATAGGATCATGATCAGCAACAAGTGGCTCCAGTGGCTCACATGGTAAGTGCACCAACTGTGCACTTAAAATCTAGCAACCCCAGTCCCAAGTGTTCAAATCCCGAGTGGTCCTTACAGGTGTTTTCCCATATAATGGATCATTATTTGAACATTTATTAAACCCAATTGCATGTTTTGCCACCAATTTGGATTCATACAGGCAGCTTAGTTAGGATAAAGAGCAAGGTAATGTTTTATTAGAAAGATGAAAATATATTTAAAACTAGTATAATCAGTTTAAAATGGACTTGAAATTGCCTTCCCTGAATTTTGAGCATTTTGGATAATGTTATCCTGTTTTAGGATACAACAATGTTACAATTTTGCTTTTTAATATGTATACCATTTGGAAATGTTCCATTTATACATACATATATATCATTTTATATGCAAACCTCTTTGGTGACATATTGCAGTTTTCATAATACTATTCTGAAAAGTCTCCCCTGGGGTAATTGCTTATACATAGGAGCAAAACTTTAAATCATCTAAATGTAAGATTGGATCATTAAGCACTAATTTGCATGGAAAATTACACAAATCACAATAAGCTTAACACCTCACGAATATGAAATAAGCTCATTTACAGATCGCAATACTTAATTATGTATATTTTAAGCAATTATCACATTAGTCTTCATGCGCTGATCTCTTAGGATGTGTAAAGAGATTTGCGGCAAGTCAGAATTGGTAAAGCAATCCATCAAATGTGTTCCTTACTTTCTAAGCTTATTTTATATGTGATAAATGGGAAAGGTAGGATTTTTGTTTTGGACAAAGGTCATTCATTCCTTCTCTAAAGCTTTATTATTTTGTATGCTTCCTTGAATCCAGCTATTAACCAGTTGGCAAGTCAGTCAGTTTGTAGTTGAGGAAGGACAAAAATTTAGTAAACCGATATGCACAGTTTGTCTTTATCTAATCACTTTATTAGTAGTGATAGGCGAATCTCCCGAGATTCGCTTTGCCGAAAAATTCACGAATTTCTAGCGAAATTCGCGAATCGGCGAAAAATTCGCGAAACGAGTCGCGGGACGCTTTTGACGCGCGTCGCGTCAAATCGCGTTGCGTCAAATCGCGTCACGTTGCGTCAAAAACTACCCGTCGCGTCGTTTGCGTCGCGTCAAAAAACGTCGCGCGACTCATTTTTTCGGCGAATTTTCGCCAAGCGAAATTTCGCTGGTGATTCGCGAATTTATTCGCCAGCGGCGAATCGCGGGAATTCGCCGCGAATTCGGACCTGGCGAATAAATTCGCCCATCACTATTTATTAGGTCCATCTGAGGTGGAGTCACTACCAAGACAACAAAGTAGAGTAAAATGTTTCTCCAATATTGGTAGTTGCCTGATTCTGTGTTCAATCAATAGCTATTTCCCAATGGTTGATGGACAGCATAAAAAAAACTCAGACACTTGTTTCATACTCAGATAATTATGTTTTGATAGTGGAAGGGGGGGTTCAACAAAATAAAAAAAACTGGGTAAGTAGAGGAAGATTTGAAGAACACAATAAAAGGTTAATTATTTAAAGAAAGGAAAGAAGAAAAAAGACAACAAGACTAGAAGGGGGGGAGAGTAAAGGTGAACAAAGGTAGTAGATGAACCGAGAAGGTAAGAAGAGGTAGAGTTGAAGAACATAATAAAAGGTTAAGTATGTAAGGAAAGGAAATAAGAGAAAAGACAAGTCTAGAAGGAGGGGTAAGAGTGAAGAAAGGTTAAAGAACAGAGAAAAGTTATAACTAGTGATGAGCAATATTCGCCTGGGGTGAAATCATGGCAAATTCCCGCAATTCTCTGCAGGCGAATAAATTCATGAAACGGCAGTAGAATTTTGCCTGGTGAAAATTAACCGGCATCTCGTTTTGGACACGGGCATCCGTTTTTTTCAATGCCGGCACGGAGCGCTGGCGTCCGAAATGAACGCCCTTAAGTTATAGGAGGGAATGTAATATACGTTGGTGACACAAAAATTTATCGCAACGCGAAAAGTTAAGCCTTTGCGCAAAGAAATTTTGCTTTGTGCGACTATACCTTTTGCGAACCCGGAAACTGTTTAGCGACCACTTCCTCCAGTGGAAGGTCATTTGCAAATTTTATAAATGTAATAAAACTTCTTACTGAAAAATTCTTAATGTTTTCTCCAAAAGATTATGACACCTTCAAGCACTTCTTAAGAGTGCGCAATTATAATCCGTAATGCGCAATAACGATTCGTAATGCAATAACTGTTTAAGGAACAATATTACATTGCGAGATGTGGATTTTAATTCTTATTGGTGTGCAATGTTTTTCTCTTTGCGACTTTAACTACATTTCCCCATAATGTTTTATAGAAATTGGTGATTTTTAAAAAAAAATTTACCTCAAAGCTTCCACTCTACAGCATCACATCTCCCCCAAATATGAAAGCCTGGGGTCCTCTGAACAGTTTGATGTCCAATATGTATAGGTGTACCCAAGCACGTGGCATATAGGGGCCCCAAAAGTAAGACCCTCATATGGTCTGTCATTTCAGGTACTGCAAAATAAACACATTTACATAGCTTTAGGAGGGGGGGCAAAGTTAGAAAAAAGTAAGTTCACCCCAGAAAACCATATATTTTCGGAAAGTACACATTCCCGCAAATCTAAATTGGGTATGCATGTCTTTGTACTCCAAAGTACCAAGCCACAAATCATTCCTAAATTTGGTGATTTTGGTGACATTTCCAAAAATCACCTCAAAATTTCCACTTGCTGCATCGTATTTCCCAATACTTTTAGTTATCAAGACAAATCACTCCAAATATGAAAGACTAGGGTCTTCGGAACGGTTTGATGTCCAATATGTATAGGTATACCCAAGCAAGTGGCATATGGGGCCCCAGAAAGAAGACCCCCATATGATCTGTCATTTCAGGTACTGCAAAATCAACACATTGACATCATTTTGAGGCAGGCAAAGTTAGAAAAAAGTAGCTCACCCCCAAAACCATACATTTTCAGAAAGTACACATTCCCATGAATCCAAAATGGGAATGCATGTCTTTCTGCTCCAAAGCACAAAGCCACAAACCTTTCCAAAATTTGTCAATTTGATGACATTTCCAAAAATCATCTAAAATTTCCATCCTGCAGCATTGTATTTCATCACATACTTTTAGGTATGAATATAGATCACCCCAAATATGAAAGCCTGGGGACTTCTGAACAGTTTTATGTCCAATACGTATAGGTGTACCTAATCATAAGGCATATAGGAGCCCCAAAACGAAGACCCCCCATATGGTCTGTCATTTCAGGTACTGCAAAATCAACCCATTTACATCATTTTTTAGGGGGCAAAGTTAGAAAAAGTAAGCAATCGCCTAAAAATATTGCGATCGGCCACATTTATCGTACCCAATTTCTTACATACATTTGTAAAACACCTTAAATATTGACGCCAAGGGTCTATAAACAAAGACCTGTGATTGAACATTGTCTGCCAAAAGACCCTTCCAACAGCACAAAGACCCCCAAGTACACACCCTGATGAATCTGAAATAGGTAATTATTTATTTCTACACCAAACTAACATACTCCAAAGCTACGCTAAAGGCAGCGTTTTTTATGACATTTCTGAAAATCGCCTAAAATAATTGCAATTGGCCATATTTAGCTCACCAAATTTCTTACATACAATTGTAAAATACCCTAAATACGCCAAGAGTCTACGGAATATGCATAGATATACCAAAGTATGTGGTATGTACAGACTCCAAATGAAAAACATGCATATGAATTTTCACACTAACCAGATGCTGAAAACAGTACCCTACTGCACGATATGTGTTGTAAGACCCTCAAACTGTACAAAGACCCCCAGATAACCATATATTTTTGGAAAGCATATATTCTGATGGATCAAACTAAGTAAAATATACCTTTCTATACCAAAGCACCAAACAGCTAATCTATGCTAAATATACATAAGGAACAATAATGCAGGGATAAAATTGCAAAAAAAACCCCACAATAATAGAGTAAATCAATGAAATGACAAAATAACTGATCCAACAGTGTAATTAGTGGCTGAAATTACCCAATAGTCATGCTGTTAAAATAAACAGTTTTTAGGTAAATAAAACCAAACTATGCATAAGTGTCAGGGGAGGCCTATCGGCACCCTAGGGAGGTAGTCGGGACCAAGGAGGAAGCTTAGGGGTTAAAGTCCAGAACAATGGTACAGGCAAGGATCAGGCAGAATCAGGGTCAAAGTCCAGGCAAAAGTTCATATAGGCATGCAGTAATATTCAGAATCAAGTCCAGGCAGGGTCCAAATCAATAATAGGAAGGCCAGAAGGCCAGAACAACAGTACCCAGGAATAAGGCAATGAAACCTATAATTGGGCACCTTCCAGGCTTTCAGTGCACCCTTAAATATTTAAATTTGGTGCCAAAATTGTTGCTGTGACGTCATTGCATCAGTCGCAATGCCATAATGTCATTGTCCGGCACCGCTTCCCACGTGGTGGCTATGGACAGTACTAGTAGGTAGGAACATAAACAATAGAGGAAGTAGGCAGTGGGTGCAGTAGAAAAGACTCCTTGGAGACTATAGACAGCGGATGCTGTTGGGGAACGTCCACTGGAGCTGTTGGCTGCAAAGGCTACAGGGAAGGTCCCTCTGGAACTATAGATCACTGAGACTGCTGGAGAAGCCCCTCTGGAGCTGTAGGCAGTGGAAGCTTCTGGGGAAGCCCCTCAGGAGTAGAAGGCAGTGGAGACCACTGAAGACCAAGTTGCTGAGGGTTGGCTGGTCCAGGGGTAGCAACCAGGTGGGAGATAGATGACTTAGAGGAGTGGAGCAACAATGAAGCAATGACTCTAGAAGGGGGAGATGCTGAAACTTGTTCCTCAGGAAGATGCTCCACTACGGTAAACTACAGGAAGGGATTTTCTTCAATCAAGGAGCTAGAGTTCTGGTGGATAGGGATAGCATGAAGACAATGCCGTTGACAATATGAACTCCAATGGGAGACTTGACCAGCGGACCAATCAATGGAAGGGTTATGTAGACGTAACCATGGTAACCCCAAAATGACAGGAGATGAAGGACAAGAAATAATATGGAAAAGTAATTTCTCAGAGTGTGAAGTCCCGATCTTCAGGGGGTAACTCACCCATAATTTGGGAGATCAAGGCTGAAGAGAAAGGCTTGTCCTCAATGGCAAATGCCGGTAGAGGTGAGGGCATAGGGAAATCCCATTTTCTTTAGCAAAAGCAATGTCCATGAAATTACCGGCAGCCCCAGAATCCAGAAAGGCTGATACTTGGACAGTTTTATGGGGAAGGTAGATCTTTGGAGGGAGAAGGAATTGGTGAGTGTTTGCTTGGAGTCTAAGAGTGACACTAGCCACTTGAGGTATCCAAAGCTTACTCTGGGAGTAAGGTTCTTTAGGCTTCACAGGACAGTCTTTGACAAAATGATTATTTTCTCCACAATAAAGGCAAAGGCCTTCCAAGCGTCTTCTCAATTTCTCTTGTACAGAAAGTCAAATCCGGCCCAACTGCATAGGTTCATCAGCTGGGATCACTGGAGGATTGGGTACGCAACAGGTACAGGCAACTCCACCCTCGTGGGTGCCCCCTTCATGGGTGCCTGGGGTATAGGCAGAGGTACAGACAACTCCACCCTCGTGGGTGCCCCCTTCATGGGTGCCTGGGGTATAGTCAGAGGTACAGGCAACTCCACCCTCGCGAGTGCCCCCTTCATGGGTGCCATGGGTGTAGATACCTTGTTGACACAAGGCAGTAGCCCCCCTCCTGGGGGCACGGGACTCGGCAGAAGCCCCCCTCCTGGGGGCACGGGACTCGGCAGAAGCCCCCTTCCTGTGGGCACGGGACCCAGTGGCAGCTGCTGGGGAGCCAGATCTGGAGCAGTGAGCAGTAGATGCAGCAAGAAAGGCCCCTCTGGAACTGTAGGAAGCACAGACTGTTGGAAAGGCCCCTCTCAAGCTGAAGCAGACTGTAGGCATGGAGCTGAAGCAGACTGTAGGCATGGAGCTGAAGCAGACTGTAGGAATGGAGCTGAAGAAGACTGTAGGCATGGAGCTGAAGCAGACTGTAGGCATGGAGCTGAAGCAGACTGTAGGCATGGAGCTGAAGCAGACTGTAGGCATGGAGCTGAAGCAGACTGTAGGCATGGAGCTGAAGCAGACTGTAGGCATGGAGCTGAAGCAGACTGTAGGCATGGAGCTGACATAGGAGCCAGTGGCAGCAGCTGCTGTGGGGAAGCCGGCACAGGACAAGCCAGCTGGGAGGTTGATTCCAACTTCAACAATAAAGCCCACATGGAAAGAGCAGCATACTCCCATTTTGACTCCAAACGTGTCATGACATGGATTATTTTATCCAGTTTCTGGAACACTCCCTCAGAAGAGTTTTGTGGCCAGTTCATAATGTCACGTTCAGTGGCCCAAATCCCACACAGGAACAACCAGAAGGGCCACTGGGTTAATTTTTAAAGTGTAATTAGAGGAAGTAGACTGGATTGGATGCTTGCAGAAAGTTTATTGGCAAACATAAAATAAAGCAACTTACTGGCTCAGGAGATCAAAGTAAAACAAAGTCCAAATACAGAAAGCAGGAACAAGGACCAGAAATAACAGCAGGATTGATGTCCAAGAACAGAGTCAGACTGACACTAGGAGCATAGAACCGGGTGACCAGCAGATTGTAGAACTATGAACTGGCAACTGGGGGAAGTCAGCTCATGCTTTAAATAAGGACCCTCTGCTGGGAGTTAACTAGGTAATAGGCTGCACCTGCCAGTTAGTGCAGAGCAGCTGAATTAATTAGCAGCACCAGAGCTAACCATAGGGACCTCAATACAAGGTGAGCCTCTAGCCTGCCAGAATAGAAGAGAGGTAAGGGAATAGGCTAAAATACAAGAAGTCCCAGGTTCAAACACAACAGAGGGATAATTCCTTACAAAGGATCTGTACTGATCCGCAACATGTTGTGGCCTTAATTAATAATTTGCAGCTAAGTCTGCGTAAGTTGTGCTCCGTCCAGTGTCTTTTAGGATTGGGAGAAGAAGATAATGTGGCACTAGGAAACGAGGATCTTTGAAAACGAGGAACTGAAGGTTGGAAATTCTTGGCACGGTCCTTATCTGCTTGGTGCTCTCTAAGACGTGTTTCCACCTTAATGGCCAAAGCGACAAGATCTAATCTGAGTAGGTAGCTCACGGGAAACAAGATTTTCCTTCAGGCGGATGGAGAGACCATTGTAGAAAGCAGCATGGTAGGCTTCGTTGTTCCAACCTGTCTCAGCAATCAAAGTACGGAACTCTACGGCATAATCAGCCACCGTCCGAGTCCCTTGACGAATCTGCACTAACCGAGAGGAGGAAGATGCGGAACGACTGGGAGCATCAAATATGGTCAAGAATGAAGGCATTAGCATTGTCAATAAGCAGATCCTTCTTCTCCCACAGAGGAGATGCCCATTCAAGAGCTTTTCCAGACAGACAGGTAATGTATCCCACTTTGGCACGATAAGAAGAAAATTGACCGGGGAGCAGTGTAAATTGAATTTCGCACTGGTTCAAGAATCCTCTACAAGCTTGAGAATCGCCACTGTAGAGAGGAGGCGCTGGCATACGTGGCTCAGAGGAATAGATAGAAGACTCCAAAGGTTGAGTCAAAGCGGATGAAAAGGCTGGCGGAGATACTGACAAATTGTACAAAATGGCTGTTAGGGCTAAGCCAAAACTATACTGCTGTGCGGATCAGCCAGTCCACGTATCGCTCGTCGCTTCCTCAGTGGGGTCCATGGCCCAATTATAATGTCAGGGGAGGCCTATCCGCACCCTAGGGAGGTAGTTGGGACCAAGGAGGAAGCTTAGGGGTTAAAGTCCAGAACAATGGTACAGGCAACGATCAGGCAGAATCAGGGTCAAAGTCCAGGAAAAAGTTCATATAGGCAGGCAGCAATATTCAGAATCAAGTCCAGGCAGGATCCAAATCAATAATATAAGAGTGAGAAGGCCAAAACAACAGAACCCAGGAACAAGGCAATGAAAACCTATAATTGGGTGCCTTCCAGGCATTCAGTGCGCCCTTAAATATTTAAATTTGGCACCAAAACTGGCGCTCTGACGTCATTGTGTCAGTTGTGACGCAATGACATCATCATCTGGTGCCACTACCCACATGGCGGCTATGGGCACCTCTATTGTGGGAGGTAATACTCTGGGCGGTGTGAAAAAAAGAAAATACCCGTTTGTGAGTTTTTGTGTATACATGTGTATACATGTTTGTGCACTTCTAAAAGTTGTCTAAGTGTGTAAATATATGTAACTATATGTGCAAAATGAGAAAAGTGTGCTAAAAAAATAAAAAATACCAATCTTTACTAAAATGTGTGTAAGTGTACAGTAAGTGTCTGTAAGTTCAGGTAAGTGTGTAAAAAAGTGCACTTACCTTTTTTGTGCCGCCGAAGCAGAGCGGAAGCTCAGCTGCCAAAGAACGTACAATGTATGTTTTTGGCGGCCAGAGCATTTAACCACCAGCACGTACGGCGTTATAGGGTTAAAATATGAAAAAAAGCCACCATTTTTTTCTTCATTTTGATTACTTTTTGTCATACATGTGAGATTCCCTTCCGCTGCAGCTCTCATGCGACGTCACGACGCAGGCGCGTGTGCGGCTCATAGCTTGTTTGCGCAGGCGCGCGTGCGCAGGCTTTCCTACGCCGGAGAATTGGCGCCAACACTAAGGTATTTAAACCTATGTCTTGTTATAAACTGTGCCTGGCTATCGTGGTTCTCGTGATTTACCTAGCTATTGAAATCTACTGACTTGATTCCTGTGTTTGACCTATTGCTTGTTCCTGACCTCGAACCTTCATGTCATATCCTGATCTCGGACTGTCTTCTCGTTCCTGCTACTTGCTGCCTGCCCCCGAACTCGGATCTGCCTTTGACTATGCCTCCTCTTCATCCCTTGGTACTTTGTTTGATATCGCCTCAAAGGCATCTCTCCACTCACGGTTCCCCTGTAACACTATCTGGTGGTTCTGTGTTGTGATAGCCGCTTGTGGGTCCTATCTACTAAGAAGATCCATCGCCACACCTTCCGGTAAGCCTGACAATTCAAGATATGATGTCATTGACATAAGATTGAGGCTAATGTAGCTACAACTTATCAGTTAACAGGTTTAACCTGGCAAAGGAAACTTTGGTGAAAGAAGTAACTTCATAATAATATATGCAATATATGTAATATGCAATATATGGACAAACAATCCCTGTTTTGTGTAAAGGGCAAGGCATTTTTAGTAGCTGGATAGAAAACTGGCTTAAAGATAGACTTCAAAGAGTGGTGGTAAATGGAACATTTTCTAATTGGACCAGTGTTGTTAGTGGGGTACCGCATGACCTGGATGCGGGCATTGAAAGTACGGTTTCTATTTTTGCAGATGATATTAAATTGTGCAGAGCTATAGGTTCCATGCAGGATGCTGCCACTTTGCAGAGTGATTTGTCTAAGTTGGGAAACTGGGCAGCAATCTGGAAAATGAGGTTCAATGTTGATAAATGCAAGGTTATGCACTTTGGCAAAAATAATATAAATGCAAGTTATACACTTAATGGCTGTGTGTTGGGAGTTTCCTTAAGTGAGAAGGATCTTGGGGTTTTTATAGATAACAAGTTGTCTGGCGGTGTCATTCTGTAGCTACTAAAGCAAATAAAGTTCTGTCGTACATAAAAAAGGGCATAAACTCAAGGGATAAAAACATAATTATACCTCTTTATAGTAGATCACTAGTAAGGCCTCATCTGGAGTATGCAGTGCAGTTTTGGACTCCAGTCCTTAGGAGGGATGTAAATGAGCTGGAGAGAGTGCAGAGACGTGCAACTAAACTGGTTAGAGGGATGGAAGACAAATTATGAGGGGAGATTGTCCAGGTTGGGGTTGTTTTCTTGATGGACTCTGTCTTTTTTCAACCCAATTTAATTATGTAACTATGTAACTAGCTGAATGCACAAAATGTCTTAAATATATTGATAATGTTATGAGTGAAGAGGATCTTTTGTATGTGTCTATATGTATTTTGCCGTCACAGCCTCATTGCACCCCTGCCTGATTGTTGTAAGTTAGTGGTGAGCACAACTTTTCCTTGTTTGTTATAGTTCATATAGGAGCTGTGACCAGCTCCTTGTTGTAGCTCCCACCACTTCCCAACTATAGCCAGGTGATCCCACTGGTGTCTAATAAAAGGGCATTTTGGGAGTTTTACTTTGAAAGTAACTTGCAGGTAAAACTTAGTCCCTTTTGTAAAATGTATAATGAAGCAACAGAATTCTTAATGAATCAGATGCAATTTGAGAGTAGGACTGACCAGATATGGGATGACTTTGATGTACAGTAGTTGGCCAGCTTAAATATATTGCAATATATGGACAAACAATCCCTGTTTTGTTTAAAGGGTAAGGCATTTTAGCAGCTGTATGCCCAAAATGTCTCAATGTCTTAAATATATTGATAATGGGATGAGTGCAGAGGACCTTTTGTATTTGTGTGTGTATATATATATATATATACAGTAGAACCCCTATTTTACGTTTTTCAGGGGACCAGAAAAAAATGGTGTAAAATGAGGGAAAACTTAAAATCAGGGAAATGTATTATGCATAATACATGGGTGGGACCACAAAGCAACAATTTAAAATGAGGGAAAACTTAAAATCAGGGGATGTAAAATGGGGGTTCTACTGTATATATATATATATATATACATGCACACACACACACACAATATATATATAATATATATATATATAATATATATATATATATATATATATGTGCAAACATACACAATTTCTCTTCTCATATAATGAGTCAGCATCTGCAAAGCTGTAACTATTTGAAATTCAAATGAAAAATATATATTCAGCACAAGTTGAGGATGCATAAAAAATTATTAAAAGTCATATTCAGGAAATATTTAATGACATTGCATTTCATAATTTAATTTATATCACACCATTAAAGCATCTCATTTATTTTACATTGAATGCAACATCACAAAAAGTCAGGTTACTGCATTTTTATTGCATTTTTATTCTTAACATTAAAGGACATCCCAAAAAAAAACTGTCAGATATCAATTTAATAAAAATATTTAGTGCTTAAAAGTTTTTTGTAAATTTCATTGCTCTTGAAAGCAGCACTTGCTTAACTCCTGGTTGTTTTTTTTTTTCTCAATTCTTTGTTTATTGAAATTTTTATGAGGGAAAGGAGTGGGGTACAGAAAAGAAAAGGGGTGGGGAGAGGGTAAGCAAAATGAAGTCGCAAAATACAACATGTTTTCCAGGTATAATGCAGACCAGGAATAAGTTATTGCTAGTCATAAATCCGCATTGGGTAAATAATATATATACATGTAAATACAGTCTGCTACATACAATTTGTAATATTAACAGATATAAATCAAGTTATAGAGGCAAGTATATATTGGTCCCATGGATCCCATATGTTATTGAATTTTGGGATGTTGTGAAACATATGTGTGAGGAACTCAATGTGTCTAGTATCTTCTACTTTTGTGATCCATTCTGAGAGGGATGGAGGTGTAGTTGATCTCCATTTGTTAGGTATTAGGGCCTTAGCCGCCTGTAGTAAATGCCTTTGTAGTGGGTCTTTAAGGACCTTTTCTGTTTCCTTGTTGTAATTTAAAAGAATTAGAGCATGGTTATCGGTCGAGATGTTGGTCTTAGTTACTTTGTTAGTTATATTTATTATTTTGTTCCAAAAAATAGATAGTATTGGGCAAGTTAACCAAATATGTAAATGTGAACCTACATGCGAATTACAGCGTCAGCAATTGTTTGAGACCGTTGGAAACATTTTGTTGAGTTTCAACGGAGTGTTGTGCCATCTGGTAATAAGTTTGTAGGTTGCTTCTGCTATTTTGGATGCCTTGGTTGACTTATGTGCTAATCTGAATATATTATTCCACGTTTTGCCTGATAGTTTAATTTTTAGTTCCTCCTCCCATTTTTCTTGAAAGTGCATTTGTTTTTGAGGTGTAGCTGAAATTAAGAGTTTGTACAATTTTGAAAGTAATTTAGAAGAATCTGATGTTTTGGTGAGGAATTGTTCCCATGGCGTTAAATTTCTATTCCAATTCTCATGTTTATTGCTTTGCACATATCCATGTATTTGGTTGTAGTTCCATATGTCTCTGGGGTGTATGCCCCATCTTTTTTGTATATCCGCCAGAGGGATTATTTTGTTGTTTCTTATGAGGTCACCTATTCTCGTGGGTCTGTTGTCCCAGATATTCCATCTGGCGAAGGCGCCTTTTTCCATGCTTGGATTAAATTCCGGATTTAAGTTCAAAGATTGTAGTATAAATGGAGGTGTGGATAGTTTGTATTTGATTTTGGCCTTGTGCCATATGTTTAATGTGGCTGTTATTAATGGGTGATTCAAGGATTCTTTATTGATATTGTTTTTTTTTCGTCCATATAGAGTTCTCTATGGGGTATGAAATAAAGGATTGTTCCAAGCGGCACCAGTCTTTTTTCTCTTTGCTATGGGTCCAGGAGTGGATTCTAGAAAGGTGTGTCACGATATAATACAGGTATGTATCTGGTAGGCTAAGGCCTCCTTTATCTTTGGGCAAGATTAAAAGGTTGTGGTTTATTCTAGGGTTCTTATTTGCCCAGATAAATCTAGTAAGTAATGATTTAATTGTGGAGAAGAAGGGTTTTGGTATGAGTATTGGGAGGGTTTGGAGTAAGTATATTACTTTGGGAATGATAATCATTTTAATTGCTTGAATTCTCCCGAACCAGGATAGGTTTATTTTTTTCCATTTATTTAACGTGGATTGGATTGAAGTGAGGAGTGTTAAATAATTGTCCTGGTAGGCTTTCCCAAAGTCTGCTTGGATTCTTACACCAAGATATTTTATATGTGTTTTGGGCCCATTTAAAGGAAAAGTTTTCTCGTATGTTTTTGCTTATTGAGTCTGATAGGTTCACATTGAGTATTTCTGATTTTGAATAGTTTACTTTAAAGTTAGATAGTTCCCCAAATGTTTTCAATAATTGTACTAGGTTTGGAAGTGCAATGTTTGGTTTAGTTATTAAGAGTAATAAGTCATCCGCAAAGGCTTCACATTTGTATTCCTTATTTTTTACAGTAATTCCTGTTATGTTCTCATCTTTTCTGATGAGCTCCAACAGTATTTCCATGGTAAGTATGAATAAAATCGGGGAGAGAGGGCATCCTTGTCTTGTCCCATTGGATATTGAGACTTTGGGAGAGAGTATTCCATTGATTTCTATTCTGGCTGTGGGTTTGTCATATAATGCCATAATTCTTTGTCTAGTAATTAGTCCCACTCCAAATCCTTCTAGTGTTTTTTCTAGAAACGCCCATGAAACCCTGTTGAATGCCTTTTCTGCGTCTGTGGTGAGTATGAGGGAGGGTATGTTTTTTGTTTTTGCATAATGTAGTAGAGATATGATTTTGACTGTATTATCTTTTCCTTCTCTGTTTGGTACGAATCCTGCCTTATCTTGATGGATTAGGAAAGGTAAGTGTATTTTTAGTCTATTACTTAAAATTTTTGCGTAAAGTTTCATATCTAAGTTGATCAGTGATATGGGCCTATAGATAGGGCATAATTGTGGGTCTTTGTCTGGTTTTGGTATCAGTGTTATATGGGCTTCCTGAGCTTGAGGATGGAATTTGTTGTCAGCAGATATTGAGTTAAAATACTTTAAAAGCAGTGGTGCTAATTCTTCTTTGAAGGCTTTATAGAAAAGAGCAGTATAGCCGTCTGGTCCTGGGCTTTTGCCTGTCTTCAGATCATCTATACTTCAGTTTATTTCATTTAATGTGAAGGGAGCGTCAATTGAGTTAGCTTGTTCTTGGGTTTTGCTTTGGAGATAAGTTTTTCTATTTTTGTTTTTGTTTCTTCTTCTGTTTGGGGGATTTTCAAGTGGTAAAGAGATTGGTAATACTCCTGGAAGGTTTTTGCTATGTCTCTAGTATTGTGGTGTATAGCGTCTTTTTTATCTTTAATGGCCATAATTTGAGAAATGGGTTGGATCTTCTTTAGGATCCTGGCAAAGTGTTTGGTACACTTGTCGTTAAGTTCATAATGTTTTTGTTTACAACACATGAAAGCTTTCTGAACCTTTTGATCTAATAGTTTTTTTAGTTGTATGCGTTTGCTTTCTAATTTCAGGTAAGTATCTTGATCTAGGGTCCCTTTATGTGTTTGATCAAGAGTTATTATTTCTTTATGTAGAGTGTAAACTTCTCTTTCTCTTTCTTTTTTCAGGTTACTACCCATGGAGATAAGATTTCCTCTGAGGACACATTTTAACGTTTCCCATACAGATGCAATTGAGATATTCCCTATCATGTTTTGGCTGATGGTTTCTTTGATCCAGTTATGTATTTGTTGTTTTCTACTGGTTTTGTGTAAAAACGAATCATTAAATCTCCAGATGAGATCTTGTTTCATTGTATGAGGGATAAGGAAATTTACTATTACTGGAGAGTGGTCTGAGTGTATTAGTGAACCAATATATGCTTTATTCATTAAATGTAACCACTGTTGTGAAATAAAGATGTAATCGATTCTTGAATAAATGTTATGTGATTTGGAAAAATGAGTGAAGTCTTTTTTCTCAGGATTCATTGTTCTCCATACATCTACCAGACATCTATTTTGTAATAACTGTTTGATTTCCTTAAGTCCTTTATGTGAGACATTATTTTTAGCTGTAGAAGTATCTGTTTTTGGATTTAATGAGAGGTTAAGGTCCCCACCTAAAATAATCATTCCTTCCCCACATTTTTTAACACATTCAAAAACTTTCTGAGAAAGTATACTTGACCAGAGTTAGGAGCGTATACATTAGCAATAGTGCACATCTGATTCGCTAGAAGGCCTTTAATTATGATATAGCGTCCTTCCCCATCTTTAAATGTTTCCATATGTTTAAAGGGTAAGTCATTATGTATTAAGGTCACCACTCCCAATGATTTTTTCAATGGGTTATTACTTGTGTAAATCTTGGAGTATGCTTTTAAATTTAACCTGGGGAGATGTTCTTCTTTAAAATGTGTCTCTTGTAACATTACAATTTTAGCCTTTTTTCTTTTACACTCGTAAAGTATCTGAGCTCTTTTGATGGGTTCATTTATACCATTAACATTGTATGAGAGAACTGTACATTCCATATTATTTTTGTCAGCCATTGAGATATTCAATAGGGTACATTAAGCTTGCATAGCTGTGCTTAGACTTATTGTAGGTCTGCTTTTGGGGTAGGGGGGTGGGGGTTGGTACATGGTAGGAGAAGAAAAACTTGGGAAGAGTAAAGTATTTACAAAGGTTATTCTGCCACCTTGGGCTTATTGAGGTAAGGTACCTTGGAAAAGAGAGATGGGTGGCGTTGAGGTTGCTATGAACCTTAACTTGGGGGGTTAGTGGAGACATAAGGAGAATCAGGATGTGTTTTTTCTTGTCTGATTCATGTATCCATCAGTCTCCATACCGGCTCTTATAACATATTAAACTTGGTGTGAGTTTGGGCAGGTGGTAGGGTACTGTGACAACATTATAACTTCTCCCACTAGGTTATATTACTTTGTTTTGTAACCTGAGGTGATAACCTGGAGTGTGTAGGTTTAAATAATGTTTAATTAGTAAACATTATTGGATTGATAATAAGCATGGGAGTACAGAGAATAGTGCATAATACGTAAACATAAACATATATAAAACTTTGTAACAAGTCATATTTACCCAGCCACTTGTGTTATTCTCACAGAGTTTATGAAAAGATATTTTCCATATATTTGGCAATTGTTTTAAAGTTTTGCAAAGCTTATTTGGCACAGTCTTATTGTGAGGGTTGTCTCCCTTGAAAAGTCATACCAGAATTAAGTTAGACGTGATCTTTCTCTAGGGGTTCTTGGGGTGCGTGGGGTCCTCTTTGGGGCTGGAGCTTGGGACCATTCCCCTTCAATGTCCACTCTCAGGTCAGGAAGGGATATGGAGTCTGGTTTCCAGCCAGGAAGGTCTATTGATTGTAGGTGAAGTTTAGAAATAAAAGTTTCTGTGTCCTCTGGTATGCGTAAAGTTGCCGTAATGCCATCTTTGGTTGCTGTCAATGAGAAAGGGAAACCCCTTTTGTATAGTGTAATTCTTGATAAGTCCTGAAAGAGTTTTATTGTGTTATCCTCGTATATTAGGTTGTTAGTATCTCTTGCTTTCATCAAGATTTCCTCCTTCAGTGCAAAGTTGTGGAGGCAGCAGAGAATGTCTCTAGGTGCATTGAGAGGTGCTGCTTTTGGTTTTTGCACTCTGTGTGCTCTTTCAATTTTTATCTCCGAGTTTAGGTCTCGTTGTAGGATATTGTTGAAAATACATAGTAATGCTGTGCGTATTCCATCATTTGTGACCCCTTCAGGCACTCCCCTCACTCTAATGTTATTTCGCCTGCTTCTGTTCTCCTGATCCTCTGCTTGTCTTTGTAGTTCTTGTATGGTTGTATCTTGTTGTTTTATGTGTTTGTAGATTGCTTTATGTGAGGAAGCAAACTTACTTATATTGTATTCCATATCATCTGTGCGAGCAGCTAATGAGTTAATGTCTTTTTTAATATCCTGGATCTCCTCCTTTATGGTTGCTGTAACTTCCTTGAGCATTTCCTTTATATCTGCCTTGGAAGGGAGTTGTGCGATATAATTGTGCAGATCCATTTCGTCCTCTGCGCTGCTTTCTTGTTCTGATTGTTCTCTGTAGGAATCAGCTTCCTCCTCTCCTTCTGCTTGAGCCGGCACCATTTTGGCAGAGGCGCGCTCGTCCTTCTTCTTGAAAAATAATGGCGCTATGTCTTTGGAAACCGGGAGATGTTGTCTCGCCGGTGTTTTCTCCTTCTCCGCTCTGCTTTTGTTTGTTTTGCCCATCTCGATGCTTAAGATTTTGCCGGTAACGGGATGATGTTTAGGGAGCTCAGCAGTTACACGTCCATGCAGCTCCGCAGTCAGCCACGCCCCCCTAACTCCTGGTTGTTACTTTTTAAACAAGGTTGCAAAAGCCTATAGCAAGACAGGTTAATCGGTAGGCTTGTCTTACATTGTTTCAAAAGCTATAGCCTCCAAGGCAGAGAATAGGACAGGCAACGATTGCCTGTAATTATGTTTTCTTTTATTTAAAAAAATATTTTTGGGTTTAAGCCATTTAAGGCAGCAAAAAAAATACACTTATGTATAAAATTGTTGCTGAACACCTATTTTCAGAATTAAAAATCATATGTGGAATACATACCTTTAACACCCATGCTAATGTTAAATATTTAAATTGTCCTGTAAAGTTCTCTACTTCCTTCATGCAAATAAATTAGGTGGCTATACATAAGGCAAGAATGAGAAAATCTGGTCATTATGATGAATGTACTGGTGTATATTTACCCTGTATTTGTATGTAAGTACATATAAGTATGTGTGGGTGTGTGTGAGTGTGTTCAGTGATAGTGATGATATTCCTGAGCTGCCATTGGTTTGGAAAAAAAGAAAGGCCATCCTAACCCTCAAAGTGGGATAAAGGAATGAAGGAATGCTGACAGTTCCATCCTCTTTATAGTATCTGTAATAGCTAACTATGTAGTCCTATATGACTATGAAGATTTTCATTCATCCAGGTCATGGTATATCTGATATAAGTAATTCTAAAACAACTGGAGTTGCTGAGTAATTATTGAAGACGGTTCACTACTCATTCTTCAGTTCAACTGACTGGTATGGGAAGTTCTCTGCATATAAACTCTTCCACTAATCTAATCACAATGACACATTGTAACTCTTCAAAGAAGTGAGATCTGAATTCGATTCTATGTAGTTACTGTGATGGGATTACCAATGTATTTTGCAACTCCTAGACACAGGTGTTACTTGTGAGAGTTGCATGAATGGATGTGTGAAGTGTTCTGAAACCGCTTGGATACCAATGTGAAAACAGCGTTGTATGTAGCAGACAGCTGGGGTTGAAGGCCCCCACCTTTATTCAGGGATGGTTTCTCTCTCTCTCTCTCTCTCTCTCTCTCTTATATATATATACCAACTAAACTATGAAGTGAAAATACTGTTTCAATGTATGACTATGAAGATTTTCATTCATCCAGGTCATGGTATATCTAATATAAGTAATTCTAAAACAACTTGACTTGCTGAGTAAGACGTTTCACTACTCACTACTCATCCTCGTCCATCCTCGTCCAAATCTTGGATAAAGAAGACCGCTGGTTTGAAAGAGACGTGAGAGAAGCAATTCATGTCAAGGTAGAAAAACCATTCCTGAATAGAGGTGGGGGCCTTCAACACCAGCTGTCTGCTACATACAACGCTGTTTTCTCATTGGTATCCAAGCGGTTTCAGAACACTTCACACATCCATTCATGCAACTCTCACAAGTAACACCTGTGTCTAGGAGTTGTATGACACATTGGTAATCCCATTATAGTAACTACACAGAATCAAATTCATATGTCCCCTCTTTGAAGAGTTACAATGTGCCATTGTGATTGGATTAGTGGAAGAGTTTATATGCCGAGAACTTCCCATACCAGTCAGTTGAACTGAAGAAGCTGCTCGGATGAGTAGTGAAACGTCTTCAATAATTACTCAGCAAGTCCAGTTGTTTCAGAATTACTTATATCAGATATGTAGTCCTATAGCTACTGTTGATCAAATGGTTCATAAGATCCTCACCAATATCTCCTATGTGTCCCCTGTGAATGTCCAACAGAAGGCATGCCGCCGGTGTTGCTATAATTAATTAAAAATTCAAAAAGATTTTCCACTGAGAATTATCACTACCAGTTCTACATCAGCACTTGTATACTGTTATACACTGTTATTTATATAAGATAATTGCAAGCAGTATTATACTATAATCAAACACCAGAAGGGTGGGCATATTGTTACTGCTTTATGACATGATTTATGTTTTTTAGATTAGAAAGGAAAAAACATCAATAAACTGCATCTATCACTACATTATTCAGCTCCAAGTAATAAAGAAAAATTGAGGGCTTGTGCAGGCTGGTGCAAACTGCAAAAAAAAGTAAATACAATTTGTTCTATGTTTTCCAATTGCTGGTTATGTTGTCACCTGCTGGGTGCTTATTGTCTGATAATAGCATCATTTTTCTAATGACACTTCCATTTTTACGTGCTATTATGCACTTTTAACAAATAAAACTAGTGGTTAAAGGTATACTGTTATGAATAAATAAGGTTATTTCCTAAAAATAGTGAACATTTTAAATCATGATCATTACATGTTCTGTAAAAGTGTATTATTGTAACTTCTGCTAGTGCTGGTGGTGGGAAGATCAAAAATGTATCTGCAAAAAGAAAACCCATGAAAGAATCTTGTAAAAAGGTCTTGGGTAGAGATAGAGGTGGAATATTCCTAAATGGTAGAAAAATGTATGGTATATACTGTTATTGAACAGGTACACAGTTTATATTATCCTACACAGTTCAGCTCCAATTTTACTACATACCTCTGATCTATGTTATGTACTTCAAACTTTAAATTTTTTAGTCACTTTTCTGGAATCCTTTAATAAGATGTGATTATTCCACATGTCTCTTGTTTCGGAACGGAAAGCTTCTTTTAATAGTAATGACTGACGCCCCAAACCATTCTCTTACTACAAATCATAAGTCCAGGGCCGGAACTAGGGGTTGGCAGAATAGGCACGTGCCTAGGGCGCAAAGAGTGGGGGGAGCCAGGCACATACATTTAACTTTTGCCTACCCCTAGTCCTCCTAGATTCTGCTCCTCCGCTTCTGCCCACTTGTGCGAGTGCGCATGCGCACGCACACGCACACGAGGGGAGTGTGAGAGTGTGCAGGAAGGGGGCTGACGGGGCCGGTCAACGTGCCTCCTATTTGTTCATGTGCGCATGCACTCGCAGATGAGGGGAGGGGGGAAGAGTGTGCAGGAAGACGTTGATGCAGCTGGTCAGAGCGCATGCGTGCACACTTCCTGCGCGCAGTGGATGGGGCGCCATGGCTGGCCGCGTTGCCTGGGGCACCTGGCTGCCCTGGCCCGGCCCTGCATAAGTCTACTCTACTGTACATGGACGAATGGAAAATAATTTTTTTCAAGTAGAACAACTTATAGTTATTATATAGTTATAAATTATAGTTATTGTAAAATCGTTAATTTAGCAGTGTTGGAATGAGTTTAAAGACTGTGTAACATGAAAACACTCATGCATTTACCTGATGAATTGCAGAAAGGAGTTTTGTTTGTACACCTAATGCTCAACTTTATTGATTGCCTGCCTTGGGCTGTTTCTCAGTCCCTGACTTTGAATATTGTACAGAAACATTTTAAGAAAAAAAACATATACTTAATGGATGTTGATCTAATGAATTAATTAAACATTTTCATTTTGTATTTGATGTATAAAACAGGAAATTGTTATTACTCACTGCAATTTCTGTTTCCTGGTCACCTACCATGGCAGCATTCATTCATGGGTTGAATCCCCTCCTGGCCAGCTGGACAGGACCTCCTTCTAAAGAATAAATAGTCAGACCCTCCTCTACTCACCCATCTTCATTATAAGCTTGTCCACATAGGGTGGGAATTCCCTAGTGAATGCTGCCATGGATACTGCTGACACCTGAACCTTCAGTGTATTAAGATGAAGACCTTTCTTGTATCCCTCAAACAGGAAGTCAATGAGGAGAGACGCTGTAATGGAATTGGGGTTCTGCCCCTCAGCAAGTGTGAATTGCACAAACTTATCCCATACTTTATAATATTGGTTTGATGTTGAAAATTTCCTTGATTTTAAAAGGAATTCGACAACTTCTGACTTCAACTCTAGCTTCTTAAGCTTCTGCCTCTCATCCCCAGGCCATCAAACACAGGCGATTCTCCTCCTGAAGAAAAAATATGTGAATTTTCCTTGGTCCTATTAGGGTTAGTTTTCTCAGATTTGGAAACTATGGTTGTCACCGACACGGTACTCCCAACCGCATGTGACTTCAGGTGTGGTTGTCAAGGGTCACAAGGGTCTCTCACCCACCTTGCACACAGGTTAGATTAGCATAACAGCACCCCAAACACCAACCAACACCCACAACTTGCTGCCACCACTCTCAACTTCACACTGGTGTTGAGAGAAACCAGGTACTCTAGTAGTAAAGGGGTTAATTCAAACACTTCCTACCAGCACTCAAATGGTTAACTGGCATACAGACAGACTAGCATTTACATTCAGCATGCAGAGGGTTAAGGCTCACAGTTACTCTCTTTCAGGCTCGGTTCTTTTAGAGCACCAAAGACAAACTTATTAAGTTATATATATTTAATATTATAAAAGGTATAACAATGCAGTTAACAAAATTATATTACAAAAAGAGACATACAATCAATAATACAAACAGTTTTAAAATAAAAAGGGAAAACATGGAAAACCTATACTTAGCTTCAAGATATAGAATTCCTGGTCCTGGAGGCAAGGGGAAACAAACGGGAAAACTTCCAATCGCAATTGGTCCTCCAAAGTAAATCCAAATCTTAAGGTGGCCATACACGAAGAGATCCGCCAAATGAGCGGATCTCTCCCCGATATGCCCACCTTGAGGTGGGCGATATCGGGCTGATGCGGCCGCGATCCGACGGGATTTTTAATCCCGCCCGATCGACATCTGGCCGACTTTCGGCCAGATATCGATCAGGAAAGCCCGTCGGAGGGCCCCCCACACGGGCAGATAAGCTGCCGACACAGTCTGTCGGCAGCTTTTATCTGCCCGTGTATGGCCACCTTTAGTCAGAAGAGCTGACTATTTATCAGTGATTTCAGCGCATCAGGTAACTGCACACTCCCCCTCCCTTAGGAATGTAAGGGGGCATGGCCTAGAAGGACACAGACTGAGTTTTTTATGACCTCTTGTGAGAAGGAACTGGACCAAGACTACAATGATCATAACTTCCTATAGGAACATAGGAGAGATATGATATTATATTCATTGGTTATGAATTCTCTCATGGAAGACATAGACACTAAACATCAATACTGTGTGACCTGCCCCTGCCCCGATATTCACATCTGATAAACAGAGTACCAAACCTAGTCATGTTTGGGTTCATCTGAAAGCCAATATTACTTTTAACCCATCACCAGTTTTTAAAGCTGTTGGTACAACAGGTCTGGGTTATGTGAGGATGAATATGTTTTTGGTTTTGTTATTTGTGACCTTCCCCACCTGTGAGAAGCCTTTGTGTGAACTTTAAGTTCTCCCCCCTTGGGCTTTCCCTCCTCTTATTTTATGGCTCTTATCAGCCAGGGCTTGGAGAAGGGCATAAGAGGTTGTGATCCTGTTACAAATGGCTAACTCCAGACCTTAGTGAAGAGGGGCCTGCTATGTGTCTGATTTAGCTAAGACATGCTTCTTCATAAGACCTTGGCCTGTTTTATTAGCTATTGCAGGCCTGTATCATGACAATGGTCTCCTCGGCCAAAAAGGAATCACAGCTATTGCTTCCGCTGCTTCCTTATCTATTTTCCTCAGTACTTTCCATATAAGGGGAAATGGGGGGAAAAAAATAAATTAGACCCACGGACCAATGTTGTATTAGGCCATCCACCACTGCTGATTCTTTGCGGGGTATCTTGTGAAGAACTTTTGACATTTTCTGTTTTTATTCTTGACGCCATAGCATCTATATCTGGGAGTCCCCAGACACTTACTAGATCTTGAAAAATCTTCTTGTGCAGGCTCCATTCTCCACAATCTACAGTGACTCGACTTAGGAATTCTGCCTTCAGATTCTCCTTTCTTGGTAGATGGACAGCTGTTAGACTTTCTAATAATGATGGGCGAATCTCCCCCGTTTCTCTTCGCCGAAAAATGCGCGAATTTCCAGCGAAATTCGCGAATTGGTGAAAAAAATTGCGAAACGAGTCGCGTTTTTGACGCATGTTGCGTTGTTTACGCCATGTCGCGTCAAAAACGAAGCGCGACTCGTTTTTTTCCAGCAAATTTTTTGGGGCGCATTTTTGCTGGCATTTCGCGAATTCACTGCAAATTCGCCTCTGGTGAATAAATTCGCCCCTGGTGAATAAATTCGCCCATCACTACTTTCTAGTTGTAACTCTGCTCACCGAAATATTTTTTCTGCTTTTGGTGAAGGATTGTGAAACTTTTTGCCTGTGGCAAAACCTAGAGTCTCAAGTAAAACTGACTATGGCGAATATTTTCTCTCATCACATTTGATGGCTTAAAGGAAAACTATACCCCAGAACAATGAAGATTTCTCTAAAAATATTTAGCATTAAACAGCTCATATGTAAAACCCTGGTTCATATAAATAAACCATTTTCATAATAATATTCTTTTTAGTAGTATGTGCCATTGGGTATTCCTAAATAGAAAATTTCATTTAAAAAAAAAAAAGGCTACTCCTGGGATCATAGTAATCATGGTGCACACAAATAAACCATACTTGTTAGGTCACATGAACCAATTAACAGACAACGGTTTGTCTTCTAGTTTCACACTTCTTCCTGTTACAGTTAGAGATGCAGTTAGTGATGGGTAAATCTGACCCTTTTCTCTGAAAACTAGCTAAAAATGTGCCAAATGCAGTAAATTATTTTTATTCATTGGAGTCTATGGGCATCTTTTTTGTAGCAAAACCAGAGAATATCATAAATTATATTATTATATATACAGTATTATGGGAAAAGATGTAAAAGGGCAAAATTTACTTAATATGCCACTTTATATGACCTTTTCTAAACTGTTGCTTAAGTATTCATTTTGGGGGTATAGTTTTCCTTTAAAGCAAACACGTTTTGGAGAATTAACACAGGTGTAAAATGTATATTCATTAAAACTCTGCTGGCATTCTTCAGTAATTTTTATAAAAATCACTTCACTAGGCTGCACCTTTTTCAAAAAGTCAGACCTATTTTAACACAATTATTTGCCTTCTAAATGTGTAACTACAATGAGATACAGCAGGGAAGGCACAATGAAACATAAAGGCATAAGTATTAATTTAGCATTATAGATACAGGTCAGAAAGATCAGAAATTACGGACAGGCAAATAATTCAAATGTTAACGTAAACAGAACCTTGTACTAAACTGCCCAGCTGTGCTGCATGAATCAGGCAAAACAATCTTATTCTATATCTAATAAATACATTATTTTTAGCAGAAATAAGATATAGCTGTAGCGCTATAGTAAACTGGTGTGACAATAATCAGTTAAAGCTACCAAATGGTATTAAACCACGAATGAAACTATTTCTCTCAGGGGTGAGCCCTCGCAGCGGGGTGGAGGAAGGATATAGTTGAACTGTAACCATGTGCGATAAGCACAAATAAGTTGGGCGCCAGTGATTCTTTATGATGAACCAAAACAGCATTTATTGAACAGCAGAGCAATAGGAACAATCACCACATTGGAGTGTAATACAGTTACACAGCATGGATGTTGAGCACACAACATAGATACAGATACATACAGCATAAAGGAGCAAATACTCACAGCACCATACATGGGCTGGATCCCTTCAGGCAAGGGGTCATGTCAGCAGTAGTTGAGCTTTGAATGCGAATAGATATACACCAGAATTCAGCAGTTGTACCAAGTGGAACCTGAGGGGAAACCCTATCCCTGAGGTCTGTACACTTAGTCCCTATTTCTGGGTTATGAGTACCCGAGGATCTTAATCCTTCTAAGTCTCCTGTCGGAGCGTGAGCTGCTCAACTAACTACCTATCTATCACTCCTAGAGTGATCTATGACAGAGTATAGCTGTACTTTACTAGGGCCTTTGCGCCTAGGGATCATGCCCATTCCCTTCCAGCCTGCAAGGTTGGGCTAAAGCAATGAACACTGACCGCATGGTTCCCATGACCTCTATACTTTTACACAGTGCCACCTTGTGTACACTGTGAGAAATACAGGGGTTGCATAAGCACAAAAGGTCCCCATTAGGACCCATTAGGCGTCCATATTACTAGGGATGTGCCTTACAGAAATATGTGAGGTTGTCTAATTTTCACATCCCTACATTCTCCCCCTGGTGAATTCCTTCCGTCTCGGCAAGGAACATTTCAAAAACAATATTGAAAATACACTGTCAACACATATGTATAACAATAGGTATTTCAGTTACCATATCCTTCGGTAGCCTCAACAGGTCTACAAGGAGTATAATGGCTAACCTGAAATATATAAGCAGTTAAGGCACATCATGCAAGAAACCTTTTAGAGAAATATCAGTTAAAGCACATTGCATATCAGCTTACTACACCATTACCTTATAACCTCTTAGGGTCACTCCTCAGAATGTACCCAGGTACAATGGCATAGCTGAAAGAAACATATCATTAGCACATTTGTATTATTAGGCATGTACACTTGTCAGTAAACACCTGCAATAAAGGCACAAGTTAGAATACCATATTTCAAACACATTAGTATTCAAGTCCTGTGAAGTCGAACCCACAGTCCTCTTTAATACGCACTTAGGAGGGTAAGGTATAATTGGATTTAGTGAACTAAAACAGTCCATGGGCCTAACTCCAATGGGAGCAATCAAATGAGTGTTTCCTTCTCTTGAGAAAGTTCAGTCACTGAGAAGAACAATAATTGGAGAACAGCCCAAAAATCAGCTGCAACATCACTGAAAAGGAAAATCTCAGATCATGTGAAGAAATCTTGTCTTGGTGTCTTCATAAGGGATATAATATTTAGGATGAGGTTTATCCACCCATTGTCCATCTCCCATATAGACTTCCAAGTTGAAGTATTTAGTTGGATTGTATCTTCCACAACTCTTCACAGCATTTTTCAATATGGTGCGGCCATACCACCATTCTCTCTCTATGGAGCGAAGATATTGCCAATCTTGTTCTCGTCTCACCTTGTCTGGGTTTGTGAGGCAACTGTGATGCATCTTTTCCTTTCGAAGTATCTAATCAATCAGCCAATTCTCATACAACCACAATGGAGCATAAGGCATAAAATAGCCCCAAGCTTTGTGCACATGAAAGTTGATCACCCTCTGTACTCTGGAAACAGATGTGAAAACATTAGGGTCTGCACGTCCAGGCAAAACCCAGAAGTCTTTCTCCTCTTCTGGACCAATCTGTGGAGGTGCTATAAAACTGCGGGGTACAACTGCAGTAGAAGCTGATTTCTCCTTAGATTCAATAGTCTCTGCTTCATACTCTTCCCATCCTGGAGCAGTTCCCAAGGAATAATCATCTTTAGGTTTAGGTAGTGAAGCTGTTAAGTTCTCTTCCTTCTTGAGAGATATCTTGCCCCACTAGTAGTGATAGAGTTTAGCCACAGCAGTACTTTCTCCTGGCTCACTAAGAGTTTGGTGTACCATCACTTTAGGATACACTGGCAATACTGGTTCACTATTAGTGGTTCTTCTACTGTCACATCGAATCTGCTCTGGAACCTCTGACCCAGATTCGTCATCACTATCTTTAGTAATAGCCATCAATTTCTCCATAAGATCTTCATCTTCCTCTAGCAAAGGAGGATCTCTAATAGTTGGAGCTACAGGTGCAATAGGTCCCAATCGGCAAAATGAGAATTTTCTCCAATCTACATCCAGGCTTAGGACTTGAGTAGACGTAGGAACTGCAAGTGCAGTGTAAATGGTAACAGTCAGATCTTTACAAGGTCCTGAATCACTCATCGACACTTTTCGAGGTGAAGAGTTCTCCTTGGTGCATAACACTGAAATAGGTTCTGAGGCAGTATTGTATTCGTCCTCCTCTGAGATAGTAGGTACTTCAATTTTAAAGTTGACCTCCAGTGAGGTATCTGGCTCAGTAACACTTGGCACCATCAAAACATCAGGAGCTTCTTCAACACAGATAGATGTACTTGAAATAATAGAACTGTCAGGCAGGAGCAAATTCTCATCCCCTGACATCGGCACAGGCTGTAAGTTTTTCTCCTCCGAGGATACAAGGACGGCTGCAGAAATAGGAACCATAAGATCTGATGGTATAAGTTCAGCATCAGTAATGGTACTGACATCGGTCTCTCCCCCTGGTGGAATCAATACTGGCTCCGGTGAGGCTAAAGGCATTGTTTGCACCAAAATGTCGCTTGAGCTCTCCGACAATACAGGAGCAGGGATAGCGTGCATATTAACCGTTTCACCGCAATGTAGAATTTCATCGACCACAGCCGCGGTCGCAGGAGTAGTTTCTCCGAGTGAGACAACTACGGAGGGAACAGTGCATTCGGTAGTAGAACCAGCATCAATAGGTGAGAGGATTGAAAGAACTTCAAGTGCCGGGACTTCGAGGGAGACTTGCGCATCGGTATCGATAGTCTCTTGCACATACTTAAACGTAGCCAAAATTAAAGGCGTTGGCCCCGCCAAAGGGTCAGTCTGGTTTTCAGGCTGTAGGGGGATAAGGGTAGCACCTTTTTCTTCTGTCCAGCCGGAAAGTGCTGCTTCACTAACCGCAGCCGCGGTTACAAGAACATCATCGGTAAGTGCAGCATCAGTAATAGATTCGTTTCCGGGACCCGCATTGTTAAAGGCAACAGCCGGGTAAAGTTCGGTTGCGGGGGCTGCAGCCGCTGACACCCCTGGGACCTCTTCTAATTCCCGGTAAACTAGGACAGGTTTGTCGCTCACCTTATCCCGTATCTCGGCCACCAGTGGAAGCTGATCAGCGCGGTGAAAGGGACCCATCCATAATTGAGCACCGCATTGAGTGCAAGATCCAGCCGGACCCGCTAAGGCATCGGATGCTTCCATCTCACATAGGCCACATAACGGAACCATCCCTCCTTGGGCACAAGAAGCGAACGTCCCCTGGAAGACGTACTGGTGCTCGGGCTCCCCACGAGCAATAGTGCGGGACACAGGCTCCATTTTACTGGGTAAAACCTCCGGTACAGCAACAGGTGTATTAACACGCTTCTCCTTCTCTGCTAACTCCAGCAAAGTTGAAGCTAAACTCAAAATGGTGGCAGTACTATCTTCTGGACTAAGACGTCTCGCCATATCTCGGGACACACCTGAGTTAGTTACTTTGGCACGCCCCCTTCGTCTCTTTTGCGCGCTTCTCTTCTTAACCCATGCAGGACCAGACAGGGACAAGGGTAATGGCGCAGTATAATTTTTCTCAACCGCAACCTTTCCTACACGAGGGGGTATTGGCGGTGGAGTTCTAGAGCCACTATCCTCTGGAGGAATTATTTCTAAAGGCTTACTGTAACATGACTCTTCCAATAAAGTTTCACCAGAGTCCATAGCATTATCCAGAAATGGGTTTACCATAGGCGTAGGGACTTTAACTTCGCCTAAATCCTGGACACTGTCGCTATGGAAGAATTCACTTTCCCCCATACTTCCATTAGCAGAAGTTTGATTTATCATAGTAGACTGGAGAGGGATTTTAGGTGAAAGAGGCTCAAACAGAGTCTGGTACAGGCACGGACATCCTTCCTGAGGTGCATAGGCCGGATAAACTTTAGACGGCCATGTCTTCCTATTGGGTTTCTCAGGAACACAGTACAAGAACTGGACCATCCCTTCTTCATCAGAAGGCTCTTGTGTAACATACTCCCAATCATATATATCATAAACCATTAGAGCTAAATTCACAAAATCTACACTAAAAAAGTGTAGTCGGGATCCAATCCTATTTTACAAGGCCAGTCCCATAGGGCAATGGGAGACATAGGAGCCATGGGTTTCTTTTGGTGATTGCTCCGTGTAACTGAAATATCTGCTGTCAGTATTACAATAGGTACACCGCTAAGGGAATAAGAATCACAGACTTTCCCTAAGGTGTCCTTTTTCCTATCGAGTCCGCACACGCAGCACCTGTCACACTAGGCTGCGTGCGGTATTAAAGTTCAACCGTATAGGCCTTACAGGGCTACAAAAATGTCACGAGGCTACAATATTAAGGGACTCCAAAATGTTATCGGCCACAAATCTTCAGAGCTCAAATCCTTAAAGGCCCCACGTTGGGCGCCAAAATGTAGCACTATAGTAAACTGGTGTGACAATAATCAGTTAAAGCTACCAAATGGTATTAAACCACAAATGAAACTATTTCTCTCAGGGGTGAGCCCTCGCAGTGGGGTGGAGGAAGGATATAGTTGAACTGTAACCATGTGCGATAAGCACAAATAAGTTGGGCGCAAGTGATTCTTTATGATGAACCAAAACAGCATTTATTGAACAATGAACATATCCCCGCCGAGATCATAAGGCGAGTATGCAGTGAAACAATATGTACAAACAGCAAGGTACTCACAATACCAATACAATTCAACCCCCTTGGGCATAGACTCAGATCGGAGAATAGAGGAGAGAGGTAACACACAGGATCCAGCTTTATCTCAAATGCAGGCAGGATATTCCTATGTTCCTGATCTTAACCACTTATTCCCTGAATCTGGGTTATTGAGTACCCGAGGATCTTAATCCTTCTAAGTCTCCTGTCGGAGCGTGAGCTGCTCAACTAACTACCTATCTATCACTCCTAGAGTGATCTATGACAGAGTATAGCTGTACTTTACTAGGGCCTTTGCGCCTAGGGATCATGCCCATTCCCTTCCAGCCTGCAAGGTTGGGCTAAAGCAATGAATGCGGTTCCCATGACCTTTATACTTTTACACAGTGCCACCTTGTGTACACTGTGAGAACTACAGGGGTTGCATAAGCACAAAAGGTCCCCATTAGGACCCATTAGGCGTCCATATTACTAGGGATGTGCCTGACAGAAATATGTGAGGGTGTCTAATTTTCACATCCCTACATAGCAATTCAAATTATAGGAAGATGTCTTTATCTGGAACCCTCCGTGATTTTTTGCACATTGCAGACGACTTGTAATTTTTTTTGCATGCTGCAGGTAGGTGAAAGGAACTTTATTCCCGGGGTTACAAATTTCTGGCACTGGGGTTTTTTTTTTTTAATTCTTACTTCATTTGTAATTATTAGGATACATTCGGTATTAAATTAATTTGTGAAAACATATAGAATAATTTCCATTTTTATATCAAGTTGCAAATATCTTATCCAGGTTTCCTGCTATGAAAAGAATGTTAAATAAAAATGATCTGGCAATGTGCACACATGCTCCATTTCTGGGACCAATCTCTTGAGGTGGAAAAACAGCAGCTTGTTTCTGTGCCAAAGCCTGGTGATGCATTTGATATATAATTACCTCTGAAGACAAAGGAAATTAAATATTAAATGCCACTCTCAAAGAGCTTGTCTGCACAAACATCAAGAAAATGACTGCATAATGTATGCAATTGGCTATGTTATAATAAAGAGATCATATATTCATTAAGTTACATGCTACAGACAATACATATCTCGTATGACTACACCAGACTGCCCTAATCATAATTCAATCTTCCTACTGTTTAGAGGCCCCATCAGTACTTAGATGCAGAAACTGTGCTTACTATTCTCCAAATTATAATGCCCACTAATCTCAGTCTCTTTGGTTCTTATAGTTGGACCTATTGTGTATAATCATATTTAAACATTTTATTAGGGGAAATATCATTTAGATTTTATTGAAGCTGAAAAAAAATTATTAAATGTTTACTACAGGACTGTCACCATTATCGTCTAACATGCAGAAAGATGCAATCCCCTTATTAAATGCCAATTTCCCTGCTAGAAGCTACAATAGGTATACAAAGGGATGTTGTAGGAACATTTTTTGGCCTGAAATTTATTTTTCCATTATGTAAATGTACTTGTTTTTTAATTTGTAGTTCTTTTGAGTCATTAAACCAAAGATTGGTGATTAATTAACCACTTGCAAATGCTTATGAATCTATATATAAAAGTTTGATCAAAGACAACAAATGACTTGTGTATCTTGTTGTTGTAGACAACAGTTGAGACGTACTGTAGAGTAGATAGAGTGTTTTTTAAACGTTCTCATCTGAAAAATCTAAGTCAAGGAAACACTACAACAGAATACAGAAAAAAAATTGCCAGAGCTTTGTCTAACCCACACTGTGGCTTTGACCAGCTGCTTGAAATACCCTTGGGCTAGCTCTCAATCTAACCCACAATCTGGAGTTGACCAGCAGCTACAAGTATGGGTTCAATTGTGCAGAATGCTCTGGACCTGGGGTTTTCCGGATAATGGATCTTTCCATAATTCCATACTTTATGTCTACTAGAAAGTCATGTAAACATTAAATAAATACAATAGGCTGGTTTGGCTTCCAGTAAGGATTATTTATATCTTAGTTTGGATCAAGTACTGTGTTATTATTATAGAGAAAAATTTAATCATTATTAAAAATGTACATTATTTGATTATAATGGAGTCTATAGGAGCCAGCATTCCCATAATTGGGAGCTTTCTGGAGAACAGGTTTCCAGATAATGGATCCCATCCCTGTATAAACGATAAAAAGCCAATATTTGTACACAAAGAGAAAAAAGCCAGCACACAGTTTGCCTTAAAAATAATTATTACAAAAAATGTAGGTGTTACTACCACACTTTGGCCAAAATATGTAAGCTCATGTGCCATGTCAATTGGTACCATGTACTTCAATAGAACAGTCTCTGCATGAAATATTTACTGCTACTGAGAAGGAAGCATAGTTCATAGATATTATATAGTTATTGAAAAAGTTTTAGGTATAAGAAGGATTAAGGGATTGGTATGGTTTGCTGAATTTGTAATACTTATGCTGCAAACCAGTTTTTTCTATTGAACAAGTGAAAAAACTTCAGTTGCTCAGCTTTGATCTGTGTTTTTTTTTGACTGGTAATTTCAATGGGCAAGGTTTCTTTTGTTACATATATTCCAAAATCAACCCCATATATACTAATAGCAATGAAAGTGCCCATTGGACAATAGGATACATAGAAGCAGTATAAGGGCCCATACACACGGGCGTTTTGGACCTGCGCTCCCCTGCGTTGCGTTTGGCTGCGTTCAGCCGCAGGGGAACGCAGGTCTAGACGCACCTCATTCTTTTCAATGAGGTTGTACCGACGAGACGCGTGTAAGCGCCGAACGCAGGTTCAGATGCAACATGCTGCATTTTTCCTGTGTTCGGCGCCTACATGCGTTTGTGTGAGTACAGCCCCATTGAAAATAATTGAGTGCGTCTATACCTGTGCTCCCCTGCGCCTGAACGCAGCGAAACGCAACGCAGGGGAGCGCAGGTAAAAACGCCCGTGTGTAAGGGCCCTAAAGATACCCAGTAACCAGCAGAAGGAGTGTTTAAATCAGTCTGAGCTTTTTTTAGTGATGAGCGAATCTTACCTGTTTTGCCAAAAATTCACAAAATGGCAAAAAAAAATTCCAAATGCATTGAAGTCCAGGGGCAACAAATTTTTCACCCATTGGAGTCTATGGACATTTTTTTTTGCAGCAAAACCTGGTGAAAAAAATGTTGCTCATTAATACTAATCAAGAGTTGAGGGGTAGCAGATGATCGAGTGCTGCCCAGCAGTAAATAATTGCATTCTTATGAAAACTGCTCCCATCTGCAGTTACTGCGCTTATAACCCTCTTCCCGATTTCAGACTTTGTGGGAACACACAAGGCTCTTTGGAGACAAAATTGCCTTTGCAGAGATGTTCTGTACCCTGTTGGCCACCTTCTTGCGGTTCCTTCAAACCTCATGTGATGTGACCCCACATAGACTGGTGTTGATGCTGTCAAATTGGACAAACACACCTTCCACAGACCAATAATATGGATATATAGATTGCTTTATTAACTTTAAATGGGCAGTTCACCTTTAAGTTACCTTTTAGCATATTAGGGAATGGTCAATTCTAAGCAACTTTTCAGTTGGCCTTCATTATTAATTTGTTATAGTTTTTCATTTATTTAAATTCTTTTCTGATTCTTTCCCACTTTCAAATGGGGCTCACTGACACCCATTTGAAAAAACAATTCTGTGAGGCTACACACGTATTGTTATTGCTACTTTTTATTATTCATCTTTCTGTTCAGGCCCTCTCCTATTCATATTACAATCTCTTATTCAAATAATTGCATGGTTGCAAGGGGAAACTGCAGCTTGGGAGCTACTGAATAAAAAGCAAACTACCTAAATAAAAATTAAAACCAAACGCTTCTAAATCATACTAAAGTTTAACTCAAAGGTGAACAACTATTAACAAATGGGGGTAAGTGGGCATAATAATTTGCCCAGGTTTAGGGCACAACTATTATGTATATAAAAAAGATGTTTGTATTATACTCAAAAATCATATTGGTATGTTTTTTGGATTCTAATGATGCTGACCTTACAGAGTGTGTTTTTGCATGTAGACTGGGTCACTTACCATTTTAAATAAGAAAAGAGTTGTGATAGATGAATGAAACAGACTAATATATTACTTACAAATAATAGAGTGAAGCTACCAATTCCAGATTTTATACACTGAGCTTATTGCACCAGCCTAAAATTTCCACTTCTCAATAGCACCAATGATCCAGAACTTAAAACTTGTCACAAGGGGGTCACCATCTTGGAAAGTGTCTGTGACACTCACATGCTCAGTGGGCTCAAGCTAAGCTAAGCTTAGGGTTGTAGCAAATTATAAAGCAAAAAATTAGGTTGGTCTGTAACATAAGCTGATGTACAGGGCTGATGATAAAATGATGATGCCAGTTGCACTAATTTCTGTGCTGCCATGTAGAAATGAACTGAAATAATTACTAATCAGGCTTATATTGTGGCATTTATATATTATTTATGTTGTATATTTTGAGTGGGTCCCTAAGCTCAGTAAGAGACAGCAGCACAGAACATGTGCCATGAATCAGCAGAAAAGAAGATGGGAAGTTATTGGGGCATCTTTAAAGGCACAGATCTTCCCTGATAAATGGCTGTGGTTGCCTTGGGCTGGTACAGAAGACCAAAACATAATGTACAATGTTTCTAGCCTACTTCTACAGTTAAGCCTTAGTTCTCCTTGGCTAGCAAATTAATTTTCATTGATTTCACTCTCCTACTGTGCCAATAAATTGTGATTAGATCCTCAGAAGCTGACACATGGTTAGCTACACAGGCAAAAAAAACTCTGCCAAAGTGAGAGTGTCAGAAGTGATGTACTGTAATACAGGAGAGATACACCAGTCAGCTGTTTCTTTCTAACCAATACGATTGGATTTACACCTGTGCTTCAGCATGCTTAGGACTTAGGACCATAGCGCATAGTGGGTTATTGCACATGCAGGCACAGAAACTAATTTTTAATAAATGGATGTCTAAACAGTTGATATGTTTCAGTAGGCCTGAAGCTAGAACCCTTTTAATAGTTGTTCTCAGGAATGCTGTAATGTTATTTTTTCTCCCTATATTATGAAATCCAGCTTTGTGGCTCTAAGCTGACATTAATGAAGAAGAGTGTCATGGAACTCCAAAAAAAAGATAAATATGATCTGTTATTTTAAACGTGCAAACATCAAACGTACGGTGTCTCTACAAAGGCTCCAGCTTACTTTTGGAAACAATACCATTTCTAAATGTGCTCTGAATTTTTTCCCTTTTTTCTTTCTTTTTGCCTAATTACTCACATCAATGATCATTTCTGCTAATTAATGCTATTATTTTCAATGGTAACTTTGTATAGTACAAAGATCCAAGTGAAATTGACTGATTCTGATTTTGTAGTCTAGATGCTTTAAAGCAATACTTTTAAAACTGACTTGATGCCTGGCAAACTGCTTGTGAGAAAATGTTTATTTGAAACAGAACATTGATCTCTTTCACTGAGAAATCATTATCTAAAGACAGAAGAAAGAAATTATTCCTTTGATTAAAAGTACTGGATCTATATATTATATATTTACAGACTAGACATTAAGCCCGTTAAATTAACGGGCGCTAGAACATATGTAGTCAAACATTTATAAAAACAGACTTGTTCCAGTCCAAAAAAAAGTGGACAACCACGGTGGACACCTAGAGTGCTTCTCAGTAGTTTTAAAAATACTACTGCTTCCTAAAGAGTTTGGGCAATGTTTTTGTTTATGGTATAGATCACCCCAGTGTTTTTTTTCCAAAAAAAATGTTTCTCCTACAGAATTTCAGAGGCGACTCTGCCTCAATGTTACTTTTAGAAAAAGAGCCTCCTGACTTTGTCAGCTCAGCATCCCTGTTGCCGTAGCAACGTCGGGGACATGCGCTGAGTGAGCGGGTCTCGCTTCTAACAACGCGAGATTAAAGATAGGAACGGTTGGCACCGCCCCCGCCTCATAATCATTCACGCTTCTTGGTGTCCTGTAGGCGGAGTCAGAGAGTGGGAGGTACTTTCACAGCTATGGGAGGCCAGACAGTAGCTGCTCCTCTATCACCTGCCGGCCAGCAACGCTCTATCCCTCTGCCATTGGGCAGCACAACACAGAGGGGCGGGGCAGCGCACTGGGATTGGCTGCGGCTCTCCCGTGAGGGCGGGGCTTTTAGGCAATAAATAAAGAGGCAAGACGCTCTGTGAGGAGCTGGTGGAAGTCTCTGTCTACCCCGACCCCTCAATTACCTTTACTGACTGCGCCACGGACTCCCCGGGTCACACATCCCACAACTCTAGCTGCTCCTCTGTCACATAGTGCTTGGGCATGTGTACAGCTGACGGTGTAGCGGTGAGCAGAGGAGCGGCACACCGTTATGTAGCGCCGGTCTTTCCATAGTTTGAACACAAAAAATAGAGTGCTCACCTGTTACTCTTTTAACCCTTTCGGGTGTCCGGTGCTTTACAGCATATAAATCCCCCTGCTCCGGGATAAAA
>CM044438.1:51119920-51139640 GCA_024363595.1 Xenopus borealis | reverse complement strand
CTGTTCAGGTGCAACTAATCAAACCCCACCCCCTCAAACTGAGGGGAAACTAACTGCAAAGTAAAGCAGGTAAAGCACACCAAACTTTGATATTTAGCACCAAAAACTACAAAATATATATAAAATAATTAAACAACAGTATTTAAATATACCACCTTATTATAAAATAACAGTTAATAACACATAATTATCATTTTAAGTTGGTTTGTTTGTTTTTAGTTGCATTTTACACTCAGCAGCCTGTTTGAAGCAGCAGTATCTGCCTCTACTGAACTTTTTTTGTCCATGAGATGTTCCCAGGCTCCATTATGATAAGATTACTATACACACTGATTGATTGATTAGTAATATAATGAACACTGGGTGAATTATACTTGGTGTCTCAAATCATCAAGTCTAATGATGAAAATGTATGGGAAATTGAGAAATGTACAAAGTAAGCCAAATTTCGTTTGTTCTAAGATAAGAAGTGCTGTCTCTATTTTCTCAAAGTTAACGCTATTATGTTTAACAGTATTCCATTTAGGTTTGAAGTTGTTCTGAAGGGAAAGCCACTAAAACGTCATTAAATGGGCAACAATTCTAAATAATTTATACATTTACATATTATATATCTGTATTTACAGCATCTAGTATAATTAAGTCAAAGGGAATTGCCTGGCATTTAAACCCTTATGGGTAGTAGAGTCACAGACATCTAATCACAGTGTTTTTATTGAACTTCAGTAAGTTGTTGGCTAAAACTGATGTGTGAAAGTGTGATCCAGTCACAATGGTACCATAATTCTGATTGTGACATGTTAATCTGTCAATGTACATCGCTGGAAATTTGAGTTGCGAAACCACTGGCATAAGGTTGCCAAAGCAGCATTGTATGTCAATAACAAACATGGGATGGTTTTTCCAGTTGGCATTAATGGTGTCTTTCATCCTTTTTTCAAATCCCTTTTTCTTCTCTGTACAAAATTTGTACATTGCTGTTCTGATAGCAGTGCTCCTTTTCCTTTAGATGTAGATAGACAGCTGAGTCATCCTTTCTTTCACCAGTCTCCAGTTTAACCTCATGCAGTTTGTTGACAAATTCAATGGAGTTCTGAATGTGTAGTACTGGGGTGCATACTAAAGGAGCTAAGATGCTGGCATCATATTTAGCAACTGTATTTTTGGGAATGGCATGGAATGGCTTCACCTGGCTAGAGGCAACAGTACAGAGCTGGACGGATGACCTTGTCATTCTAAAACTGTATCAAGCAGTCTGCAAACTTTTTCTTGTAGCTGCTTGTAGGATCCCTTGAATTGTTCATATGTGTCTGAATCATTAAGTAGTGTGGTCACTTTAGTGGGGTAGTCTGAATTGTTCAGTAACACTGTACATCTCCCTTTATTCAGTTGCTAGATAGTGGCACTTGAATCCTTGGCAAGTTATGTCAGAACCCTCCTCCCCTGCAAACATAGTTAGGAAGGTTGAGTGTTGGCATTAGCTAGGGCCGCTTATATGTTCAACCAGATGTTTTCACCCTCAGCAAAATGCATCCTATTATTGAGGATAGAAGATTCTGTGGCAGTGGTGAAATCTACCAATGGGACATAATGTGGGGTCACAGCAAAGTTTTTTCTCTTGGTTAAGACTTCTTTCTTCAGTTCTTTGAGTTCCCTGACTGATACAATTTTTACTTGTAGATACGGGATGTTTTGTGATGTCTTGTACTCCTCCTCATCCCTCCCTGTTGGTTTGTCTGTTTTCTGGACATTGTTGGTACGTGACAATAAACTGGTGATTTTGTTTATCTGACTCTCTTTGAACGTATCTGGTAGTTGTGATGCCAGTGAAGTTACTCTGTCTCACCCGTTCATTTAAGAGTTGTTTCCAGGCTTTCTTTAGGTTCAGTTTGGCCCTTTACCAAAGAACCCAGACATAGGCTACATGGTGTGATTCCCCAAAATCCACATTGTAGATTAAAATGTTAATTATTTCTGTAATCCGCAAGTTTCTGGCCGTCCTCTCAAGTCTCATGTCACATGTTATGGTACCAGTTGCATTTGACTTACTTCTACTAGATACTGTATGTCATGATGTAGATGAATGAGAATCTTCATAGACATCCCTGTGTTTAGCAACTGCAAATAATTTTTTTCCATGCAGCAACTGCCTTAATTTAATCATATTCATAGTTGACTTGGCCTCTCAAGCAATGCAATCAATATTTGCATTGCATTTTAAATCATTATGTTATATAGACAAACCAAGATGAACACAGCAGACCAAAATTGTTTACACTATTTACTTAAAACTAGAGCTTTCGAACCAACATGCAGCATTATGCTAAATTTTAGATAAACATAATTGAAACACTAATTTCTTGATGGATTGTGGCCCTTAGTAAGATAATTCACTTTTTTTATATTGCAGAAAACTCTAAAAGTTCAATTGTCTTTGACATTATTCTACTAAATAGTGTATATCATGACCTGAATGAGTATCTAGACATCTCTGTATTGCAAGGCTGCAAGACCACTTGTCCAATGGCAAACTATAAAGGACAACACCACCTTGCATCCACAGGAGCTGCAATCTGCACCTCAGGGTAGATTTCATTTGTTCATCTAGCACAAGTTGCAGCCAAACCCCAAACTTACTTATACATAAATGCAAATATAACCAAGTTCACACATGGAGAACAAATATAATAACAAGTATAAATATTAAATTATACATTAAATGAGGAATGTATGCAGATATTTAAAAAAAAAACAGCTATTATTAACTAACAGACTGATGATATAGCTTCACAGTACTTTAAGTAAAAGTTGTGTTTACCTCACCCCAAAACTCAGTCAACATCCTGAAAAATAACAGCAAAATTGTTGGCAGCAACAAGATGTTAGTTCTGGCAACAACAGCTTTTTGGCAAGGAGTATAAATGCAGAAAATAATAAAGTCAATAAAATATAACATGAGAAGTTGTGACTAGTGGCAAGATGTAACTGGCAGCTGATGAAATGAGTAGTAAAATATAAAGTGACATCAATACAGATATGTATTGAAACAACCGTTGGGCAAAAACATAGATGATTAGGTACAGTTTTCCAATTCAAGAAACCAAAATAAGTTGTGTTATCTGTAATAGGACATAATGCATGAGTATATTGTAACATATGGAGGCAGGTCACCCATCTTTACATATTAAACTACCTCTTAATTGTTTATCTTGGTTGGGTTTAATGGAGTTGAATACAATTCAGTTAAGGGCTGTACAACAGTGTAACCAGCTGAACCAATTGAACCAAAACACCTTGTTTTGAACAAGAACCAATATTTTGATCATCTCTCTATATGATTTTAAATAAAACTCTCAAAATATTTTTGTGTATTTGAAAAAAAGTAAACAGTAAAATGTTAAAGATTTTTTTCTGGATCAGTTAATAGTGCTGCTCCAGAAAAAATTATGCACTGAAATCCATTTCTCTAAAGAGTGAATTGATTATTTTATATTTAATTTTGAAATCTGACATGAGGCTAGACATATTGTCAATTTCCCAGCTGCCCCAGTCATGTGAATTTTGCTGTGATAAACTTTAGTCACTCTTTAGGGTGGTGGCACACGTAGCTTTCCATGGAGATTAGTTGCTCAGCGACAAATCTCCTTTTTCCTCATGATGAAAACCAAAGTGATCCGAGTGCCAACCTGCCAGTGATTCCCATTGTAGCCAGTGGGAAGGCATTTTGGGGACATTAGTCATCTGAAGAAGAGGAGATTTGTCGCTGGGTGACTAATCTCCCCACAAATTGTCACGGTCGGCACCAGATACCAGAACAAATGCCAAGCACCCTGGTCTCGGCTCGTGCTTCACCAGTAGTGTGACCGCCTTTGGCTTCGTTAAGAGCCCTTAGCTACTCAGATGCCACCTGGACTTAAACGAGAGGTGCAGGGCAGGAGTTCTAGCCAGCGTTGGGGCACGACTGTAAAAGAAGTCTTTAAGGCCGAAGGTCATGGTACAGACAGGAGTTAGGCAGATACGTGGTTAAACAGGCTGGATCGAGGCAGGCAGACAGCAAGGAACATCAGGCAGGCGAGGGTCAAAAACAGGTGATCAATCAGATAGAGATGAGGCAAAATCGGTGGTCAGATAACAGGATCGGGTCAGGATACAGATAACTGCGTAGTCAGGAGTCAGGCAGGGTCAAACACGGCAAACAGGAACACTCAGAAGCTTTTCAGCACAGATACGAGGCACCAGGAACAAATCCTATCACGGGCAAAGTAAAACACCAAAATGCCCCTTTAAATATTTAAAATTTTGCGCCATTGCACGTCAGCGCGCCTGTGCCTTTAAATGTTGGCGCGCGCACTAAGGAGCCGGCAGGGAAAGAAAGCTGTGCGGCGGGCGTCCCTGCGGATGGCGGCGCGGCGGGTGTCCCAGCCGCACCGGTAAATTATAATTCCTTACACAAATGCTACGTGTGCTAGCACCCTTACTGCTGTGCTGAAAGTTAGAGTGATATCACAACCCTTCCTTCCCCCACAGCAACCTAACAACAGAACAATGGTAAGATTAACAGATAGCAGCTCCCTAAAGCTGGCCATAGACGAAAAGATTTTTGAAAGATCCAATTGTTATCGTGAGACCACGATTGTCTCAAAACAATCGTTTAAATGCCTGATGTGTCCATCAACTAAAAAGACCATTTCAGGCAATATTGCCAGCAAAACTGAAGGATCGCAGCTTGCTTGGCCCTGCAAACATAGGTAGATTGCGTGGGGACCGATAAAGATTTTCTAACCTGGCCGATCAATCATCAGACCAATGTCGGACGAAAAATCGTAAGATGAATGATCGTTGGTATCCCACTAACCGCACAATAATTTGACAGATTGGTCGGACTTCCCTAAGATCGGTCGTTTGGCAGGGAAAGATCGTTGCGTCACCACGAATTCGCCCCTGGCGAATAAATTCTCCCATCACTACTTGCAAACTATGTCAAAGGCATCAATGGTCTGTCCAGTCCTACTTTCATCAGATTTATTAAGAATTCCATTGATTAATTATACATTTTACATGGGGACTACATTTTACCTGCAACTTCTTGCTTTCAGTGTAAGGCTGACCAAACCAGAGATGACTTTGACAACCATTTGGGAGTATTTACCTTGAAAGCAACTTGCAGGTAAAACATAGTCCTTGTGTAAAATGTATAATAAAGTAGCAGAATGCTTGGTGCACTGTATTGTCAACATACAGATGAAGCCACTTGGATTTGTGTGATAAATGAGTCATGATTCGGGATAAACTGAAGAAACTGTGCTTATTGTTATTGGGTCAAACAAATCCTAACATCCCTGGTAAGAAATACAAGCTACTTACAGAACACCACAGATCTCTTAAACAAACTAGCAAATATAGGATTGTTACTGAGGGCAAAATTTTGGCAACAATGGATGGTGAATCCCTATACACCAACATATCCCACAAAGATGGAACAGCAGCATGCAAGGAATTACTGCAAAATCTACCAGCTGATACTGTTCTAAGTCTAATTGAATTTACACTTAAACATAACTATTTCTTGTTTGGCCAAGAATTATACCTACAGCACATGGGGACATGTTTGGGAACCGGCTTTGCAACTCAATATGCCAACCTTTTCATGGCAAAACTAGAACAAGATTTCCTTGCCTCCTGTCCCATTAAACTCCTTGCGTACCTCCGATATATTGATGACATCCTCATCATTAGGAGAGATACTGAGCAAAACTCATCCAGTTCCATGAACAGTTTAATAGCTATCACTCCACCACCAACCTCAAATTAGCCCACTCCTCAAACCACATCCACTTTCTGGGCACAACTATTTACATCAAAGACAATACCTTACATACCACCATATATCGGAAACCCACAGATAAACTGTCCTACCTGATGTATGACAGCTTCCACCCAGACCACACAAAACACTCCATCATCTACAGCCAGGTCATATGCTATAACTGAATCTGTTCTAACACCTCAGAAAGGGACCAGCACCATGAAACCCTCAGAAAACACTTTATTGAGAGAGACTACTGCCCAAAGGTTGCAGACCACAGCATACACAGAGCCACCAAGGTCTCTAGAAATTAACTACTAAAATACAAACAAAAAAGAGAAACATATTTGGTACCGCTTGTCACAACCTACAACCCACAGCTAATTGTACAATTTAAGTATACATAAATAGGTAAACCATTTTATACTCAACAGTTTAAAACCTTATAAGATAGCTAAGATGGCGCCGGTGTATGGCGACATTTATGTGTGCTGCATGTTTTACCTGGATTGAGCGTGTGCGTGTGCTGTATGTTTTGCCTGGATGCTGGCACAGTTTCACAGCTCCCTGGGAGGCTGTTAGAAGAAGCCGGCCACAGAAGAGTGAGGGGGGGCAGGAGCTGCCACGGAGGAGCATGGAGGAGCGCAAAGAGCTGGAGTTGCTGCGGAAGTGCTCAGAGGACAGGAGCCTTAGTAAGTATCGGAGAGGCTGCTGCTTGGGCTGCTTTAGGCTGCTGAGTGGCTGTCCCTGGATCGCAGTGTGTGTGCACCTGTGTGCACCTGTGTGCACAGTTTTGCTTCTGCTTGTCCAGTATATCTGCTTTCTCAATTTAGCCCCTGAAGACTGGTCCTCGCAGTGACCTTGAGATCTTGTGGTACAACATCTTATAGATGTACTCTTCGTAAAAGGGCCCGCTTGTTGCTTGACGTGAAACCTGCCTGTGGAAACCCTGTAAACCCTGCCAGTGTTATAGGGTGAGTGCTATTTTTCAGGGGGCATTTTTAAGGGAGCTATAATTTGAAAAAGGGGGCTTTTCCATACTGGACTGTGCTTGCCTTATGATGTATGATCGGAATACATTGCTTTATTTATGGACTTGGGCTCCATGTTTAGTGGAACGTAATGGTGGGCTGAACTTCTCTAAGCCTATTATATTTATAACAATTATTGTCACTGCGGGGGACTGCCTTTGTCCATGAGGAAAGTGTGTGGGAGGAAACGTGGGAAAAGAGCAGTTGTATTCCTGCGAATTAAGAGATGGCTGTCATTAAACTCTAACTCGTCCCAAGGGTGGACCAGTTGGTTCTCTTTGGTGAAGAGTCTGCTTCAGCCCTTAGGTCAGGCTATTACTCAGCACTCTTTGGAGGAACGATATGTTTGGTTACAGCCTCTTTCTAGTTCTCCTTGTCAAGTTTTTCAATCAAAATTGCGTATTAAGCCAGGAGGGATAAATTGGAGTAATCTTCGCATTATTCCCTGTGTTCCGCTGTCTGAACTAAGTTGTTGCTTGGAGATCAAGGCAGCATTAATAAATGCCCATTCGATATCAAACACGACTTTCATTTTTAATGAGCTCTTGTTGTCTAAGCGCTTGGATTTCCTTTTTTTAACAGAGACATGGATGCGGCCTGGGGAAAATTACTGTTTTTCGGAACTGTGTCCAGCGAATTATTCAGTGTTGAAGTGCCCAAGATAATCTGGCCAGGGTGGTGGTATTGCAGTGGGTTTTAAGAATTTTTTAAATTGCACTGTTGTACAGTAAAGTAACTTTAAGTTTTGAAATGTTGGCTTTTAAAATATGATGGTTTTATAACAGAATTTTCTGAATTGCTATCTGCTAGTGTACTTGACAGAATTTTTATGATTGGGGATTTTAATATTCATGTTGATATGAGAACTCTTAAATTTAGTTTAATCGTTTAATTTTTTACAGCATGTATCGGGTCCTACACATAATCGGGGACATACATTGGAACTAGTTTTATCTTTAGGGCTGTCTTTGAATCAATTGCATTTAGAAGATTTGTTCATAACTGATCATAAAAGTGTTATTTTTAATTTAAACAATTTGGAAAGGAAACCTAGATGTCTTAAACATTTCCAAGCTTTAAATTTTTTAAATAAGATTGAGCATATTAGAACTAATATGTCTTTCTCAATATTAGGTTTGGAAATCTTACCCCCTCATGAGTATAAAGAGGTTTTAGATCAGTTTGCCCAAATATCACTAGAAGAACTGAGGAAGATTGTGCATCAGTTAAAATCTTCCTTTGGTATCTCTGATATTCTTCCAGTTAATTTTTTAAAGAAAATTTTTGATTGTATAGCCCCTCAGGTTTTGGATATTGTAAACGTCTTGTTGTTATCGGGTTGTGTTCCGGATTGTTTTAAATTGGCCATTGTTCAGCCCCTTTTAAAGAAACCCAATTTGGATTCAACGAATTTAAATAATTATAGACCAATCTCAAAATTACCATTTCTATCAAAGATTACGGAGAAGGCAGTCTTCAATCAACTGATACAGGTGATGGAAGATAATGATATGTTTGAAAAATTCCAATCAGGTTTTAGGCAAAAACATAGCACTGAGTCTGCCCTTATGAGAATTTTAAATGATTTATTAATGAGTGCTGATATGGGGGATGTTTCTGTGTTAGTTTTACGGGATTTGACAGCAGCTTTTGATACAGTGGACCATGAAATTTTGTTAGAGAGGTTGAGGAATTGGGTTGGGTTGTCTGGATCAGCACTAGGATGGTTTGGATAGTATTTATCTAATCGAAAATTTCTGGTGGTGGTAAATTTCTCCAAATCGTCAATTTGTGATCTTTCTTGTGGGGTCCCTCAGGGATCGATCCTTGGCCCACTGTTATTTTCTATATATATGCTGCCTTTGGGCTTTTTAATTCGTAGGTTTAATATTTCTTTTCATTTTTATGCAGAAGATACACAGCTTTATTTTTCTTTCAGGCGAAATGATTGTAATGCTTTGAATAACCTTGTGGAATGCTTAACCGCGATTAAAGCGTAGCCGGAGAGTGAAGAGTTAGTGAGAGGACTAGTGTGACTGTAAAGGTCATGTATCTCGGCTAGCTTCCTTGTGCCTCAGGCACCAAAGACTATCTGTCTTTATAATAAGCACATAGCGAGAGCAACAGATTCCCCCTTGTATCACCCTTCCAGGTAGATTTATGCTAATAGGTACGAAAACAGCGTGGGGTAGGTAGCGAATTCTAACTAGTTTGTGCCTCAGGCACCGGTCCCCCGCTATCTCACAGTCTTTGTCGCAAATTCACGCTGCCCTGCTATCACCCGCTCCCTTAACAAAATAGCACGAGGGTATGGGATTGGTGTGTGGCCCTGCAGGTATCAGAATAAAATGCGCCGACGCGCGTTTCGTCCAGTCTTTAGTCTCCCACAGTAACGGAAGGTGCTCCCCTATGCTCTCTCTTTTCTCCATATAGATTTTAAAATACTATTGATGACTTATCAAGCTCTAAATAATGGAGCTCCTAAATATATGTCGGAGTTACTGACTGTACAAAATGGCACTGGATTATTAAGATCCTCTAGTTATGGACTTTTAAAAATTCCAAGAACCAGCCTGAAGGGGAAAGGCGATTGTGCTTTTGCTGCCTATGCTCCTAGATTTTGGAATAATTTGCCACTGTATATTAGATAGGCTAGTTCTGCTGATATTTTTAAAAGTCAACTGAAGACTCATTTTTATATTTTGGCTTTTAATTAGTATGGATCAATGTATTGTATTTACTATTACTGATGTGTGGGTTTAAATGATGATTCATTTTTCTTTGTATTTTAATTGATGTAATTTTAATTTAGTTTGTAGTTGTAAAGCACTTTGTAGCTTTGCTTTGAAAGGTGCTATATAAATAAAATTTTACTTATTTACTTACTAAAGGCCCTTAGTAAAATAGCTAGAGAGTTACAGGGCACAATACAAAAAGACACAAGACTACATACTATATTTCCTGGTCCACCTCTTCTGGCATTTAGGCAATCTCCAAACCTAAGGAAATTCATAAGAAGTTCACTTTCAGGAACCCACCCACGTGGAAGAAAAAGATGTTAGACATGTCCACACATCCTCTCTGCAGACAGTACCAATTCCTGGCACAATAGCGGAATGCTACGTACACGGCTACTACACTTGTTCATCCAGCATGTGGTTTATGCAATAACATGCACAAAGTGTCCAACAAGAGGCAATTACATTGGTGAAATTGGACAAAGCCTCAGAAAAAGTACCAGTCACTACTAGTTCACAATAAACAATAAAACATGGACACACCAGTAGGTAAAGATTTTAATACCCCCACACACAGTATGGATGACATCCATATTTCTGTTATCAAACGCAAAAGAGAAAATATACACAAGTGTGGGAATACAAACAAAAATTCATGACTGAATTTAGGCCATGAATTTACAGCATGGGTAATTACTAGGGATGGCGCGAACCGCGGAAAAAATGTTCGCGAACATATTCGCGAACTTGCGACAAAACGCGAACTGTTCGCGAATATTCGCGAACCCCATAGACTTCAATGGGAAGGCGAACTTTAAAAGCTAAAAAAGACATTTCTGGACAGAAAAATGATTTTAAAGTTGTTTAAAGGGTGCAACGACCTGGACAGTGGCATGCCAGAGGGGGATCAAGGGCAAAAATGTATCTGAAAAATCCATTGTATAAATCCATATAAATGCTGAAAATAGTCGCAGCCACTGAAGCACAGAAAAAATACGCCATATAAATGCTGAAAATAGTCGCAGCCACTGAAGCACAGAAAAAATACGCCATATAAATGCTGAAAATAGTCGCGCAACTATATAAATGCTGAGAATAGTCGCGCAACGATGCGCGAACCCAAAATGGCGAACGTCGCGCGACGTTCGCGAATATTTTGCGAGCGCGAACAGCGGATGTTCGCGCGAACAGTTCGCGCCATCCCTAGTAATTACCCATAAGACTAGAAAGAGATGCATAATTTATTTCTGTGGAGACAACTACTACTACAGGAACCTGTTATCTGTTTCACACCTAGACTACTTTGCATAACCCACCTCCCTAGAAATCCGTCCCTGCTTACAATACAAATTATGCTTTTGTGTTATTTCTCATTTTGTCTCTTACAGTTTTTTGTAAACAAAATGCTGTTTACATGTCAGTGCCAGCATTGCTTCTTTGTAGCTTTGAAGAAGGAATTGCAGAGTTCTGAAAGCTTGCTGTGATTATCATCTTAACCAATAAAGTTATCACCTTTACACCACTTTTGTATGCTTCATATCAAAAGCTCTACCCTATAACTTTTTCAACGGGCTAACACGGTACAAAAAAGCTACCTGGAATCTAAAGTCTTCTAAACACATTTAATGCATTTATCCTTTTCATTAGCATACCAAAGCACCATTGTTCACAATGTGACGCACGGGGATGGTCTGTTCCCTGCACTAAACTTCTTGCCACAGGTCATCATATCTAGTGTACTTCAAAATATTGGCAGGTGTTAGTCTGGCATAACATCAAGATGCACATTTATCAATGTTTTTTTAAACTGAGATGAATTCGATTTTACTCGAACTTCAATTATTTATTTAAAAAATTTTATATTTAAACTCGGGAACTTTACTGACTGGAAAACAAATAGAATTCAAATCGGATTCAACCAAACTTGATTCAAAAATTCCAAATTTGTCCCTGCACCTCTCCCATTATTGATTATACAGTAATTCCTAAATTCTTAAAAGACCAGAGTATGATATATCTCAAAAATCTAATAAATATTTATTTGACAGTTCTGACCATAAAAAAAATCTAAATTATAAATTCTAATTTTCTATTTGACCCTTAATAAATCCGTCCCTAAGTATAAAACTTCATGATTTTATTTTTTGCTTCTTGCAGTTGCAAATGGCAATACCCAAGCAGGTACAAGGGGCCGAACATTTCTAATAGATAGTACCACAATTTCATCATTCACAAAATTAACATTCACAGAATGTATGGGAAGCACCATACACTGTGAAAAATAAAGATTTTTGAATGAATATGTTAATTTTACCATGATGTTGTACACTTTGCATCTGCAGTACATTAATTATTGTCAGAACATCAAATCATCTTTTCTTCATTCAAAATAAAAATCAAGGACATTTATGTCCTAACCTGTTACATTTATGTCCTAACCTGTTTTTTTTTTTTAATGTATTTTAAATTGCGAGGATTATATGCAAAACTACTTATTTACACTGCCTTTTAAGGCAAGGTTGTAAAAGGAAACAAGCTCATAAGAGTCCTGGGTATTCTACCTCAAAGCTTTTAAAAATGTTTTCACTTGTGTAGGTAAGGTATGTTATTTAATTTCTAATTGTACCAATGTATATTTAGAAAAGTTTGCTACTTTTGTGGAAAAGGGCTAATATTATATTTGTTAGCAAATCACACAGTGCTGGAAATTAAAAGATAAGGGTCCCTTTAAAGCAACCTTGAGAGGACATAATGAAACATGCAAATAGGTAGTCATTATTGCATCTCAAACTATTTTATACTGAGGTCTTGTTCCATGAGTTATTGAATATTCTAATACTGCACTGCTTAAATATTGTCATGACAGTCGTAACCATTCAATAGATAAATGCTGTTAATGAAGCACTTCAGGCACCCAAAATAAGTCTCTGTGATGTTTATGACCAATATAAAGCAAGCTGCATAACAGCTCTAAACCAATTTGGACTTTGTTTGGATCCCCTGGATTTTTCTTTATTTTTTCCATGAAGTATTGTAAACCTCAGTCTCAGATTGTTGTTGGAATAATTCAACAAATAGAGATATTTTAACCCCATTGATGACTGAAAGAAAGAAGGTTCACCACACATCCACATATTTAATTTCATAGTATTACCATCATAAAACATAATGTAGAATTGGTTCCCTTAAGTACAGTCTTTAGTTTGTATTGGAGCCAGCATTTAATGCTGCACAACCCTATTTATTTATTTAGTATAGATTGTTTTACACTTCATTATTTGTTTTTTTCAAATTTATGTCCACTAGAGTTGTATTTGTCTTAAAGAACAAGTAAACATTTTTTTTTTCTATCTGTAAATTTGCTCTAAACAGCCCCCCAGATTAATGTACCTTAGTCCCTGCTGCAAGTCTGCTCTGGTTTCTGTGTTATCAGCAGTTTGTTTCCCCTTCTTCCTGGTGCAGAGTGAAGCCCCACCCCTTAGCTTACTGAGCTGACCTTATCTCTGTGACTAGTCCTGGAGATCATTTGCTGCTGTGACAGAGCAGAGACCAGTGTGTGCAGCACCGGTAGCTTTTTTTCTCTCCTCATGTGCACTCTCTGCTCCTTCTGGTTCATTCCATATCACAGCAGCACTGAGAGGAATATTTCTCTGACACTGCTGATGTACTGTAAGTAAAGTAACAGCCCTTTCTCAATTTATAACACATTTTATAATGCTATTGATGGCTATGCCTGATCTTCTGTCTGGTTATGTAAAGAATAAAGCTGATGTTTTACTGATTTTGATTAACTCATTCATGTGTCCCTTTACTGATCAATTTCTGTACAAAGCTATTTGATTTTTTCTTTTTCCATTTCTGCATACTGACATAGATTAACTATGGTGGTTGTGCAAGTGATTGTTGATGAGGCTGGGGGAGCTGATTTATTATCAGTTAGAATGGCAAGTGGGGATTTTATTTAGAATCAGAATGGCAACCTGTTCTGGGAGTTGTTCATTACAGTGAATGTTCAGAGCCTTATGCAAGAAATTTTAGTGATGCTGGGGGAAACTAACTAATCATTTAGGGTACAGTGGAATGTGTTAGAATTAGATTGGCAGTAAGTTGTGGCATTTGCAATTTATAGTAAAGGGATTTGTGCAGAGTGCACATGAAGAGAAATAAAAAGCTGCTGGTGCTGCACACACTGGCTCCCTCTTCCTCTCTATTGTGTAACAGCAGCAAATGGACTGCTCAGTAAGCTAAGGGGCGGGGCTTCACTCTGCACCAGGAAGAAGGGGAAACAAGCTGCTGATAACACAGAAACCAGAGCAGACTTGCAGCAGGGACTAAGGTACATTAATCTGGGGGGCTGTTGTTAAGGCTGTCTGTATATCATATACTATATACTATATAAAATCACAATTTGCTTTTTTCATTCTCTCAGCATTTGCTTATAATTATATGTCAGGTTGACCTAGCAAAGTACCGAAAAACACACAGCAAACACAGATTGTTTGCTTAGCCTTGGTACCAGGGGACATCATACCCCAAGGATTAGGTAAACGGTTACTCATACTATCGTAAATAATGCTCTTCTCTAATTGGTTGTAAGGGGACCACCACCCTAAACCACCTTCTAATAATTATTGACTAATTATGTATGTACTCGATCTATAAATAAATGAGTCTGTCTGCTAAGATGGTAGAACAGAACCAACCAGATACAAAATGGGTCTCGTCTCTGTTCTCTCGCAATTGCGATTCTTCTTTCCCTGCAGTCGACGTCTCAGTTCCTACCTTGACACTGTTTAGAGCAAATTTACAGAAAGAAAAAAAAAACATTTACTTTTCCTTTAAAATAAATTTTTGTGTAATAAAGTTATATATATATATATATATATATTTATACTTACAGGTTCAGATTACTTCAGTGATTTTAGGATTGCACTTTTTGAATTAATACCAGTATAATATGTGATTGTTGCACCATGACATTTTGGGGCAAATTCACTAAGATCTGAAAATTTGACAGCGTTGGCTTCGCTAGCGTTAGCCACACTTAGCCAGACGAATTTTCGCCAGTGCTACGCAAATTTACTAATTTACGCTCAAGTTGGTGAACGGTAGCGTAGTTGCGCTAGTGTTACTTCGCTAGGCAGACCGCAGTTACACTAGCGAAGCCTAATTTGCATATGGCGGGAACTTTAATGTATAATAGAAGTATTATATATATTATTATATTATAAGTATTTTACAGCCACTACATTCCACTACACAAGCCCAGGAAACCTTTAATAAATTAAATAAAGTTGTCCTATAGCCCTACATGTGCCCCCTGTATAGTTGTGTTGCCATATGTTAGTAAATGTAGGGGGGAAGGAGGGTAACCCCCCCAAAAAAATCGATCTTTTACAGACTATCACCCTCCAATGGTAAAACACGCCAGCGTTTTTTTGGGACTTGGAAACATGTTTAAATTTTTTTCAACCTCCTATCTATTTTATTGAACTTTGCCTGGTCTGACCAGGTGAAGTAAAGTCTAACGTAAGGAAAAATGATTATCTTAGTGAATTTGCGTAATTACGATCCTTCGTCAGTGCGCAACTTCGCCTGGCGTAAGTGTGAGTAGTTGCTCATGTCTATCTACTTCGCTAGCGAAAATTCGCCAGAGCCGGTGTTAGTGAATTTCCGAAGTTACGAAATGACGTCACGCATTAGCACTATCGTTAGACGCTTTGCGCTTTAGTGAATTTGGGCCTTAATAATCTGCAGTTCATAAGGAGACAAAATTCTCATTTATAAAGCATTCTTGGTAATGTAGGGTTGTCCTAGAAACATGCAAATAATTAAGGTCTTGATTTAAAGGTTGAAGGATATACTTTCATTCATGGCAGAACAATATTTTTGGAAGAATATTACACTGAGTAATTGGAATTGGAGTTGTAGCATGATTAGTAGTCTAAGGGGCACATTAACTAAAGTTTGAATTGATTCAAAGTGAAAATTCGAATCAAATTCAAATTTAAAATTCTAATTTCCAATTTATTTTTGGGCTTATTAGACTATCAAATAGCCCAAAATTCGATTTGAATTGGACAAATTTGAAAATTCGAATTTGATTGTTGAAGTACTGGCCCTTTAAAAAAAATTTGATTTAACAATTCGGCAGATAAAACCTACCAAATTGCTATATATCCCTTTGGGAAGGTCCCATAGGATTTTTTCAAGTTTTTTTGATTGAATGATTTTATCGATCGATTTAATTTTTTATATTCGATCGTTCAATAATTAGAATTGAGTTTAAACCCCTCGAATTCGAAATTCAAATTTGAGGGGTTTTAATTAAAATTTAATTAGAGGGTCGAATTCGAGGGTTAACCCTCAAAATTCGACCCTTAGTAAATCTGCCCCCTAGTGTACGTTTTGTTATATGGTTGCAAATGTATAAAAGGAGGTGGATTTAAACATGTTGCATATCTAGTGGTTCAGGATTTAGAGCAGGAAATTGCAGCTCTACCAAAAAGAAACAAGTAAAAAGTGATTTCTGGTCACTATACAAAAGTTACCTAGGATAAATAGTACTTAGGGGCATATTTATTATGCTGTGGAAAAAATAGAGGGATAATACACCACTGAATTTTGCATATCTAGTAGTTCAGGATTTAGAGCAGGAAATTGCAGCTCTACAAACAAGAAACAAGTGAGAAGTGATTTCTGGTCACTATATAAAAGTTACCTAGGATAAATAGTACTAAGGGGCATATTTATTATGCTGTGGAAAAAATAGAGGGATTATACACCACACGCACATACAAGGCTTTGATGTGCAAAAAACTGAGTGAATTTTCCGCTGGAAGAAATGTAAAATAACAGTGGCAAATGTGGTGAATGGCATACAAAATTACACACACCTTCATAAATATGCCATTTATTTTACACAGATTTTTACACCATATTTTGGCGAATTTTGTTTTACACATCATTAAAAATATGAGGAGTATTATAAGGCAGTTGAGTAACAGAAAAAAATTCTGTTGGAGGTAAGTGGAAATAGAGACTGATTCTGTAACTGTGCATTTCAATATGTTTGCCAGATTATGCAGAAATGATAGCTGCCTAATTTTAAGAATGACAGTCCTAGATAGGACCAGAATTTTATAAAAGAGACCAGCATCTCTATTAAAGCAGTTATAAGACCAGGGCCAGGTCCAGGTGTTGTAGTAATCTAGGTAGGTAATATGTTTCCATAATTACTGACAATTTGCTGTCTCAAAGATACATGGTTGATCAGGTACAAACATTGACTTCGACAATAATTTAGGATTCTTAAAAATGCAGTGCTTAAAAAAATCAAATTGCTTGTCGGTGGAAGGGATCTCTTGTGGTTGAGGACAGGAAGAGTTTAAAAGTTTAAAGTAGAAAAAAGGAACCTGGTCAAGAAACTGTATAACCCTGATAAGATTAAAGGGATATTGTCATGGGAAAAAATGTTTCTTTTTTTCAAACTGCATCAGTTAAAAGTGCTGCTCCAGAAGAATTCTGCATTGAAATCCATTTATCAAAAGAACAAACAGATTTTATTATATTTCATTTGTGAAATATGACATGGGGCCTGACATAGTGTCAATTTCCAAGCTGCCCCAAGCCATGTGACTTGTGCTCTGATAAACTTTGATCACTGTTCACTGCTGTACTACAAGTTGATGTGATATCACAGCTCCTTTTCCCCCACCAGCAACTTAACAACAAAACAATGGTAAGGTACCAAGATAACAGCTCCCTAACACAAGATTACAGCTGCCTGGTAGATTTAACAGCACTCAATAGTAAAAACCCATGTCACACTGGGTTCCATTTAGTTACATTGAGAAGGAAAAAAACAGGCTGCCAGAAGGTAAGTTCCCTTCCTGCTGGCACAAGTCACTTGACCAGGGGCAGCTGGGAAATTGATAAAATGTCCAGCCCATGTCAGATTTCAAAACTGAATATAAAAAAATCAGTTTGCTCTTTTGAGAAATGGATTTCAGTGCAGAAGTCTACTGGAGCAGCACTATTAACTGATGCGTTTTGAAAAAAACATGTTTTCCCATGACAGTATCCCTTTAAGGAACTCCACATGAAAGGAGTGATTGGCAAGAATAACTGTTAAGAAGATCCCATTGTTACAATTAAATTGATCATAACCATAAACCAAGGGATATTTTTAACTATTTAGAGAGAGCAGAAGGTATTAAAAGTGGAGCTGCTAGCCCTTATACAAATAAAATTAAAGCAGAAATGTGAGGCTAGAAATAGGGAAAGAACGTTATCATCATAATTATGCTACAAATCTTTCAGTTTAGTGAAGGAAAATTAAGCCTTGGTAAATGGAAAAAGCTTTGTGATTAGGTCAAATTGTAATTAGAGGTGATTTCATTTAACCAGACATTGTAATGGGATAACCGAGTAATCAGGTTTGTGAACATACTAAATTTCACCATTTTGTTGCAGCTAGTTTGGAAGCATTTAGGAAATATTGATGGTCTTCATTATGGTAATGTTGCAGTGATAAACGCACTATATAAAGGAGTCTTTTTACAGTTGTGGGTGCATAGAAGAGTTGTGTGAATCAATGGTATTCATCAATAGCACTGCTGCTCCTTGAACTTAAACTTGGTACTGTTGTCTTCATTATGCCTCCTGTTGCCAATTATACATGTGTGCCTATTGACACTAGAGGACCCTAGAGGTCCCTCCACCTTTGAAGTGCTGGTTGCTCCAGATTTTCCACAGCAGCATGTCTATAGATGCAAAGGTGATATCACAGTTGCGCATATTTTGATGCCTCAGATTCAACCTCATTGCGTCTCCTGCTTCTGCTGGAATTACATATATACATGCTGCATTGTGGGTAAAATTTAACTTGCATCCACAATGACACTTTGCATACTACACTTGTGGTTGTATTTGACAGCGTCAACGATTAAGCTTGTTAAGAGTATTAATTCAGATATTAAAACAACTTCCTATAGATGTATGGGTGAGCCTTCAGTATCAGGCAAGCTATTATAAAAGCTGGAGGGGGACTAACATTTTGCACCTCCAGTAATCACAACTTTTCTTCTCCTTTAAGTTGGCACACATGCATGAAAATAAATAATTGTTTTAAAGAAGAGCTTTTGTAGAGAGAGCAATTAATCTTTCACATAGTGACCAACATCTTGGAGATAAGATGCCTCATAAGAATCAGTCGGCTCACTGACCTTGCATGTAAAAACAACAGTAAGATAACATAGATCATCCTCTGACTCCATTGAACTGTATCGTTAACATCAAGCTAACAATATACAAATATATACTATAAAGCCAACTTGAAATTTTTACACCTGCTCAAATAAAAAATTGGTACCAAAACATTATTTAGGCATACACATCAAAATCAAATATTAAAATCAGAAAATCATAGAAAGGAGAAGTAATACCACTATGATCAATGAGAAAGTTAGCATTGAGGCTGGCAAGAATAATGTTCATTTAAGCTAATAAAAAGTCACCTGAATCAAATGAAACTTTTTATACAGAGGCCAATCAAGCATTGGAAAAAGCAATCAGGCAAGCAAAAATTGACAATGAAAAAATGATTACTGAGAACAGAAAAAATATAAATATTAAAAAAAGTATATGAAAATGAAAAAGAAATATTAGCTTCATCATACTGAAATAAGAAATCTTCTAAATAGCATTTCATTTCTGTACCGTTTTTAATATAACCAAGTTTCTGTCCACTATATCTCTCTCAGCATCTGTTTCTCTTTTCTTGTGTTCTGTGTCTATTCTTTCTTTCTTGCAGGAGTCAGAAGTCAGATTTTGAGTGATAAATTTAATAAATTTTTAGGGGGCTCCCTTTCTCAGTAGATCTACTACAGCTCACTCATATAACAAACTCCAGCACAAACAAAATATAACAAAAAAGATGATGTAGAAAGAATCCTGCATGTGGAGAGACCGGAATTCTGGTGTTTTTAAAAGCCCCCCCAAAGGCTATATTAGACCTAATGTCTACGTGAAGTCCTGCATGAAGAAAGAATGAAGAGATAAATAGTTGAGTACATTTGTTTTTTCAGAAATGAGTCAGAATTTATTATATATATATATATATATATATATATATATATATATAT
>CM044438.1:51070872-51113121 GCA_024363595.1 Xenopus borealis | reverse complement strand
CCCTAAGTCATTAATGAACAAGTTAAATAAAAGTGGACCCAACAACGAGCCCTGAGGGACTAATTGCAATGTTTTTAGGTGATTTTCAGAAATGTCATAAAGCCGCTGCCTATTGCTTAGCTTTCCAGTATGGTAGTTTGGAATAGAAATTAGAATTATGTTTCTGATATATGTGATTGCACTATGTGAAACATGATTTTTTTTCATTTTATTTGGCACTTTGACAGAAGTGGAATTACACCAAAATTCTAGCTCAGGTTGTCCTCAGGAAAGGCCCTTAATGGGAAAGAGTACAAAATTATCAAAAATGGTCTGGCAATAAAAGTACCAAATCAACCACTGGCAGTGAACATGTTAAAGAGATAAACTGGGATTCTATTTGGAGGATATTTTGCAGCCACTTGTTCTGCAGAGTTGGAAAAAAATTGTATTAATCAATACAGAAACTATAAAATCTACATTAGATTACATGACAACACAGGACCTACTGCAGTCTGCATATTCTGATTATTAATCAGTCTTACTGTATTGGCTTCTGGCAGATATTATTTGACTTGTGCTGTTTTGATAATTTATGATGACCCCTAAGCAGCACAGACCACACTGAGCATATGCAGGGTCAGGGTCATGCAAAGATGTTTAACCAAGTTACAAGATGACAGCCTCCTGTGGCCAACTTTGAAAGCATAAATCATTTGTGTGATTAGGCTTGTGCTGCAGTATGTTCATGTTTATGTTTAGTATACAAAAATACAGCATTTCTTATTCTATTTTAGACTTTCCTTGTCCTTTAGGGATAAGATATTATCAGAACTCTTATAATAGGATATCAGTGGTTTTGCATATTAGCAGATAATATTGATACCACACAACTATTTAATAAATTAAGGAATATTGGACTGGAACATGAACCAACAGGATGCTAAGGGTAGAATACAAATAACTGAACCAGTGTTGTTAGTGGAGTACTGCAGGTGTCTATTTCCCACTGTTTTTTGTTTATTCATATGTGACCTCAGGTTGGCATTATAAGTGTTGTTCTTACTAGAGTTTCTGATCCAAGAGTAAGTGAGCATGGTTCCATCATTCTGTGTTCATAATGAACACTGTTGCTAGGTGTTCAATGACTAAAAAATTTCCTGTAGGTGCAGAGTAAAAAGAGTAAGAAAACACATTTCTACCACTCAGTCACATATAATTGCAATAGTTGCTACAGGTTTAATGGTTCTAAATGTACTACATTAATATTTAGCACACAGTAGACAGTGTTAGACTCAGTGTAAGTACATTGAATGGACTTGACGTGGCACAAGCATGCATATTTTGGTCAAATTGTGGTAACACCTATTCATTTTGATTAATTCATTTGAAGAGATTCATACAGGCTGAATTTGAGCACTATTTTTGTCTATTATAAAGTAATGTCTCTGTATTTGATGATAGTACTAAACAATAGGTCCCATAATGTATGCATCCAGGATGAGTGGCGTGCATGAGGGGTACATATTTATCCTTAATATTAATAGGGGGAATATTTTCAAAAAGAACGAGAGATCACCACTTCAGACTGGAGAAAAAACATTTTTACTTGAGAAATGACAAAACACCCAAATCCCACTCAATGCCTGGACAAGCAAAACAGACATATCTACAATTAGTTTTATGCAATGTTTAAGCAAGTTAGTGTATATGTATGTATGTGAATGTGTATATTTGTATATGTCTGTACATTTATTTATGTATGTCATACAGTATATACAGTACACATACAAACTTTGATAAACGTGCCATTTTGTTTCTTACTGTTAAATTCCACAATAGACCAGATTGCTTGGAAGCTTTCTGAATTCCACAACGTGATCTACAATAAATCAACCCCACAGCCATAATTCAGTCTCCTGTGACTGACAATTGTATTTAGTACATACAAGCAAATAGATGTAATTTCTCAGTATAATAGGTGATGACACTTGATGAAAAATAATGTAGAGTGTTACACAGAATAAACAATTAATTATTAAACAATACTAATATTTTACTTTCTGCAAATCTAATAACCTTTTTGGGCAGCATATGTGGTCATCATCACAAAACCTACTAATAAAATGGGTAATAGAAACTTTATGTTGGACAGGAAAGAATTCTAAAATATAGTCATTAAAAATAGTTATGTAGCATTGACATATATGGCAGGGCATTCTGTTCATGAGTCTCTTAAAGCCATTGGGTAAGCAAGACTGATTTTAGACAGAATGTCAGCATATTTACTGCTCAGAATACTCATACAGTATCACACTGTCAGCTTTTAAAGCAATAAAATAAGACATGAAGTGGAAGCCCAAAATATCTGAAATTTTAGTGCTTCAAAAGAGCAAAAATGATGCGAGAAGAAGCAGGCTCAGCTGTTTAATATTAGATTGTGGGACAAGGAAAAAACACTCCTGCCTAAAGGTTGATGGACCTTTACATACAAATAAACAGTACACCACCACTAGGGAAAACACATGAGATTCAGAAGTCTTTAAAATTATGAAAAGCTGAAATTTGTCTTTATCAAGTAAATAAATGTTCACTTAAAGAATTCCTCTTTAAAAGCATGTGATAGGTTTGCCTCCAGGAGCAAAACATTGCTAATCTTATTAAGACATACTGTGTGTACTATATGTATTAAATTTTAACACTCCCAGAATCCCATAGAAAAACTCAAACAATGGTTATAATGCAACTGGCAAAAAAAAAAAAATACAGTATATATAATTCCCTGTTTGTTGGTTTTGTTTGAAATAATTAGGGATGCACCGAATCCAGGATTCGGTTCGGGATTCGGCCAGGATTCGGCCTTTTTCAGCAGAATTCGGATTCGGCCGAATCCTTCTGCCTGGCCGAACAGAATCCGGATCCTAATTTGCATATGCAAATTAGGGCCAGGGAGCTAAATCACGTGACTTTTTGGCACAAAACAAGGAAGTCAAAAATGTTTTCCCCTTCCCACCCATAATTTGCATATGCAAATTAGGGTTCGGATTCGGTTCGGTATTCGGCCAAATCTTTCGGGAAGGATTCGGGGGTTCGGCTGAATCCAAAATAGTGGATTCGGTGCATCCCTAGAAATAATAATGACATAAATAAGAAAAACAGAGAAATTAATCAATACATGTTCTCTTGGGAAAGGACCAAACTGATTTCAATAACAAAACACCAACATGCTATTTGTATTCCTGCACAATGTCAGATGTAGTGATGATTGAAAAAAAATTTCATAGGCAGTTTCACCACAAACCTTCACGCTTTGCACCGCAATCAAAAAGTTTAATGAATCCCTGTAATGGGACACACATCAATAGAGGAGTGTTACCAGTATAAATAGCCACTGCCCAGCCTTTGAAATTTTAGGATTGGAAAACTACTAAGTACACTACAGTCTGAAGTAAAAGGGCACTTAGCATACGTTATACCCAGCAGTATTGCTTCTAGAGTCATGCAGCGGGTCGGGTACCCGCGGGTTACCCGCAAAATCCCGGGGTACCCTGCGGGTTGCATGTAGAAGTTCCGGATGTGGGTATAGAAGCGGGTAGGTGGTTCTGCGGGTTTGCGGGTTGAGGGTTGGGTCGCGGATCTTGCCATAGCAATGTGCAGACTGTAAGCTCTACAGGGCAGGGACCTCCTTCCCACTATGTCTCTTACCACTTAGCACTTACCCTCTTTGTCCTATGATTCTGTATATATTTATTATGTGATTTGTCTCCCCATGTATACTTTTACATACAGTATATTGTACTTTTATGTAGTGATGGGCGAAAATTCGCTGAAAAAAACAAGTTGCGAAAACGATGTGACACGACGCAATGCGCGTCGAAAACATCGCGACACGTCGAAGTTGACGTGACGCGCGTCAAAAACGTCCCGCGACTCGTTTCGCAAATTTTTCGGCGAAGCGAAACAGGGTAGATTCGCCCATCACTACTTTTATGCACTGTACAGCGCTGCTGCTCCTTAACAGTGATTTACAAATAAAGTTATACATACATTATACATACATACATAGCGATTTTTACTCCTTTTTTCTGAGCATGTCTACTACCGATGATGTTACTTCCAGTTTACAATGACCGCACTTCCTGTTTTACTCCTTGTTTTCTGATCATGGCTACTTCCGATGATGTCACTTCCGGTTTACAATGACAGCACTTCCTAATTATTGATGGTCAGTGGGTCTGGGTTGCAGATCACAGGTTGCAGGTACGGGTAGGGTACGGTCCCAAAAAATGGACCCGCGCAGGACTCTAGCTGCTTCATCCAATTCATGTTCCAGGCTGGGTCTAATAAAATTCTGCCAGGGACCCCCAGAGTAAAGCAACTAAAATGGGCCATCATGTGAAAGCTTGAGGGTGGATGCACGCAAAATTTAATAAAAACATGGAACTGTGCACCTTTCAGTTGGTCTGGTGCACCCTAAAATGGTGAACGAGATTTAGGCAGAGGTGCAAGGTATATAGGTAATTACAATAAAGTCACTGGTTTCTTATTTATTTTGCTCTTTTTGAGCAAAGATGTGTTCAGGTGAATACTTTAACATCAAGAATAAGTGTCCTATCAAATAGAGATTATTAGACCTGGACTGGAAATCTGTAGGATTCTGGTAAATACCAGGGGGCTGCTGTAAGATGCCATAGACAGTCACTATTTAGTAGGATGGTGGGGAATGTTTTGGCCTCTGTGTAATTGATATGCAAGGGCCTATTTTGAATCCCAGTCCTGAACTGGAGATTATTATCCGCTGCCCATCCCATACCTCCCCTCCATATACAGTAGATGGTGGTTTTCCTGTAGTTATATCACAAAACACAGCCTGTATAATTTATACTGTACAAAGGCAAGAGCTGTTTAACTCAAAATGACATTATTTTATTGTTAGCTGAATTTCTTCAAGCTGCCCCTGAAAATGAAGCAGCAGTAGCACCCAAAAATACGACAGGAGCAGCACTACTGGCAGCAGCACTGCTACCTGGGCAGGATTTGGGGAGCCTACAAACCTGCTGTTTCAGAAGGTGTAAATGGCCAACAAATTTTTTTTTATGATAAGATGGAACAAGGAGGCTTTGGACATACTATGTCAAGGTCCCATGCAGGAACACACATGAAAGTTTTTGGTCTCAAGCTTGAGACTGCTTTTACAAATCTTTTGACTAAGGAGTGCTCTGCCAATGACTCACCTATGTAGGACCCTAAAGCTGCAATATGAACTTTTAGTGTGTTCAAAGGCAATTTTTTCTCAAAACCCTCCTGAAGGAAAGGCAAGATTGTAACAAGTGATCTTGTTCTTGGGTCAAAGGCTTTGTCCTTACACCAAGAACTACGTTTTTTCCAAACTCTTTGGTATCAGCATCAGCTATAAGGCATTGGCTCAATATATCCCTCTCAGTCTCAAAACCATCAGCTATAAGGCATTGGGTTTCTGGTGTAACACCAAGCCAAGCTGGAGCAGTTACAATTACTGTTATATGGTGCTGTTGGTAGAAAAGTTTTGCACTTTGCGGCCAGATCTGAGAAACTCAAAGATCTGGAGAAACACTTCTGAACTCAGAATACATTATGTTGGTAGTATTACCTGGAGAGAGAAATCTGGCTCTTTGAGCTGCCTTGGAGATTCAAATAATACACAGTTGTTATACTATCTGTGTGAATTCTTACTGAGCGACTCCTTATGGAATCCCATAAGGTTAGTATTGCCCTACAGACTCTCAACTCTAGAACATTTGAAGGTTGGGATAATGAGTTTGGACCCCAATGGCCCTGTCTGTAGTAGCCGTCTAGGTGGGTTCCCCAGTCCCATTTGCTTGTATCTGTAGTTAGAAGCCACCAGTTGAGAGACTCTTACCTGAACAAGTAGAACTGCACATTAGTTTAGTGAATCTTATTGCTGATTCCACACCAGAAGCAAGAAATTTTGTAGTGGTTTTGCATGGTCTTTGGTGCAAGGAACTGAATCTATTGATGAAACTTTCCTCTGTATAGCCAAGGTTAAGTTTTTATTTATTTTTTGTGTTTCTCTTCTGGCAGAATCTGGCCTACATGAATATCCAAATATTTCTAAAAAATGTATTCTCTGAGTTGGAGAAAGAACTGACTTTTTTTTTATGAACCAGCCTAGGGAGTGTAACGTTTGTAGAATGAAAGAAGGGTGCTCTCTTAGAATAGAAGGGGATCTTGCCTTTATCAGAGAATCATCAAGGTAGGAAATGATTCCTTCCGTCTTAAAAAGCTGAAAACTCAGGGAGTGCTTGAGATGCCAAATGGAAGTGTTGTGAACTGCAGATCTATCACCACTCAAATATTATTGATGACATGGTTTATTGGAAAGTGAAGGTAGTCATTTTGTGAGTCTAGCGTAATCATGAATTCAACTGGAGACAAGGATCCCACTGTCAATGACCATCTTAAACTTCTTTTTTGATATGAATTGATTTATGAATCTCAGGTATATAATGATTCAATATTTCACATTTATTTTGGGAATAAGAAACAGAAGAGTAAATCCCTAGCTCTTGACACGTTGTTACATTTTGCTTTGTTAGAATCAGTCTGCTCTGGTGTTTGGTCAGCCATACCTGCAATAATAATTTCCTCATAAGTTACTACAGCCTTAGGCCTAAATAATGTCTTACTGGTAGAGGAGCAGGGCTAAACAAATGGATCCAGCCCTGATGTGTCCAGAAACAGTAAAGTGCTCATCAATTTTTGTGCCAAGAATCATGCAGATGCTATGCGCCTGTGCTACACACACACACACACACACACACTACTTTACAGGAGAGCCTGTGCACTTTTTTTGTAACTGTGAGTCACCAAATTGCCTAATATCCTGTTGGACTGCCACTAGTTGCAGTTGCCTAAAATCAATCCACATCTTGATAAATACACTGGGGTGTTTTTTGTAGCAATGTCTGTCTTTCACATGGTAACGTGTGGTATATTTGACAATTTTATATTTTTACACAGCATGATAAACAGACCATATGGTATGCTTGTCAGGAGCTACTGACGGGATATTTAATTGTCTGAATTTACCATCCACTGAACATCTGGTGACTAATTCCCCTTTTCCCCCTAATATCATAACATCACAGATTGGCACCTGGGAGGGGATATCATAAGCGATTATATTTTAAAATTTGGAGACAGACTCTACTGTAAAGATAATGGATGCCTAATAGTGATGGGCGAAACGGCCGCGTTTCGCTTCGCCGAAAAATTTGCGAATTTCCAGAGAAATTCGCGATTTTTTTGCCGATTCGCGAAACGAGTCGCGCGTCGTTTTTGACGCGCGTCGCGTCATTTCCGACGCGCGTCGCGTCGTTTTTGGCGCGTCGCGTCAAAAACGACGCGCGACTCGTTTTTGCGCGGCAAATTTTTTTTGGCGAATTTTTTTGCCAGTTTCGCGAATTTATTCGCCAGCGGCGAATCGCGGGAATTCGCCGCGAATTCGCCCCTGCCGAATAAATTCGCCCATCACTAATGCCTAAATAGAAAGGGAGAACTGGACACTTAAAGGAGAAGGGAAGGCTTGCTGCACTTGGGGGTGCTAAATGTTAGGCACCCCCAAGTCATTGTATCGACTTTCCTGAAACCCCAGGCCGGTGCTCCTATATGCAGAAAACTGCACCAGCCCGGGGTTATACCAATGAGCACCACAGAGAGATCCAGTCTTCTTCTGTCTTCAAATTTCACATTGCAACACATGAGCTGTTTAACAAAAAAGCCAACTTTTTAGTTAAAGTTTGGTTTTTCATTACACTGCTCATGTGCAGAAGAGTATGAGGAAGAAGGAAGTGGATCGCTCCATGGTGCTCACCGGTATAACCCTGGCCCAGTGCAGTTTTCTTCATAGGAGCACAACCCGGGGTTTCAGGTAAGTAGATACAATCAAATGGGGGTGCCTAACATTTGGCACCATGAAGTGCAGCAAGCCTTTCCTTCTCCTTTAAAAAAAGTCATACTGATGCTGACAATTTTACTTACCTGATACAAATTTAGTAATCCTTAACAAGTTCTTAGTAGCATTTACAGAAACAATTTAGTATGCAGATATGCTAGTAAAACTAAATAGTTAGTATGCATATATGCTAGTTAACTGTATACAATCTAATTACATATTGAAAATAGTGATGGGCGAATCTATCCCGCCGAAAAATTCTCGAATTTCCAGAAAAAATTGCGAAATGAGTCGCTTCACGGTTTTGATGCAAGCTTTTGGCGCATGTTGCGTCATTTTTCGGCGCACATTGTGTCATTTTCCGGCGCGTGTTGCGTCATTCGCTGTGAATTTGCGGCTAATAAATTCGCCCATCACTAATTGAAAATAGTTATTGCCTTCAGGTCCCAATCTCGGTTTAAATGAGCTAAGAAACAGCAACATTCTACAGCTGGCCTTGCTTATTTTGAAATGCATCAAACTTGCACCCCTCCTCTTTTTATTATGTTTCTGTTAATTGCTTTGTAATCCAAACAAATATTATTATTTAAATAAAAAAAACTCAGTTCTTGACCTTTCATTGATTAATGACTTCTAAAAATCTATTGAAAAGATTCTAGGTGATTGTTAATTTTGCTTAAAATAAAAGTTTCTTTAAAAAAGACCATATTTCAGTTCGGTGCCTTCAAATATGACTGTCTAGCAGAGCAAAGACAATGTAAAAATGTTTAAAAAAATCTACATGCAATGTTCAACAACCAATAACAAATCTTTGAGGTAAAGAGGAAACAAAAACAGGTTACCATCATGCAGGTCACAGGTCAGTCAGAACTCACTGTACCATAATCATTTGACAAACAGTCATTAAACTTCAAAATGTAAATTTTGTTCTTAATTTTGAAAAATGATGTTCTACTACATTTCCCTAGCATTGTCTAACATATAAAGAAATGTAATAATTTAAAGGGGTCAAAAAGATAATTATTGCTTGAACTAAAAGAATATCCTCAGATATTGGGGTCACACCTTTGAAAATAACATGGATAATCATGTTTGTGGTTACATTGTGTATGAATATTTTTCTTTCTTTTATGACTGAATGCTTTCTATCAGATCAGAAACTCAATAACAGTCTATGGACTTTTGTCCTACCTACCTACTAGGAATAACTCTCTTGTAATAACTAATAATACTGAACTAATCTCTAGCATTTGTGTGGGTGAGCATTTAGGAAATAGTGATCATAATAAGGTCTCCTTTGAGATTCGGTTGCAGAGGCAACTCTATAAGGGAGTAACTAAAATATTGAATTTCAGGTGTGCAAACTTTGACAGTATAAGAGCATCTCTGCAACATATTAAGTGGGAAATGCTTTTCACAGGGTTAAACACTGAACAAAAATGGGAAGTCTTTAAAATGCTGCTTAATGAATATACGTCAGTATATTCCGCTTGTGAGCAAGGAATGTTGTTGCAAAGCAAAACCTTTTTGGTTCAATAGAAGTGTTGGTGTTGAGGTGGGTAAGAAAAGATGTGCTTTTAAGGCTTTGAAGTTAGCTGGGACAGCGAATCATTTATAAGGTACAAGGAGGCCAATATTCATGCAAAAAAGGCAAGCTAAAATAGATATGGAAAAAGATATAGCAATAAGCAGTAAAAAAAATCCAAAATTAATTTTTAAATAAATTAAAAGTAAAAAAATTAAACAGGAAGGACCTTTATTGTCAGAGGGAGTCATCTTGTTGATGAGAACAAGCAAAAAGCCCAGATTCTTAATGCATACTTTTCGTCTGTCTACACAAATGATGAACCAGCTAATTAAGGTATCCTTATTAATAATTCCAATTCTAATAATACATCTAATGATGCATAGTTCACACATGCTGAAAATCAAAAGAGATTAGAACGTTAAGATAAACAAAAGTCCAGGTCCAGATTCAGAACTGGCTAGATAGAGAACTGGCTAAAAGATAGACTGCTTGATTTCCAACTTGTTTATTAATGACCTGGATGTGGGCATTGAAAGTATGGTTTCTATTTTTGCAGATGATACTAAATTGTGCAGAACTATAGGTTCCATGCAGAGTGATTTGTCTAAGTTGGGAAACTGGGCAGCAAACTGGAAAATGAGGTTCAATGTTGATAAATGCAAGGTTATACACTTTGGCAAAAATAATATAAAAGCAAGTTATACACTAAATGGCAGTGTATTGGGAGTTTCCTTAAATTAGAAAGATCTTGGGGTTTTTATAGATAACAAGTTGTCTAATTCTGGGCAGTGTCATTCTATAGTTACTTATAGGGTTCTGTCCTGCATAAAAAAGGGCATGAAGGGATTAAAACATAATTATACCTCTTTATAGATACCTAGTGAGACCTCATCTGGAATATGCAGTGCAGTTTTGGACTCCAGTTCTTAGGAGGGATGCAAATGAGCTGGAGAGAGTGCAGAGACGTGCAACTAAACTGGTTAGAGGGATGGAAGACTTAAATTATGAGGGGAGACTGTCCAGGTTGGGGTTGTTTTCTCTGGAAAAAAGGTGCTTGCGAGGGGTCATGATTACACTTATACTACAAATACTTGTACTACAAATAAATTAGAGGAGATTATAGACAAATATCAGGGGACCTTTTTACCCATAAAGAGGATCCCCGCACCAGAGGCCACCCCTTCAGAATAGAAAAAAAGTACTTTCATTTGAATAGAGATAAAGAGAAATGGGGGAGCACCTTCCGTTAATGAGAAGGACTATCCTGATGGTGTGCAAGGTCAGTCTAATAGTACATAGACATTATCAAAAAATAGAAAGAAAGAAAAGAAATGACCCATTCAACTGCACCTTCCCATCTAAAGTAGAGACAGCATATTACAGATATATACGGTTAAAATATAACTTTTAATAATTTACATTAAAATAAGTCCAGAGTACAGTACTTCGATTTAAATAAGGATCCAGCAGGGCACTGAAAAAGGTTGGTTAGGGAATGTAGTAGCAAGTCCAAAATCTAATTGGAGTTTATGGACAACGGTGCCTGGGAATGTTAACCCACCTTCTCATTGCATGAATCACAAAAGCAAAAAGATTCAGTATATATGACTGGTGCCTCAGGCACAATGTATCCGTCTGCTTGATATCACGGGTACTAATAATGCTCAGCCCGCCTGCTGTGGGTCTGTCTGACTGAAACTGAGTGACTGGTGAAAAAAAAAAATAAACCGTCCAAGGCTATCCTGTCTAGCTTGTGCCTCAGGCACTGTAACTATCTGTCTGACTAGACATGCCCCGTGTATCATGTATTAGCAAGAGAAGCAAATGCGAATCTAATTGCAGAGCATAAATCCCCATCCGAAACTACCCTGTCTGACTTGTGCCTCGGGCACCGTGATTGAGATCTGACTAGACAAGTACCGGGTATCGGATGTCAGCAGGGGAAGCTGGAGCAACTCCAAGTACAAAACGCGATTCCCCAACCGCCCTCACCTCCCCCAGGCGCTCTCCAGGTCTCGGAGTTACCGGGAGAATGGTGACTGCAACTAATGCGAGGCCCTGCAGACAAACTTGGAGCACAGCACCCAGTGTTGAGTAAAATGCCTTTATTTCAATTTCTTTGGCAATATTCTGGACATAGTGACGTTTCAGGCCACATTGGGCCTTTTATCAAGCGAGGCCCTGCCGGTCACAAACTAAAAGAAGACATGCCGACGCGCGTTTCGCCCGATCGCTACGGGCTTTGTCATAGGCATAGAAGTGCTGCGCGGTCTGCCTATACTTATCACTGCGTAACCTCCCATTGTAATTCAATCATCATGGATTCTGCAGCCAAGCGTCATGAGCTGGATGCGGTGATACTTATAATCCCCATTCCAATTTGCTTGTATTAACAGTACTGATCCATATATATTTAGTACTAGTTAGGAATTTATCATCCTGTACAAACGGATAATTATAAACTCTTGCAAGGAAATGCTCTAAATAATTGTTTCTAGGTGATTGAATTGACGTTATTGGCATCTGCACAGTGTTATTTGAAATTGAATTAAATGGTATCATTAAAGTAGACGAATTGCTGCTACCTATTGATACATTGTAAGTGTTATTGATTATTGATACAACAAAGTGGGCTGTCAATATAGTATTGTTACTTAAGTGTACAGATAAAATAGTTACTTAGTTGTAGATGCATTACAGCAGATAATCAGGAAACATTTGTCATGATTGCCAGTCTTAGCCAGAGTGGCATTGACACATATCTTAGCAAGGGAAAGAACTATACCATTATTCTATGTATCCCCATATGTCATTTGAGAGAGAGTTATTATTAAATGAAAGTGTTCATAATAATACTTTCATTAAGACCGTTTGGACTTAATGCATTCATAAGAAAGATCCATTCGCTTTCCTTAGAAAGAAGAGCCTTTTCCAGGTCCCCACCCCTAATCCCCAAGTCGATCTTTGAGAGACCCATGGCTCTCAGATCCTTACTGGATTGATTGTGATGTTCATAAAAGTGTCGACTAACCGGGGATAGCTTTCTATTGGCTTTGATCAGGTCTGATGCATTGTCAATACTGGAGATGTGTTCCAGCAATCGTTTCTTAAATGCACGGTTAGTTTTGCCAATGTAAATTTTATCGCATGGGCAGGTCAGCATATAGATAACGTTCATGGTGGTACATGTGAAGTAGTGCCTTATCTGATGTCGTTTGTTAAACCTGTCTATGACGTGGGTTTGATTATGCAAAAACCTGCAGGCTTTACATTTGCCACATGCAAAAGTGCCCATCCTCGGCATCTCGTGTGTTACTTTCTTGAAATGACTTGAGACCAATCGGTCTCTAAGATTGGGTGCACGTCTGCAACATGTAAGAGGTCTTTTGCCAATTATTGTTGTCAGGACCGAGTCAGTGTGCAAAATATGCCAATACTTTTTAAGAATTGTGTCGATTCTCGGCCATTGTTTACAAAAAGTGCTAATAAACCTAATTGGTTGATCATTACAGTGTGCCGTTTTGTCACGTGTCGTGAGTAGGTTATTTCTTGGGGTCTTAAGTGCCCTGGTATATGCCCGGTTGATCACACTTCGGGAATAGCCCCTATCCATCAGACGTAATTTTAGTTCTTCTGCCCGTTTCCTGAAGGTTTCGTAATCCGAGCAGTTCCGGCGTAGACGCAAGAATTCCCCTACAGGGATTCCTTTTTTCGTGGCCATTGGATGATGGCTCTCAAAATGTAAAATCGAATTAGTGGCTGTCTTTTTGCGAAAAAGATCTGTGCCTATCTTGCCATCATCCAGGATACTGATGGTGATGTCCAGAAAATCAATCTTTTTATCACTAACATCCTGTGTTAGTCTGATATTCAGATTATTGTTGTTAAGTGTTGCAAGGAAATCATCTAGTTCATTCCGTGTACCTGACCAAAAGAAAATCAGGCCATCGATGTATCTAAACCAATGACATATTGCTTTAGTATACTTGGCCATATAATCACCAAAGACCCAGTTAGCCTCCCACCATCCCATGAACAAATTTGCATATGTGGGGGCAAATGCCGCACCCATTGCAACGCCTCTCGTCTGCAGATAAAAATTTTCATGGAATACAAAGAAATTATGGTGAAGGCAGAATTCCAGAAGATTGGCCATAAAGTCTATATATTGGCCCTCCCAGTTGCTTTCTGTTTCCATAAAGTACCGTACAGCTTGTAATCCATGTTTGTGTGCAATTGAGGAGTATAAAGATTCTACATCACACCCTACCACAAATGTGCCCTTCTCCACTTGAACGGTTGATACTTTTTGGAGGAGGTCACCAGTGTCCCTGATATAGGATAGGGAGTAATGACAAATCTCCGTAGTTGCTTATCAATATATTGACTTGCCACCTCACATAAGTTGCCATTTCCTGATACAATAGGGCGGCCTGGGGGTTTATTCAAGTTTTTATGAATTTTGGGTAACATATAAAATGTCGGTGTTACAGAGATGTTATTGTATAGGGCCTTATGTTCATTTCTGGTGATTAGGCCTGTTTGTAAACCATCCGTAATTAAACCATTGTAAATAGTTCGGTAGCCATCCGTGGGATCTGCATGTAGCTTTTTGTAACATGCAGAATCGTTAAGTTGTTTCTAGGCTTCTGTAAGATACATAACTCGTGGCCAAATGACTACGTTGCCCCCTTTATCTGATGGTTTGATAACAACATCATCCCATGAGGTGATCTGTTTTACCGCAAGGAGTTCTTCCTTGTCAAGATTACCTGCCTCATCCTTTGTTAAATTCATAAAGTCCCTCATCACAAGTTCACCAAAAATAGTGACAGCAGAACTTGTGTTTCTCGGGGGCATATATCGACTTTTAGGTTTTAATAAGCTTGTTTGATCTGCTTGCTCTGTCAATAAATCATTAAGATCAATCAAAGCTTGTTCGAATGATGTTTCTTGGCTCTGGTGTACAGGTGCCGGGTGTATTAAGTCATGTGGATTTTGTGAATCAGGTAGGACACTGAGAGGGTTCATCAGGGCCTGTCTACTCGTGTCAGTATCCTGATTAAAATGCTTCTTCAACAATAATTTACGACAGAAAAGAAAGAGATCTTTGTAGAGAGTAAATGGGTTGATATCAAGACTTGGGGAGAATGATAATCCTTTCTTCAGAACTGTATTTTGGATATCAGTGAGGGTGTGTTCGCTTAGGTTAATGACATTTAAAACCTCTGAGCTCTCCTCCCCCTACCGCGATTTCATTCCCATTGGTTCTGCCGTGGATATGCCCATTTCTCTCTGTTTCTTAACTCTCTCCCCCCCTCTCCTGACTCTCTTCTGATATCTGGTCCTAAAAAAGGAGCATTATTAGTACCCGTGATATCAAGCAGACGGATACATTGTGCCTGAGGCACCAGTCATATATACTGAATCTTTTTGCTTTTGTGATTCATGCAATGAGAAGTTGGGTTAACATTCCCAGGCACCGTTGTCCATAAACTCCAATTAGATTTTGGACTTGCTACTACATTCCCTAACCGACCTTTTTCAGTGCCCTGCTGGATCCTTATTTTAATCGAAGTACTGTACCCTGGACTTATTTTAATGTAAATTATTAAAAGTTATATTTTAACCGTATATATCTGTAATATGCTGTCTCTACTTTAGATGGGAAGGTGCAGTTGAATGGGTCATTTCTTTTCTTTCTTTCTATACTTTCATTTGAAGCAGTGTAGGTGGTTCTTCACAGTGAGGACAGGGAGGTTGTGGAATGTACTGCCGGGTGATGTTGTGATGGCTGATTCTGTTGATGCTTTCAAAAGGGGCTTGGATGAATTTTTGGACAGACATAATATCAAAGGCTATTTTGATACTAAACTCTACAGTTAGTATATCTATGGGCATATATGGTTTGTGTGAAAGAGTGGAGGGTCATGTGTGTTTGTGTGTGTGTGTGTGTGTGTGTGTATGCTGGGTTTTAATTTGGAGTGGTTGAACTTGATGGACTTTGTCTTTTTTCAACTCAACTCAAATGTAACTATGTAAAATACACTGAGATCTGTCAAAGGTAAATTTTGCAGCAGAAAATATCCATTGAAATGCAGAATTTCCCCACACATTCGGACCTAACGAAAAATCACTAGTTCTGTTAAGGTACACAGGTACATTTGACGGGGTTATTTGGTGCATTCATTATGTACATGGTCTACATTTTTAAGGGCAAATGGATTATAAATGCTTAAAATTTAATATTTCCAATGACTATTCTTGTACCTTGAGTGTACACCTGCCATTCTAATTTTGTGTGTTTATATTGTGCTGGTTTCAACTTCTGCCCTTATCAAACACAGTATAATGTTGAATGTACATAGCTTCTTTTTTCATTTTTCTCAGAAAAATGGTCAATCTGTCTAAAAGAGATGTACAATAATACACAGCAAATGGCATGGCAGGAGAAGTACTCTGACGGATGAAGAAATCTGTGTAGGCCTCAATACACTACTTTACATCTACTGCTTTATTTTACTTCACCTCAAACTGAATATCCAAGATTACAAATATTCACATTTTCTTCAATGCCTTTTTAAAAAATGTTTCCTGTTTTTCAAGGTGAGAGCAAAGAACTATCTGAACATGTATCTTTTGCCCTTTGAGGAATTCATGACACCACAGGCAATCCATGATTAAGGATATGCATTGTAAACTTAATGGAGATTGTTGCACATCTGTGGATGCCAAGTCTTTTATGAAATATATGAAAATTATTTCAAATTAAATTCTTTGGGACATTTTCATTTCTTTAATTCAAATTTCTCTGTCTAAGAAAAACAAAAATGTGAAATTATGACCTCAAGAATATAATTCTCAGAAATAACTGTTTATGTATTTAAATTTTCTGTTGTTACTAAAATAACAATTCTTATTTTCCGATGCTAAAACTAATTGAAACATTTATTGTACAACTAATTAAAATGTTTATTACAGAAATAGAAAAAAGAATTACACTCAAGAAGCAAATACCTAACCCTTTTTAGTTGTAAGACCACCCTCAATGGTTTACGCCAACAATTATTGATGCCTTGCACACATGGGTGAGGGTTCACCTAATCTGAAAAATGGTGTCTCTCTCTCTAATAACTGAATTACTGAACAGGGATATGCAAATTTAAGTGCCAAAGGATATTCAATATGAATTCAGCAGGATTGTAATTATCACAAAAACTCTAAGTTACTACTTTCACACAATTAAACTACAGTTTCAGCATCTACCAGAGAACATCTCCAATGGGAGGCATTTATTAAATATTAAGAGGGCTATTTATGAAGCCTCAATTTTTTCTGGTCAAGTTTTTAAGAGTCTGAACCCAAATTTTCCAAGAGAAAAAAACATTTCTTGACAACTGAAAATCCTCTTTAAAATTGGAAGAAATTTTTTGCCGTCATGATTTTTTGGGCTGTTTTTGAGTTTTCAGGTGACTATTAAAAAAAGTTAAACAATTTGAATTTGTTTCTGTCGAGACTTTTTCCGTTTTTTTTCATTCTTAGTTTTTTTTTTTAATATTAATTTTTAACATGAGAAAAATTTGAGTTTTAATAAATACCCCCCTTAATAAAGTTAAAGGCAAATCACATTCTACTCTTCATTTTCAACAAGTCTGGCAAACTTAGAATCAATCTTGAAAACATAAATAGAAAAAATAGCTTAAATTTTGCCAATACAACATCCATTGATGTCTACATGAACTCACCACTATTAGATCTTGAAAATTTGAGTTTTGGAATTTCAAACTGTTGATCTTTTTACAACAAAACAAATTATATTTAAAAAATTACTGTATTACTATATTTATGATGCTGTGTAAAAGAAACAGTGTGGTAATACACTACACATCTCCAGTCTATACCATGTAAAAAAACATTGATATTTTTTATATTTTTTTTTCTTAGAGAGACTTCCGCAATGTAAGTAATGTAAAATAATGGCATCCAATCTGGCGTTGGCATGGCATATAATTAATAACAACTGTAAAACTGCACATACCATGATAAATTCACCATTTATTTTACACCATTTTTTCAGTGAATTTTGTTTTATACAGTATAATAGTCTAGAACACCCAATTTAAAAGAAATAATTGTGTGTAGCTCTCTACAAGACCCTGCAGAAAATTACACATCCCACTGTACAATCTGTGCACACATACACACAGTAGACCAGGTATCAACACCATACTGCCAACAAGAATACCAGGTAAAAGGCCCATTAACCTTTAAATCAGACAATGTGGTATATATAATAATGTGCTTGAAATGTACCACCACAGAACTCTATGTTGGAGAAACACTGTGCCAACATATAAACTCCCAGTGGTTAAACAGCAAACATGGCAACACAGGTGCCCCAGTAGCAGAGAACTTCTGCAGCAATAAGAACATCAAAGACCTTCTGGTCACAAAATTAATCAATAAGCAAAACACAAGGAGAAATGAGTGGGAATTGATGATTTTGAGTTTTTTGTCGATATTAATGTGACCCATTTTGCTTTGCCAAAAATTAGCAAAATACCTTACGAATTTCAAATGCATTGACGTCTATGGGCGACACATTTGTTTTTACATGTAACAATTTTTTTCACCAATGAAATATATGGGTGCACTGCATTCTATTATGGAACAGTTCATCAAAGTTATATTGTTTGCAACTCTAGGAAAAATCAGACCAGTGCTCTAGGAGCCCTAACAGCTTATTCAACCCAAACCATTAGGGTCAGATTTATCAAGGGTCGAATTTTGAAGTAATGTGAGTTTTTTTTTTTAACTTAACTTCCTTAACTTCTAAAGTCAAAGAAAAAAAACAATATAAATTTTAAACGTAAAAAATAAACGTTTTTAACTTTTCGTGAATAGGCTGTATTCGAATAATTCAAATCAAATTTCTAACATATTCAATCAAATTTTAAAAAAAAGCTTTGAATTTTCAAAGTCCACCAATTAACTCTATAGGTTTTATGAGGTCCCCCCATAGGATAAAACAGCAATTTGGCAGGTTTTAGATGGAGAATAGTTTAAGTAAAAATTTTATTAAAGAGACAGTTCATTTTTTTCAAATTCAAATCAAATTTGGACATTTCCTGAGTCGAAGTACACAAAAATAGCTTGAAATTTTTTTTACTTCGACCCTTGATAAATATGCCACTTAGTAAAAGAATACAGAAATCCAGCTATGTGATGCTGAAATTCTTTTCAATGACAACATTCTTGTTTCCTTGTTCTGAAAATGTAAACTTCTGTGCTGTCATTTTGCAATTAAGTAAGTAGCTGCAATGGTTGCTTTAAGTTTAATGTTCATGAAGGCCTTAAGCAGTACAGCAGGAAATATTCAAATAGTCTTCATGGCTGTAGTCTTTGATGTTTAAAACTGATACAAGGAATGATTATGTAGGCTCTAATCTCAAAGTTCTTTCTACTTTGACTGTAGGCATGCTATGGAAATGAGTCATTACTAAATAATATCTGTGGAAAATCAAAATAAATTAAACAATTACAGCATGGCATATTTTGTTCAGTATTCATTTCAAACTAATTAACCATTTGAACAACAAGGTGGGTGTTAAAGTTTGGTTCATTTCTAAACGACAGTCATATTAAAAAGTTTGGGAAATCCTCTTAATTCTTTGGAGTATTGTTTACCATTTGCTGAGTTTTCAATGTAGCAACTTTCTTTTAATATATAAAATGCCTTATGGAAACAGTAGTATTTAAGCAGTGCCATTAAGTTTATTGGATAAACAGAAAATATGCAATTTACATCATGACAAAATTAGACAGGTGCATAAATTTGGGCACCCTAACTGAGATATTGCATCAATACTTAGTTGAGCCTCCTTTTGCAATTTAACAGCCTCTAGATGCCTCCTATAGCCTTTGATGAGCGTCTGTATTCTGGATGGCGGTATTTTTGACCATTTGTCCATACAAAATCTATCCAGTTTAGTTAAATTTGATGGCTGCTGAGATTGGACAGCTTGCTTTAAATCATCCCATAGATTTTCAGTGATATTCAAGTCGGGGACTGTTATGGCCATTCCAGAATATCGTAATTTCGTAGTGTGTTTATGATCATTGTCTTGTTGGAATAGCCAAGCCTGCGTAACTTCAACTTTGTGACTGATGCTTGGATACTATCCTGAATAATTTGTTGATATCTGATATTGTGCTGAATTCATCTGATCCTCAACTTTAACAAGGGCCCCAGTCCCTGAACTAGCCATCTAGCCCCACAGCATGATGGAACCTCTACCAAAATTTGATAGTAGGTAGCAGGTGTTTTTCTTGGAATGTAGGTGTTTTTCTTGGAAAGCACTTTTTGTTCCAAAATGACTGTTGCTTGTCTAAATGAGCTTTTGCATACTGTACAAGTGACTCTGTGGTGTGAGTGCCATGGAGATGTTCTTTGTGCAAATTGCGGTGAATTGTAGAATGATGTACAGATACATTATCTGCAGCAAGATTTTCTTGCAGATCTTTGGGTTGTCTGTAACCACTCACAATCCTCAATATATGCCACTCCTGTATTTTTCTTGGCATGCCAGGCTTGGTTTTTCCAGCAACTGTGCTTGTGGCCTTCCATTTCCTGATTATATTCCTTACAGTAGAAACTGACAGTTTAAATCTCTGAGATAGCATTTTGTAGCCTTCCCCATAGCCATGATACAATCTTTGCTTTTGAGAGCTGCTTTGAGGATCCCATGCTGTCACTCTTCAGATGAGAATCAAACAGAAGCACAACTTGCAATTGGCCACCTTAAATACCCTTTTTCATGATTGGACACACGGCCCATGAATTTTGAACATATTTGGTGTTGCCAGTAATCAGTATTGAGCTATTAGATGCATTGAAATTAGCAAAATTACAAGGGTACACAAATGTTTGCACAACCAGTTTTTAACATTTTATTTAATTTCATACAACTGAATACTGCTTCACTAAAAAGCTTTGTTCAGAAAACACTTCATTACCCAGATGTTCCTGGGAAAAGAAAGACATACCATTGAATGGAGTAAATTATTATGCAGGCTGAGAGGGGTTCCCAAATGTTTTCATATTACTGTATGCCCAATATAGTGTAGGGTTTACTTAATACCTATGTTTTATTCAGCATCTGAATGATCTATTTTATAATCATGATAATGTAAAATGTGAAGTATAAGCATATTTTTTTACCAGAAACAGTCAATAGTCAATAGATCTTAACTAATATTTTTCAAGACATGTTTTTTAAAAAGTTTGATATACATATTTTACTCCATTGCATTCTTTATTTTATTATTCTTTTTATTTATTTTATTTTTAATTGTGGTTAAAAACCAGCAATTATGCTTATTTCAAATAAGCACAGTGTTTTCAGCACAGTAATCCTACAGGAGTACTGTGAGTACAAGGGTGGCCCAACTGTTTTCCACGTGACAGTCCCGATTTTGACAGCTCAACCCACAGTCCCAGGTTTGTTACTGAAATGTCCCAACTTTCTCTTTGATCTCCTGCATTGAACAGCCAGAAAAAGATACACATTTTCTAGCTTTTGGCAGAGAGCCCAGAATAGATACTTGGATACTCTGGTAACTATTTAAAGGACATGTCAACCCAAAAAATGACTTTATGACTTTATGCCTAATAAAAGAAAACACAATTATAAGCAACTTTCCAAAATTAATGTACAGTATTAAAGGACAAGGAAAGGCAAAGAAATAAAATCCCATTTTTACTTTCTTTAATGCAAAAGAAATCTATCTCCAATATACTTTAATTTTAAAATGTGTACCATTTTTATAAGAAACCTGACTGTATGCAGTGAAATTTTCCCTTAATTTAGTGCTTCTGGCAGGGAAACAATCACTTATGAACAGCAGGGGGAGCCCCTGCCTTACTTAACAGCCATGCAGAACTCAAGCAGCTTTGTTTTTTGATCATTTATGATGATCCCTAAGCAGCACGGACCATACTGAGCATGTGCAGTGCCAGTGTCAGACAAAGATGTATAACAAAGTTACAAGATGACAGCCCCCTGTGGCCAACTTTGAAAGATAAAATCATGTGTTTGATTAGGCTTGTGGTGCAGTAAGTTCATGTTTATGTTTAGTATACAAAATACACCATTTCTAGCCTTATTCTATTTTACATTTTCCTTGCCCTTTAACAATTGCTGGTGTTTTAAAAGTTATTTATACATTGCTATTGAAAACAGTATTTGCATAATTCCTGGTTGTTACATTTCAAACAATGTTGCAAAAGCCAGTCTCCTCCAGCAAGACAGGTCTGTTAATCGGTTGGCTTATGTTAGTTACATTGTTTCAAAAGCCAGAGCCACCAGTATAGAGAATAGAAAAGGGTAGACCAACACTGCTTTCAATGTACAAATAACTTAAAAACCATAGAAATGTGTAATGAATAGGGATGTCGCGAACTGTTCGCCGTCGAACTTGTTCGCGGGAACATCGGCTGTTCGCGCTCGCTGAATGTTCGCGAATGTCGCGCGACGTTTGCCATTTTGGGTTCGCCTTAGCTGGCTCTTTTTTTTCACCTCTCACCCCAGACCAGCAGATACATGGCAGCCAATCAGGAAGCTCTCCCTCCTGGACCACCCCCACACCCCCTGGACCACTCCCCTTCCATATAAAAACTGAAGCCCTGCAGCGTTTTTTCATTCTGCCTGTGTGTGCTTTTAAGAGCTAGTGTAGGGAGAGAGCTGTTAGTGATTTGAGGGACAGTTGATAGTAAGTTTGCTGGCTAGTAATCTACTTGATACTGCTCTGTATTGTAGGGACAGAACTCTGCAGGGATTTGAGGGACATTTTAGGTTAGGTAGCTTTGCTGGCTAGTAATCTACCTTCTACTGCAGTGCTCTGTATGTAGCTGCTGTGGGCACTGATCTCTTCTTCATTCATTAAAGCTCTTTGCGTTTTTTTGCGTTGCAGTAAGCGCCGCGTTTCGTCTTTGCGTGTGAACAGGCTGTAACCTTTACACGACTTGATTGGCATGTAGACGCCGGACGTTTTAAAGCAGTTTATTACACAGGTTTAGAAATGTAGCGTGATTTCTGCCCTTTACAGCACAAAACGCAGCGCTGTGTCAACAATGGATTTTTCAGATACATTTTTGCCCTTGATCCCCCTCTGGCATGCCACTTTCCAGGTCGTTGCACCCTTTAAACAACTTTAAAATCATTTTTCTGGCCAGAAATGTCTTTTTTAGCTTTTAAAATTCGCCTTCCCATTGAAGTCTATGGGGTTCGCGACGTTCGCGAACCGTTCGCATTTTTTGACGCAAGTTTGCGAATATGTTCGCAAACTTTTTTTCCGACGTTCGCTACATCCCTAGTAATGAATGTATTTTGCAAAGTTGCTTGGAATCATGTTTTCTTTTATTAGTCTAAAAATTATTTCCTTTAAAATAAGCAGGTTTCTTGGGAGAACTAAGACTCACAGCTTAAAGGGCAATTTACCTTCATTGGAAAAACTGTAATAACACATAAAAGAAATGTGTTCAAACTTTCTAAACCTGCCAAATTGTGTAAAATGACCATGGTATTTAGGGGGTGTGGCCACAAAAATGGGCATAGTCAAAAATATTTGCTCTGCATTGCAAATCTTTTTGTCCCTCTTTCTATTTCCAAAATGTTGAGAAGTATGCTTCTGTATTAATCAGCAGTCGTTTCACTAGGCATTTTCACATTGATTAGGGACTCTCTAAGGCTGACTAGGTGGAATTCTGCACTTTGAAATATGCCATAAGTTCATGTAGAGGATGTGAGTTAACTTCCATGCTGTATAGCAAGTAGCATTACCATTACCTTCTCTTTACCATTACCCTCTTGCATTTCTGCAAGCTCTCAGCTGAAAAAGAGGGTCTTATATAACTGGTGCTTAACTTGAAAAAATTCGGGATGATTTTTAACTTCAATCATAGATATTCAGTTGTACAAGTGCAGTTGATGTGCAGCAAAGTAGCGGGCTATTGGAAAAGTTTTAATATGCCTGATGAATGTTTCATAAGGTGACAGATGGAAAGACATATACATCAGTATAATGTTTTCCCAAGATATATAAAAAATAATACAAAGGGGCAGATTTACTAAATTCGTGTGAAGGATTTAAATTGAAAAACATTTGAATTTCAAATTATTTTTAGGCTACTTCGGCCATCGAATTTGCAAAATTCGACTATCGAATAGCCCTTTATTCGATTCAAATTGGCCAAATTAGAAAATTAGAATTAGAATTTGATTGTCAAAGTACTGGCCCCATAGGCTTTTCCCAAGATTTTTTTATCAAATAAAAAAAAATTGATTGAATGATTAAAATCGTCCAAATCGTTCAAATTTTTCTTATTCAATAGTTCGATAAATTGAATTGCGTTAAAACCCCTTGAATTCAAATTCGAGGGGTTTTAATTCGATACAAATTCGATGACCGAATTCAAGGGTTACCCTTAGTAAATCTGCCCCTTAGTATTAGAGTGTTCATCTCCTGGGACAAGCCACTATTGCAGAAGCTGCATAGTTTTTATGCTGTAAAGGCCTTTTCCATATTGCAGTCAATAGTATTTTACTTTAAGAGCCCAATCTACATATCCTTTTGTATTCTTGCAAATACTTAGAGAGGTTTACTAGATTCCCTACTCACATGAAGTTAAAATGCATTCATGAAAATATATTCTTTGTATTACATTTGAGCTCACGTTAAGGTCAAATGTCTGACGAGTACTTATTGCATATGCTCAAAAAAGGTTGAAATATTATTTGCTTATTCTTTTCACCTTCTGACATGATCCTCTCTCTTTTTTTCTGAGTGACAGGTCTGAAGTGCTCATGGGGCACAAAATGGTTGGATTATGTTTCATTTGGAAGCACTCTAGAGAATCACCTTTAAAATGTTAACAAACAAGGTCACCGTTTTTGAAACAGTGCAGCCATGGTCTTTCAACTGTTTCTTTCAAAAGTTAATGTACATTTCTTAAACTTTATTATATCCACTTTAGGTTAGACAGAGGTTTTGACAATGAAATGACATTCTGATGGATTTAGAAGGAAGAATAAACAGTTAGTACATGTTATTGCTGCCATAGGCATAGGAATAGACCTTCTGAACATAAGCATATATTATTTCCAGTTGTCACTAAATTTTTAATACACAGGTCGCAAGTTAGAAATAAAAGACATACAAAGAAAAGGGGCTCATTTGCAATTGCACAAAATATGAAGCAACAGAGAGCTAAAGACATGGTAATCATTCAATGTAGGTGCATAAAAGCCAAGAAAGCAATAGTTCAAGCAAAAGTAAGCAGAACTTAAACTTGTAGTCCTGTATAAAAAAAAGAAAAATTCAGTTTTAATAAAACATCTTTCTCAACTTTAACGTAAACTTACTTCATTGCTTTGCAAAATAGCAGAGTTCTGAGATAGGTCCCTCCCTAAAATGTTCATGGAATAAACAAATCAACTCAAGCTTAATCACTAGGTTTGAAATTAGAGCCAAATAAAATACTGTCCTTCTTGGGGTTCTGATATGTACATGTTGAGCCAAGGATTTGGTTCAACATTTTTAGAAACCAGTTTCAATTTTCAGTCCTCAATTTTTGATGACTACCAGTTTCCTGGCAGAGAATCATTTGAATCGAATGATTTGAACAATTTTTTATTTGATCAAACTAGGTTCATTTTCGCTCAAAAAAGCTCTTTAAAGGGGTCGAATTTCGAAGTTTTTTCACTTTGAAAATTTGTCCCTTAGTAAATCTGCCCCTTAGAGATGGTAAACTAGTGCAGTGAATATGATCTGTGCCAAAACTTAACACCTTAGTTTAACCATAAAAGTTCCTTTATATATTTCATAAGCTACTCCAAATTTAGTCCTCAATTAGATTTCCAATGCACATATAATCATTGCATAACTGACAGCTAACAAAACAACAGCAATAGAAGGGGAACATGGAGTCCTTTAGTATAGCTTGCCCTGTTTAGCTAAAAAAAATAACAAAAACCATACAAGCAAAAATTATGTTCAGTACAAGCCCAGTCATTATACTCATGTTGCACCACCTATAAAACTTGCTGAGACTGGTATTTGCTGTGCATATACAGTACATCCTAAGCTTAGATATGTTATATACTGAAATTAACTTATTGAATACTAAGAGCAATTTTGATTACTTCATGTCTCAAACATAAATCTTAAGACTGAGTAGCAGAGGGGGGAACCCATTATGCCACCTTTCCTACACACAAACACATTAAATAACCTGCTCCATGATAGTGCCTATTTGTTTATCCTCTGCTTACATATGCTCCATAACTATAAAAGGTGGTAGATACTGTAAGTAATAACTATATATGTTATATAATTCAGTTGGGTTGAAAAAAAGACCAATGTTCATCAAGTTCAACTCTTCCAAATGAAACTCAAATTAAATGCATTCACACACAGTCATACTGACCCTACCCTACTCACAAAACTGCACATACCAATATCTACACTATTTGTAGAATTTAGGTACACACTAGCCAATGGTATTATGCACAACATCATTAGTTAGTGCATTCCACAACCTCATTGCCTCATTGTGAAGAACCACCTATGCTGCTTCAAATGAAAGCTCTGTTCCTCTAGTTCTAAAGGGGTGGTCTTTAGTGTGATGATCCTTTTGTTGGCATTGCTTAGTAGCACTTCCAGTAAATATAACATAGGACAACCTAAAAATAATTGATATGGGGAGGCTTATTTATCAAAAATTTAATTTGTGAGGTTTAGATTTTTCTACTTAGCATAAACTCCTAATTTAAAATCTTGAATGTTTGTTTTCAAATTCAAATTTACAAATGCAAAAACTCAAATTAAACTAAAAAACGCGAATTATAAAATATCTTGCAAAAATTCGAACCTTGATAACTCACTAAAACGCGAAGCGTCTAACACTAGCACTAATTCGCCAGCGTGACGTCATTTCGCAACTTCGAAGTAGATAGACTTGCGCAACTTCGCACCCTTACGCCAGGTGAAGTTGCACACTGATGAAGGATCGTAAATTCTCAAATTCACTAAGATGAGCATTTTCCTCTACGTTAGCACTTACGCTAGACGTTACTTCGCTTGGTCAGACCAGGCGAAGTTCAATACAATAGATAGGAGGTTGAAAAAAAAAATTTAATTTTTTTTCTAAGTCCCAAAAAAACGCTGGTGTATTTTAGCATAGGAGGGTGATAGTCTGAAAAAGATCGATATTTTTTTGGGGGGGGTTACCCTTCTTCCCCCCTACATTTCCTAACATATGGCAACACAACTATACAGGGGGCACATGTAGGGCAATAGGACAACTTTATTTAATTTATTAAAGGTTTCCTGGGATTGTGTAGTGGAATGTAGTGGCTGTAACATATACTTGTACTATAAGTTAAAGTTCCCGCCGTATGCAAATTAGGCTTCGCTAGCGTAACAGAGCTCTGCCTAGCGAAGTAACACTAGCACAACTACACTACCGTTCGCCGACCTGAGCGTAAATTCGCACTTTAGTGAATTTGCGTAGTGCTGCCGAAAATTCGCCTGGCGAAGTGCGGCCAACGCTAGCGAAGCCAACGCTACCGAATTTGCGCGTCTTAGTGAATTTGCCCCAAGGTGTAGCATTTACATTTGTAATTAAATCTAAATCCTGCATTTTTATAGTAGTTTATTTACTTTTCTCTTTAAATACAGACTTTAAAAAGTCTTCCTAAAATCAAAATGACATACACAGCCATGAGGTATGCCTAGCAGAAGTGGCATCAAGAACCCTGTGAATGTAGGGGTCCTCGACTGCTATGAAAGGGGCATAGATAACCATGAAAATCAAAGGTTTGGGCTGATCAAGAGGCATAGCCAGGCAATCTGCCACTGTGCTGATATAATGCTAGTAAGCAGCATTGTTTTTGGGAAATGTTGATGCAGAAACTGATAAATATTATTGTTTTATGAAAAATACATGAGCATTTTGAATTTGATGTCAGCCACACTTTTCAAAAAACCTGCGACAAGGACCTGTTTCCCAATGTTTTGCATCACCTCTTCTTTTAAACAACACTCTCACATTTAGGAACTTTACCAACTGCTGTGATGTTAAAAGTTAATGTTCCATGACTGTGTAGTGTCAGTCAGCCAGACCCATTGACAACTAAGAAACTACCAAAAATGGCTGCCTGCCACTTTCTGCAGGTTCACCAGGTGGGAGAGTAGGCAAACTGTAGAACATCACCTGTCTTTGGACTGTTGTCTAAGAAGATTACATTCACCTTTGACACCTATGTGCCAAACACAACAGTATATTTCCATACCATCACAGAGGCTGGCTTTTGTACTGCTTGATTATAAATCATATGTGATCCTCTGTAGCCCAGACACCATGCTCTTGATTTCCAATAAGAAGTTAATTCATCAGAACACAGGACAAATGTTCACTTTGCCTCAAGCCATTTTAAAGTAGCTTACTGTGAAAGTTAACTATGAAATAAGGCACTTTAATCTGGCATTTTATGCAGCATCATGCCCCTATACCCCAGCCTGATGGGCAATGAACGCATTTCAACATTCTTTAAATGCATCAGGCTGGGGGCTGCTCACAGACATTTGATATGATATTTCTTACTCCACATTTTTTTACTTTTTACATAGTGTTTTCTTTTATTAAGGATTCAGTGCAATGGCTCTCCATAGTCTCTATATCATTCTACCCTGGAAACATGTGTGGCCATCAGGCTACTTCTCCCCCTGTAACCTGTCATGGGAGCAAACAAAATTGACCTCTCAAGTGATAATTTTGTTTTCTTTCCCCTTATAGGTCTTTGGGTGTAAAAGGCTTGCAGAGAAGGGGGTCTGAACACTTGGGAATATAGGGACTAATCCTTTACCTATAGTGAAGGGGAGTCCAAAGACAACATTGTGCTCCTTTTAGGTAGGTGACAAAGGAGTATGGGATTCTTTCTTTTTTAAGATAAAGTCCAATGTGATGACACACACTGCTTGCATTTTAATAAAAAGAAAAAGAAAAAAGAAAACTGGTTGCTGTGATAGCTATGTATAAAAGATTTGCCTCAACTTGAACATGAACTAAGCATTTTTTTTAAACAAGTGCCTTCTTCAACAGTTTCATTGAAAATAATGACATCCCTAAACATGAGGAGTTCAGGTTTCAGGGCCCCTGGTGCCTCTATTCATGCAAAGCCTGATAATACTACTGCAATATCATGTAATACTTACAGATTTGTTATTAATACAGGTATGGAAGCATTATTTCAAAACTCAATCCAGAAATTTCCAAATTAGGGGAAGGTCATCTCCAATAGACTCCATTTTAATAAAACAAATTACAGGTGGCAAAACAATCCTTTTGAGTTTATATAATGTTTAAATGATTTTTTTGGTTGACATAAGAAATGGAGATCCAAATTAAGGAAATACCCCTTATGCAGAAAACCACATTCTGGATAATAGATCCCATGCCTGTAAAGCACCAGCATATTTCACAGCACCTTCATTAGTATCAGTCCATGTGCGAGTGGAGCTCACATCTAAATTCCTGTGGCATTCCCAATTAAGTATATAAGTATATTTTGTATATTTAGTGGTAGGAAACTCAAGTACCTGGAGGAAACCCACACAGAACATACCAAAAAATTGCCGATATTGACAAGGCTGGTATTGAACTAAGGACACCAGCAGATTAATAATCATGGAGGAAGCCAGGGAAAAGTAGGAAGAAAGTCGGACCGGCCATGGGAGAGGATTCCAGAGGAGGGATGCAGCCCTTGCAAAGTCTTGAATGCAATCATGTGAGGAGGGAACAAGAGAAGTGTTGAGTAGCAGGTCAGTAAAGAAGCGCAGTTGGGTGAGTATATAGAGATGAGTCCAGATATGTTCGAACATAGGATTTCTTCTTTTGGTCGAATATGTGAATTTTGACATATTCGATCATCGAATAAGGTATGATCGAACGATCGAATACATTTGAAAAGATTCGAATGGACGAATATTCAATCATTCGACCTACTTCGCCAGATTGGACCTACCGAATTGCAATAGAAGCCTATGGGAAGCTTCCCATAGGCTTCTGATACAATCGAATAGAATTCGTATGATCGAAGTGTTCGATCGTTCGAATCGTACGAATCATTCGAATGGTCGAATGATTTCTTCGTTCAGTCGAATGATTTATTCGACTGATCGAATAGGTTTTTATTCGATTGTCGAATGATCGAATATCGAATAAAAAGTAGCCTAGAACTATTCGATTAACATTCGAAAATCGAATGCTAATCGAATATCGAATAGAAACAAATTATTTTTTGAGAATAATAGTAAATTTGCCCCTAAGTCCTGCTCGAATACCATTCGTACAATGAAAGCGTTCCATTGTTCGAATCGTACAAATTTTTGGATACTCGAATGAAATCTTACGATGTTTTCGTGAAATCAAAGATCGGTATCCGATCGTACGAATTCATTGAGAAATCGAATATCGAGCGAAATGATAGCCTAAAACTATTCAATAAGCATTCGATGGTGAAATGCTTATCGAATTTCGAATTTGGTCGAGCTATTTTCTGGGAATAATAGTAAATTTACCCCTAACTGTGTTTTTTTGTGTTTCAAACACAACCCTCTATTCTATTGATGGCTGAACATGCGTCAAGTAAAAGAAAATACATCATGCTGCCTCTAGTAATCAAAACGCAAATTGACTTTTTTAAATTCGAATCAAATTTGATTTGAGTTTTTCTGGGTTGAGACTATTCATTCAAGTTTTACAAATTTGATTTTATTAATACATTTTGATTGGTTGAATTTTGTGTTTATGGGAGTATTAAAAAATGGAAGTGAATGAAGTTGCGCACTCACCTAACACTCCCTCAATAAGGAACGCCTGGTGCCCAGTGTAAGAGGTTGCGGCCACCCTCAATATGCAATGTAAAACAAGATACACTGGCACTTCAAGGCAGGTGAATGCCAGGGATCCCCCTTGTCGTTTTATTAGTGAAAATGTTTTATTCGCACTAATAAAACGGCATGGGGGATCCCTGGCATTCACCTGCCTTGAAGTGCCAGTGTATCTTGTTTTACATTGCAGCATTAAAAAAATGCACACGAATTTAAGATTCAGCCCTTGATAATTGTGCCTCTAGGTGTTCAACTAACACCATATTTATTAGGTGATTTGAAGGAAATTATTTTTTGTAAAACCCTGCAAGAAGCACACAGTTTATATAACTGTGTATTTATAATAGCTGTTTAACATGATATAAGTGATATCAAGTCCTTGACATCTCAACTCATTTCCCTATATTTAAGGCACAAGCAGAGGGTTAGCTCCATTTGTGTAACCCCTTAGCCAGAAAATACCACCTATAGAGAGGTTTAAAATCAATAGAAGCAAGTAGGGGTTCCAGATGCAAGGAAAGCAAGAAAAAATACCATTACTCTGAAAGCAGTCTGACTGTAACCAGCAGTGTTACAAAAGTATACATTATATACCAAATGACCCTAAATCAACATATACTTTATATAAATTGCCTCAGGAGAGAGTTTTTTTAATAGCCTGTATCAGACTGGGGCAGTACAGGGCTAACAGTCAGAGCCTTAAAATGTTTTCTACTTGCTGAGATAAACTCTGGTTTCTCTGTTTATTTGCGTAATTGTTCAAATATAACTGATTAATATGGTAATATGGTGCTGTTTAAAAAAAAAATGCCTGCTAGATGCCAGTACAATTAAAGTTTATAGGAAATATTTTTATATTACATAAAGAAATCCTGAGTTTTAGACAAAAATGCTCAGGGCTCTTTTGGGTCTGAGCAGGTGTCAGGCCCCAGTTAGGGAAGGTTTTAGTTAGTGCTAGAAGTTCTGGTAAGAGACGATCTAGGAATAAAAGTCAATGGCAGTTTATTTAGTAAGAAGTTATTTGCTCCAATGAGTAGATTAGTTGGGGTTAGTACCCTTGCATGGAGCATAGAAAGTTGCCAAGATGCGAAGATGCCCCAGGTGCTGGGAAAAGGATCACCAAGACAGGTTGTGCTATATCTAAAGATGGCTAAACATGTTCCAATTATGATCTTTCCTGCGACCATTGGTTTGCTTTCACTACACACATTTAGGGGCACATTTACTAAGGTTCGAATTGATTTGAAGTGAAAATTCTAATCAAATTCAAATTTATTTTGGGCTTATTCGATTCGACTTGAATTGGCCAAATTAGAAAATTCAAATTCAATTGTCTAAGTAATGGCCCTTAAAAAAAAAATTGATACAACAATTCGGCAGATAAAACCTACCGAATTGCTATATATAATAAAAAAAATTGATCGAATGGTTAAAATCATTTGATTCGAACGATTTTATGGATCCAATTTTTGATATTCAATCTTTCGATAATTCAAATTGCGTTAAAACCCCTTGAATTCGAAATTCAAATTTGAGTGGTTTTAATTCGAATTCAATTCGAGGGTCGAATTTGAAGGTTAATAAACCCTCGAAATTCGACCCTTAGTAAATGTGCCCCTAAAAGCTGGATCTTCAGATATGCAGGTAGAAACAATGGAATTCTACCCCTGTTTGATGATTCAGTAGTAACCCTAGCCTTTAATAATAAAACTTTCACCTTGACTAATCAACAAGACAACCAATATCCAAGTATTTTGCCAATATCAATCATCTTGTCTCAGACCATACATGCACCAAACCAAAACCTTAAAAGGTAACTAACTGAAACATCTCAAAAAAGTGAAGGTTTTTCATTGATTGAAGTAATTGTACCTGAGAGTTAATTGTCTGTAAGTTCATTGTTGGAGAAACACCTGGATTACAGTTAATTTCCAAACTGGTTGGTCCATGCCTAGAAAATAACTAGGCTTTCATCTGTGCAAGAGTTACACCTCATTGGGAGTTGCAGGGAGTAATCCATGATCAGGGGTGACCAGGTACACAAGTCACACCATTACTATTATGGGCTACACATATCACATCAACCAGTGTGAAAGCTTCCAGAAGTACACAATCAGTATTAATTCTATGAAGGCGTCTTTGCTTTCCAGTGTGCTCTGTTTGTTGCATAATTTTTAGTATAAGTGGTATACAGAGAATAGCATAAGTAGAAAGAGTGCAAGCTGAAACTCTCTATCCCCATGCTGTATAATACCCAGATTTTAAGGGAATCTGATAGTTACTGTATGTGCACCAGTAAGGGAAAATTGACCACTCAGGTCTAGGGTCCAAAAAAAAAAAAAAGAGAGAAAGAAATGTCTCCCTAATATAGATAACACGATACCTACAAATTAAAAGAGCATTCTAATCGTGTTAATATTGGTTAATAAGAGTCATAATTTGCTTGATTCCGATTTCAAGTTTTCTTTACCAATGGTATTTGTGTACAGTAACTTAAGGTTAAATTGTATAACAACTCTAGGTAATTTTCAAAACTGCCTTTCTAGTTTCTTTCTTTGCCAATGGTTATTGCTCAAGGAGGCCCTGCTGCTTGGTTGCTAAGTCAACACAAATCAAACGTAATCATACAAGTTTGTCCTTTATGTTTCAGTGCACATGATTCAACCTAATACTTAATGTCCTTTTACAGAAGCTGGAAGCTTTTTATCTTGGCAAGTTAGGCAGATTTTGGTCCTGTACCTGATATTAAAGTCCAAACTAATCATAATGATGCACAGAGTAAAGGTCATTTCAGCTTTTAAATGCTAATTGTTCTGCCAACACTATTCATTTACAAGGCTTTTAAAGGCCACATATCTGTTTTATATATATATATTTCCTGAAACAAATTACAATTTAAAGTCATTTAGGCAATATCATATATAAAAAAAAGTAAATATTATGCATGTGTAACTATATCCCTGGCAGTGATAAAATAGGTTTCTCCATACTTTTCTTGCATCACTGAAAATGTTCAGTGCGTGCCTGATTAAATAATTTGCTTTATAATAGAAACATAGGACATCACACATTTATCCAAGGTCTTATTCAAGATTTTCCTTTGCTTTATACAGTATTTTAGTAAGTGTTGTAACTTAGTGGAAGCAAGCATGCATCAATATAATGAAACCACTCCTCTTCCCACAAAAGCACATATGACACTCAGACACTCCAAGAACATAGATTCCTGGCTGGAATGAAACCTAGTACTCCATCACTGCAAACAACAATGCCAGGCACTGTACCCCCATGCTGCCCAGTGTACTGGTCATTTAGCTTTAACCCTTCCATGAGTGTATATCCCCTACACGTCACCAGTTTTAGTGAAGGTAAATGATTATATAAATATATATTCCAACTATAAAAGCAGATTCTCACCATGCTAAATCCACACCAACACTGAAAAGTATGTCAAATATGACCCCCTTGACACTAACATATAATTTGCAGATGTTTTGACCTGAAATACTTTGGTCCTTAATCAAAGCTATCTGCTTTATGTGTGCAGAGTGCAATGCATTAATGTTTTTATGTTTTTTTTGCAAAGTACATTGCTTGTCATTCTCTGTGAGTATAATTTCATTCTATTCATCACAACAATACTAAGAAAATTAGGCCTAGGAACCTTTTATCATCTGACTCCTGTTTTGTTTGCCCTGACTGTATAGTACAACAGCAGACATGTTCAAAATTGCAGCTGATGAATGAGGAAATGTCTATCCTTGTACACTAATTCCCTGCTTTCTGCTGCATCAAACCATCACAAGTTTTGTTGCATTAGATAATTGCCCACCAGAGAAAGATGATGTTCGTTATTAGGAGGGTGCTCCCTAGGAGTGTAATTATCTAATGGATATCACACTTTCACAGCCTCCAAGGACAAAAGAACACTGTTTTGGAATTGTTAGCATGCATTTACACAGCTGTATAAACACGGAACGCTTTGCTGTGTGCAAGCACAACATCAGCAGTATGGGATAGTTTAAAATATTGACTAAATAAACAACATTGGGATTTGTAAAGGAACAAATACAGAGATTAATAGCAAGATTCAAATAAAGCTCAGTTTGTAACATGACACAAAAAAGAAAAATAAATTATTGATTTAAAAGTATACTGAATTTAGCTGTTAGCTAAACTGTACACACACATATACTGTACATATAAAATGTAACTTAGGACATTAAACATTATAGTGTCTTAAAGTGATACTTCAATTTATAATACAAGAAGAAAATACATTTTGCTTAAAGAAGCAAAATGTAATGTAAAGCTATGATTGTGAATGATTGTAAAATGATCTAAACATGTCATTTACTGTTTATTAGAAAGTTGTTTTGAACTATATCACCTTTTAATAAAATAATTTATTTGTTTTACATGATGGGATCCAAATACATAGGCAGTAGAATTACCTGCCTATAAACATATCACAGGGGATATGGTCCATGCAGATCTACATACAAAAACTGCATTTGATAAAATTTGCAACAGATTCATCAATATAAGTGCAAAACTTGCACCCTTGTGGTATGTTATGTGCTAGATGTTAGTTGGCCAGAGTTTATGGTCTCAGTAACACGATTTGCAAACAATTCAACTGGAAGAAACAGGAACCTATTAAGGTGTAATATGTAAGGTGTAAAGGACACAGTACGCTCTGCACCATGTACCAAATCAGCAAAGCAAAGCCTCAATATAGTTGAGTATGATTTATTCCTAAGATCACATTTGTTCAAACACCTTGTGTTGTAGGCTATAAACATATTAACACAATTACATATCCTTGTACAAGGATCTGACATTATTAAAGGAGAACTTAAAAAAAACATAATTATGCCTCTTTATAGGTCCCTGGTAAAGCCTCACCTGGAGTATACTGTGCAGTTTTGGACTCCAGTCCTTAAGAGGGATATAAATGAGCTAGAGAGAGTACAGAGAAGTGCAACTAAACTGGTTAGAGGAATGGAAGACTTAAATTATGAGGTAAACTGTCGAGGATGGGGTTGTTTTCTGTGGAAAAAAGGCGCTTGAAAGGGAACATGATTACACTTTCCAAGTACAATAGCGGTCAATATAGACAGAGGTAACCCCTTCTGACTAGAAGAAAAGGACTTTTGTTTGAAGCAACACAGGTAGTTCTTTACAGCGAGGACAGTGAGGTTGTGGAATGCACTGCCGGGTGATGTTGTGAGTGGCTTGGATGATTTCCTGGACAGACATAATATCAAAGACTGTTGTGATACTAAACTATATAGTAAGTATAGATAAGGGTATATATAGTTTGTGTGAAAGTATGGAGGTGTGTGTGTGTGGATGCTGGGTTTTCATTTGGAGGGGTTGAACTTGATGGGCTTTGTCTTTTTTCAACCTGATTAAACTATGTAATTATAGCAGTAAAGATGTGTTTCTCCAAAGATACCCATCATCTTTTCTACTGATTCACTGCAAGTGCTCTGTGCTGCTGTCATTTACTGATTGTAGTCACCAACACACAGTACACCGAATATATATATTTATATTAAAAATATAAATGCTGCAATATAAGGCTAATTAGTAATTAATACAGATAATTACTACATGGCGAAACAGAAACCAGTTCCACTAGCATCAGAATTTAATAATCAGCCTTACATTACAGACCAACCTCATTTTCTGCTTTATAATTTGTGACAACCCTACTGAGCCCACTGAGCATGTGAGAAAATGATGGCCCCCTGTGACATGTTTGAAGTCCTGGATCCTTGCTGCTATTGAGAAGCTGAGACTGGTGTTACAAGTGTAAAAAAATGATATTTTTAGCAATATGCATTTTTAGGGTTTAGTTCTCCTTTAAGTGGATAGCTTTTTGATCAGTGATACCATGTGCTTCGTGGAGGTGTTATATCCTAGCCCCTTATACAAACAGAATGGCAAGCCCATAGTTCATTCATAAAGGTTTATGAGAAGGATGTCTAGTATGTGGTTTGGTTCATTTTTTGTTTTCAACCCAAATAGTTGTCTTGCACAGGTTTTCTAAATTGCATTGTCATTTAATGTGCTGAAAGCTATAATACTGTTTGAAATATAATCTCCTATTTTCTCAAGTGTCATTATCATGTTGAGCAATCTTATTTTGAAAAGCTACTATTCCTGAATATAGTGAGCTAATTAGATAAGTAATAGTGAATGCAGTGCTGGCGTGGCAATGCTTGGTCTTTATCATTTTATATGCTTGCAGTTACATTACAGGAGGCTATTTATTATGGGGAGCCGTTTGTCCCAAATACATTCTGTATACAAAACTATTAGTGATGGGCGAATTTATTCACCAGGGCCGAATTCGCGGCGAATTCCCGCGATTCACCGCTGGCGAATAAATTCGCGAATCACCAGCGAAATTTCGCTTGGCGAAAATTCACCGAAAAAACGAGTCGCGCGGCGTTTTTTGACGCGACGCGACGAAAACGACGCGACGAAAACGACGCGACGCGTCGTTTTTGACGCGATGCGATTTGACGCGCGTCAAAAGCGTCCCGCGACTCGTTTCGCGAATTTTTCGCCGATTCGCGAATTTCGCTAGAAATTCGCTAATTTTTCAGCTAAGCGAATCTCGGGAGATTCGCCCATCACTAAAAACTATCCCTGATACACAGAAGGAATGTCTCTCATGGTATATTACTATTTCTGACCATATACACAAATAAAACATATACAAAAGACGTGTTTCTATTAAAGAATGAGAACAAAATATGATAAATGCACAAAAGGATGTCATTATATTACAAACTCCATTCTGTGCATTTTAACAATCAATCTGTCTCACAAATTTATAACCTCCATTTAACAGATACACTTATATGCAAAGTTACTTACAGAATGAATTATGTAAAAAAAAAAAACTTGGACAGAATATATAATAGTGTTACTAACTAGTGCATGCCAAGCTAGATTTGAATGACAAAATAGTTATTTGTGACAGAAATAGTGATGGGCGAATTTATTCGCCAGGGTCGAATTTGCGGCGAATTCCCGCGATTCGCCGCTGGCAAATAAATTCGCAAATCACCAGCGAAATTTCGGCAAGCAAAATTTCACCGGAAAAACGAGTCGCGCGTCGTTGAAAACGCGCCGAAAACGATGCGACGCGCGTCAAAGTTTACGCGACGCGCGTCAAAAGTGTCCCGTGACTCGTTCCGCAAATTTTTCACCGAAGCAAATCTAGTACAGAAAGCAAGATTCTATAGTACAGGATTCATTCTTTCGACAAAATTAAAGTTTTGTTTCACAAAACAGATAAAATAACCATTCTGTGAAGCAATACTGTCAGTTACTTTCCTGGACCAATAAGAACAAAGCTTACTGGCCTGCTTCTGCAGACATATGGTTAAGGGCATTCCTGCTGTTTTGTCATTGTCTTATGATTCATATTCCTGTTCTGGTTTCCCTCTTCCTGTCTTCCTGTAATGGAAAGTCCTGACTTTCTCTGCAGGGGATCATAATTTATTCACACTATGGAAAATACTGTTTTTTAAATTATATTACTGTATGAGATGCACCTGGATTACCACTGGGGAGGAGCTGCACAGTTCAGATCTGCTTCATGTTTCTTCTCAGTTTAGACAGGAAGTGGGAAACCAGAACAGGAATATGAATCATAAGACAATGGCAAAACAGCAGGAATGCCCTAAGTGGGAGTTAGGGTTGCCATCTGTCCATTTTTGAATTTTTACACCTGCTGTAAGGTTAGAAAATATCTGTCCAGTTCTCAGAAGTCTGAAAACTGGGCAAGCTTGTTCTGTGCTGATTGATATGGTCAATCACGGGCCACCATGCCACTGGCCCATCTCTTCACATCACTGGCGCGCCCCTTTGTGTTATCAGCCCCACCTATGGCATCACTGTTACTGCCCCCTGCCTGGATTCCAAAGAAAGAAAAGGTGACAACGCATATTTATTCTGAAATGGTTGTATTAACTGTTTTGCAAATATTTTCTCAAAACTGCCAGGGCTGTTGCTTTAAGGGCTTGCACACCCCCGCCTTGGACCCCCGATCTCCCTTTGTAAACTCCATCAGCATCCAAATGAAGAAGCACTTTGTCTCGATGCAGTCTACATACTGATTGATGTTTATGGGGCAGATTGAACAAGGGTTGAAATTCAAATTCAAATTTAAAAAATTCCAAACTTTGACTTTGACTATTCGCCACCTTAAACCTGCCGAATTGCTGTTTTAGCCTATGGGGGACCTCCTATAAGTTTTGGGGGGAAATCCTTTGACTCGTTCGATTGAACTGAATCAAATGAAATTGGACCTGTTTGATCGAAAACAGTCCATTTTTGTTAAATAACCTTATAATTATTTTCGGCTGGTCGAATTTCGATATGTTTTCACTTCAAATTCAACCCTTGATAAATCCTGAGTGTTGAAAAAATCCTCAGAAAAGTCCTGCTTTTACACTTGGTCAATGTAGGTAAGTACACAGCTTCCGTGTGCACCTGTGCGCTGCTTTCCACATAAGTAGGCACAAGATTAAGGGGTTCTAAGGGCAAAAATACTTAGGTAAAACTATTTAATGCTTGGCATTCTAACAGTCCCAGAAGCTGCCTGCATTTTGTTGTCTAGTGTTCTTCATCTATGATTGCTGTACAGCATGCAGGTAATTTTGTTACAAAACACAAAATCATTTTTTTTACTATGTAGACTGTTATATAATACAGACTTTGATGTAATGAAATACTACTTTAAACTAGTGAACATCATAGAAACAGTTTACTTTATGTGGACTTCTTGTGGATTCAAGATTAAAATGCCTATTATACTGCCATTTCTGAAATATATCTCCTCAAAGACTCATATCTGTCAAGCATTGCAACCCAGTTTGGTCTTATATACTAAAAATGAACCGAGGAACAGAATAATTTCACTTTTTTAATATATCCGAGCACTTCAGGAAGAATGCAGGTTTGAAGATTGAATATATGTTCAAACTACACATATAAAGGAATTTACGACAGAATAGATATTGACGTTCGTATTTTAATATATCTTGTGAAAAGGCCTTGAGTGTTATGCTGTCTTTATTGGAAATTCAGTGTCTTTAGAATTACTTCACGGAGCCATTTAGCTAACAAATTGCTCACACCAAAACCACATTTTAGGCTTTGAAAAAGCTGAAACAAATTCCTTAGTTTGTATCATTGTCTTGTTGCTATCAAAACAAAAGCATCTTTTCCTTTATAACCTTCCACTGGTGCTTATATTTGTTGAATTTAAAAGAAAGGGCACAAATTTGATTTGTCTCATGGCCAAATATTAGCACTATGAAGGCTAACCAGGGACATATACAGTATCAGCATCTCTGTGTCTGTTAATGGACCAGTAAACATTCTCCCTGGTATTTGACTTTTACAAGTATTAAATGTAAATGCATAATCATTTGTACATAATTATCTCAGACTCTATATATTCTTTGATGCACTAAATTATACAGCCAGCTGCACTTATACTCTTACACGCTTATATTCAGGATAGACATGACTGTTGCATGCAAAATTTTGTGTAAGGATGGAGTGCTCTACCACTCTAGAGGTTTTTTGTACAATCAAAGGTAATGTTTCAGGCTGCTGAACCCTTTGTGGTGTAAGATAACAGGGTTTAAATTATGTAGGGAAGGGGAGGAGACATAGGTAGGAGGTAAGGATGAATGCATCATTTCAAAGCTTTGGGGGGTTAGTTATTAAAATTTGAAAAGTTCTCACGATCTACTGAAAACTACTCCGACCAAATCTGCACAAACTTTCCTCCTCTATTTAATTTCCTGTGCAGGAAAAAAACTTGACAAAATTGTGAAAAAATCCAAATCATTGGAATTTTTTGGATTTGTCGCTGAACCTCCAACTCCAACCTCCATTTTTCCATTTTTATGCCTAAAACCACATAATCTTTTGGGAAATCAGTGGGTCATCTGCCACAGATTTTTTACATGAACTAAGCAGAGTTGGAGTACATTTTTATTCAGGCTTTAATCTTATTCAGGGGGCTCTAGAAAATTTTAGGATTTATTTCTATGAAAAAATTGTCTTTACTCCTTTAAAAGACTTTAAAAATCAGAAAAAAATAAACAACCCCCTCAGTGTTGCAACATTAAGGGGGTTTATTAAAGTCCCAAATGTTCTCACTATTTTCTGAAAGCCACTCTGACCAAAAATGCAGGGACTTTTGCTCCCATTTAAAAATACATTTTCATGAAAAGACTTGATAAAATCTGAATCATGCAGTTTTTTTGGATTTCCATTTGCAAATGGAAAAAAGGCACTGTGGTGAAATTTATATCAATACCTTGAAAACCTTTAAAAAACATTTCAGACAATGAAAAAGTCTGAATAGATTTGAGTCTGTCCAATATTATCAGTAATACCTATTGACTTCTATAGTACCTTGACAACTTTTTCTTGGCAAACTTTGGCATTAGAGGTTTTTCATGGTTTTACAAAACTCAACTTTTTCCTTCCTTTAATATTAAAAGAACCTTCCAAACCAGAATACCCTTAATTTACTAAATTTTCAAAAAAAAATGTGCTTCAATTCAAATTATGAGATTTTTTCAAACTGAGGCTCCAAAAAGTCAACTTTATTGAATCGTCACAGCAATAGCACAAATTTATCGGATTTTCAATAGAAAATGCAAACAGCCTAAAACTATTGAGACTGCTGAAGGTATAAAACATGTCCCAATTATAAAAGGGATCATCTGCCATTGACTATTACATAAGTTCAACAGTTTGTAGCTGGAGTATTTTCAGCTTCAGAGCATTATAAATCTTGAAAAATTGAGTTATTCCCCTTTAAAAACTTGATTAGAAGCCTAATTTTGTATTTTTATTTTACATTTTATTTTATTTAAAATATTTATTTAAGTATTTTTTTTTAGCAAAACTACTTCCTATCCAAAATTATTTCATGCTAGTTAGGTTGTCAACAAGAACTTCAAGTTATTTATTACAGAGTTATTTATTACATTACATTCAGAACTTTCTCCTAACCACCACCCATTTAGGACTTTCCAGTAATGCCTACAGTATGTTTCAAAACCACAATGTTCACTAATAAGTAACTATAGTACTATTCATTCATTCACTAGTATTTTTCTTAAAAGTGCAATTTATCCCTTTGGATTCTGCAATTATGAGCAAATGAACCCATTGGGTGTGCAATCATTACAAGTGAAATACCTTCCTTTAAATGCATTTTCACAATCCTAGCCTGATGTAATAAGGCATTTTAAATGATGTACTGAGATTTTTTAAAAACAGGGATTGACACATCTGTCCTGTGCTCACAAATACTTGTGTGTATATATTTTTTCCATTACAGTGTTTGAAATATGTGCAACAATTACAGTTACAAAACATTACATTTTATTCTTCTTCTCCCATTTTCTTTTATTTAAGTGCTTAAAGTAACTCAGAATTTGTAGTTTAGTCTCCAGAGATGGCATATTCCTCCAGTACTTTTTATGGTGTCTCTGTATGCCTGGCTTTTGCAAAAGGATATGTGAGAAAACAAGTGTTTGGTTTGTATCCATATTTCTGTTGGAAAAGCAGTTATTTGAGATTATTTTCCCAAGTGAAATAAGGTATCTGAAGTATTCAGAAGGGGACTAGAACATCCTGGCCTGTGGATTATATTGGCAATAAAAAGAAAGACTGTGTGTTATATCTCAAATGTTGATTACACCATTTAATAGCATTCCAAACAAATAATATCTATCAAGGATAAAAATAATATTACAAGATATGACACTAAAAGTATAGC
>CM044438.1:51042073-51067016 GCA_024363595.1 Xenopus borealis | reverse complement strand
CCCATCCCCATACTGAAAAGTGAAAAATAAAGAATTGTTAAAAAAAAAAAAATAGCATTCCAAATATTATCAGAGTTTTCGGGGAAAAAAATCTGAAAAATGTATGGTTTTCAGAAAAGAAATTAAATAAAAAAACACGGAAATCTGAGTTTTTCCATCTTCAGAAAAATTAGATAGTAAAAGAGCCTAAAAAAACAGAGTTTCTAAAATAAAATAATGCGAAAAAATCGGAGCTTGATTAATAACCCCCTAATTGTATGATTGACTTCACACAAATGGGAGTGTAAATTTGTTTTTAATAATCTTTTTTAAATTGAATAAATGGTATTACACTATCCTGGATTTATATTTTCCACACTGGAACACGTGAGCTGACCCTGAAGGGAATGGAGATCTGATAACATTACGGGCAATAAATTGTATTATCGTTTTGTGATTAGGCAATTTGGCAATCTGGTGATGCAAAAGAATTGGATGTAAAGGAATCTTGCATGTCACTATTGAGAGTGGAAGGTTTAAAGAGGAACTACACCTTTAGAAAAATAGATCCAGGTACGGTCACATTATTTAATGATACTGCACTATTTTTTTTTTCTCTGTTGCCATAGGAGCTGATCCATATACAGTTTTTGGGAGATTTTTTTGACTGCAGCAGAGAGACTGTGCAGGGATCAGCAAGATAAATTTTATCTGACTGATTTTTTCCTTACATTTCTGTACTTTTCCTTATTGTATTTCCAGGGGCGCTCCGCCAGTTGAGGCAGCAGCGCCCCCCTGGTTACCAGTGGCGGCAAAAATGCAGCTCCTGGTAACTAAGAGCCAAATTTCTGGTTTTCAACATGTGCACGCTGCGTCATGGACCCCCCTACTCTACCTGAAAAACTGAGTGCCATGGGGAAGGTGGGGGCAAATTGAAGGCCGGCTCAGGTGGAGCCCCTGTGTATTTCCCTTTAAGTATGACTGCTAGTTGGCAACAGGTTTTAAAGGTGGTGTTATTTTCCTTTATAAAATGGCATAACTGGGAATGTCTGAATCTGAGTATCTGAGGAGCAGGTTCTGTACCCAGATGATCTTGTTAGATTTCCACCAGCAAAATGTTATGCTATTTGGGACTTCTTCAATGTATTATGCCATGTTTGAATTGTGTGCATTAGCACTGAACTGACTGAGATAAATTATTTAATTTGTTTCCCATCCATCCACATGTATATGAGTTAAGGTTGGTTGTGCAAGCTAAAAGTGTTTCAAGGTGGGTGGACCCAGTGACTCTTAGGGGCTGATTTGTTAAACTGTAACTTTTTGAGTAACTTTTTTGACACCAAAAATCTGAAAAAAGGCATGGGAAAAAACTTTTCTGGGATTTAGGTTGCGACAAAACTATGACAATTCTGAATCCAAAATACAGATGTCCCTTTTACAACTGGAATCTCTTTCTTTGCTTTGTGTTTTTAGAGGTTTTCAGGTGCTTAGCTTGACATCTTTTGTTCACTAAGGGTCCCATTTACTAATAATCATATAGTGATTTTTTTCCATAAATCTCTCAAAATGTGTGTTTTTCTATATTTATTAAAACAAGTAAAAAACCTGAAAACATCTAATGCAAAACTTTGCCATGCAAAAGCTGTCAAAGTGCCATAGATGAGATAGAGGAGAACTAAAGCTTAACTAAAGAAGAAGCTACAAATATACATTATGTGCTGCTGTCACTGTGAGCTTAGGGACCCACTCACAATATACAGTACACACAGAATAGAAATGTCACAATTTAATGCTGATTAGCAGTTAATAGAGATCATTTCTTCATGGCAACACAGAAACTAGCGCAATTAGCATCAGAATGTAATAAACAGTCTTGTAGCATCAGCTTATATTGCATGAAGACCCATGCCAGCCAGGTGTCCTGGGCAATCTAGCCGGCCACAGCACTGATTGGGTTTGTGCATAGACCCATGCTCACACAAAGCAAGGTAGGTGCCTGGAAGTCCTGGATCATTGCTGCTATTGGGAAGCTGTTAGGAGCTGTCTTCCTGACAAACAATGGTTAATTTGCCTTCTGGTCTGACATCCAGTTCTATGTTAGGAGAAGCTTTTTATAGTTCATGATCACCTGACCCCCTTGCCTGAGCCACAGGTTTTGTTATAAGGGGATAAGGTTGGTGCAGTTGGCGTTCTGTGTTTGGGAAGATTAGTTCCAACAAGTTGCTGTTATCAGTTGATATTTACTTACTTATTTCTAGTGGCCATTATAAACCTTGTTGCAAGAACAGGTGTTTGGCTTCATATTTTGTGACTAACTGAGGGTGAAGTGGATGGGATTGATTAATTTATTTCACCAGTTTAAGGAATAGCAACAGTGCACGTAGCTTTAGAGATCATTCTCTGTGGTTCCTCAGCATGCACCCTTACCAATTCAGGAATCTCATATTACTTTGTGGCGGCTGGACTTCGTTCCCTTCCACTGGGTCCATCCGGGCTTGTAGTCGGAATCCTCCATTCCATTAAAGAAGCTGAACCTTTAGACTGGTGTGATAAGTCCAGTATATAAAAGATGGCATTTTCATCCATATTCATTTTTAGGGTTTAGTTCTACTTCAAATCAATTCATAAATTTAGAGGTTTTGTTTCTCCTAAAGATTGTCTGGAAAACTCAAATTTTTAGAGGTTATTGAGGTAATTATATTTTTTTAGCACATTGATCAGAGCTTTTTTTCGTTCACACTACTTTTTAATCAATTCAATGACATTTGTGGTTTTGGAGTTAGTGGGCAAAACAATACGCACATTCGAATCTGGGCTTTAACCCATAGCAACCAATTCATTTTTACAGTGTTTGTTAATTTGGTTATCAATGGATTCAATCTACTGACCTTTATGTTGCAGAAGATTCTCATATATCAGTTTGTTATTGATGTTGGTCTAAAATTCAGTGGGCCTGTATGAGCTTTATTAGATTTGGAAATGAAACAGATAATGTCTCCTAGTATTTCCGGAGGAATGGCATGTCCTGATCATCTCATAATGAATTGCCTTCTCATTCAGCTGCATGGCATGCATCTCTTTTTTACAAAATTGACTGAATTCACATCAAGGTCTGTTCTTAAGAATTCATGGCACATTTCAAATTTAAAAACACAATTACTCGGATGGTCTCCTGATTTCAAAGTCACCTCAAAAATAAACAAGGTTTTCAAATCTGTCACTATTCTTGTTTGAAATGCTAAGTCAGAAGAAAAGTATAACAAGATAAAGCATATTAGCTGAAGAAATGCATGCTTTCAGGAACCTGTCAACCTCTCAAAAAGTGTGTAAATTAAAGGACATTTGTGACAGTAAAATTTTTATAATATTCACAGAATTTCGATCCTTATGTTTAATGTTTCCCCACAATGAACTTACTTTTAGCTATCCAGCCAGGTAGCACTTATTCCAGTAATTTGGCTGTTGACATGAATAATGTGTTTTTGATACCGTTTTAAGAAAATAGTTTTTGTGGCCACTTCGACCATCGAATTTTAAAAATAAGTAGTTTGAATAAAAATCTATTCTACCCTTAGAAAATCTGCCCCTTAGTGTAACAGCCAAAAGTCACTTATTTTATAAGGTAGTTAACCCTTAGCAGCACCATCCAAACAAAGAACTGAATAATTCTAAAATTCTGCACAAGAGGGCTGCTAAAGCTGAAGAAATAGTGTTAAAGTCTTTACAGTTGAGTAATTCTTTCTTTGGATATTGCAACTAATGTTATGCTATTTCTTAAGTGGCCATCTCAGGTTTCAGATCTCTTTGCCTCAAATCCTCTACAATTCTCTTTTTGAACATAGTTCGACACACATATACGCTGGTTCACAAGGTTTTTACCATAGCACTGCAATGTAATAATAAGCACTTTTATCCATTTAGAACTTTTCAAACTGAAATGAATAGTGATGGGGGAATCGGCAGCGTTTTTCTTCGATTAATTTTTCACAAATTTCTAGAGACATTTGTGAAACAGCTAAAAATTGATGAAATGCCGCCGCTTCTTGTTTTGGACGCCGGCATCCATTTTTGGTCCAAAACACCGGCAATGGGAACCCCAGAAATAGACACCGGCATTTAGTGAATGCGCAGTGAATTTGCCGCAGGCAAATAAATTCGCCCATCACTAGAAATGAAGACACCAGCACTATGAGGCAGCGATGCTAACCTGTATCGATATCAACACATTAGCATGCATGCTAAAATGTGCCACTTTCCACTGCTTTGAGACCTACTCAGTGGGCCCAGCCCTGCTCTACTAATTAACACTGTAAAGAGCTCAGAATCCCACTGTAATGTAAAGATAGTATTTCAAATCACAGTGGTTTAAATGTTCTGTTAAAAAATTAACTAGGAGCTGTAAAGCATGACAGATCTCCTACTGTGTCAAAAATGGATGGAGAGTTTGGGCTTTGATTGTACAAGTATGGGAACTATTATCCAGAATGCTTGGACATGTGGCTTAATAGATAACAGATCTTTCCATAATTTGTATCTTCATACCTTAAGTCTACAAGAAAATCATTAAACCATAAATAAATCCAATAGGCTGGTTCTGCCTCCATTGAGGATTAATTACATATATACTGTATGCATATCTTGGATCAAGTACATGGTACTGCTTTATTATTAAAAATAAAAGGAAATTATTTTTAAAAATTTTGATTATTTGGATAAAATACAGGGTATGGGATACAACATTTCCATATTTTGGAACTTTCTGGATAACAGGTTTCCAGATAACCAATCTCATACCTGTACTTCATTACACACAATATAGACTTGTTATAACTTCGTTTTTATCATCTAAGTATTTCATAAATGCTTTATTAAGTATTTGAATTGTTTTCAGTCATAAATACAAATTTTAATTAAAGGACATGTAAACCCCATCCACAACCTCACCTCTCCTGAGCTCAGCTTAACCGTTTCAGTGCTCAATCCCAGCAGAACTTTTTATCAAAGTATGTTGTGCCTGTGCATTCTGCATTGCATACATGTCTTTTTTGCAGTTGTTAGTGTTACTGATGTGTCAGAGGGAAAACGGCCGCCAGATGAAAGCTGCTATTTTTTTCGGAAAATGTGATGCTTCTGGAAAATGGAGGGGGTACATGTAGTACAAATGATGTGTCTTGGGTGGGGAAGATATGCCCAACTTATTTACATGGTAGGAAATATAGGCTTTACATGTCATTTAAAATAATGTAAAACATCTTTAAATATATATATTACAATTTCCTATTGAATCCATCAAGAATATCAAACCTTTATAATACTGTCATTTATTTAATTTTCAAAGAAACAACAAATAGATATTTTTGTTCATGTGGAAGTGGTCTTAATTACTATATAATGCATAAGATGCATGATTTTTCTCAAATGATATATTTGTAAATAGTGACATCCTTGACTATAATTATAAATATAATTTGTATCACAAGACTCACTGAAATTTGCATAATATAACATTATGAATCCATTGTTTTAACTAAAGTATTAAAAGCTACCTCAGAGTTTGATCACATGTATTACATGTATTATGGTCATTAAACTTTTTGGTAACTTCTTATATTTGTAAAATTTTAAAATAGTGGGGACATTATTCCCTTTAAAGTATAATTATACTGGAAAGGCAGAAAAGTGCAAATAAATAGAGAAATTACATGGAGGCTGTGGATAGATAAAACTCAACAATAATAAAACTTTCTGCTGTGTTTACAATATTGGTGGAGTTGAGCTTCAGGCATCTCTTTCTTCCATTATCCAGAATTCTCGGTAACTGCGGGTTTCCAGAGATCTTTCATTAATTTAAATCACCATACTTTAAGGGGGTTATTTATTAAAGTCTGGATGCCAAAAACTTTTTTTTCTACTCAAAACCCTTGCATTTTTTGTAATTTATTAAATCACAAGGGTGTTAAAACTTCGAATAAAAAAATAATCCAGCTCAGACCTGCCGAGTTCATGCAGAATTCAATAGGAGAATTCCAAAAGATATCCTGATATGATCGGAGTTTCTTGCAATAATGAATGCACAATAATCACAGTTTCATGGCAATACAATTTCCTTCAAGCTGGGCAACTGCATGTAAATGTGACCCCCAGCCAGATACTAAACAGCCTGCAACATGTTGCTCACAAGTCATCGGTTGGTCACTGTTTTATATTGTCAGCAATCAAATTGACAGCCTGTCAACAAGGCAGCATATACATTACAATATTAATGATTATGTTACAGGAAAAATTTTTGCCTAGCTACCCGGCAAAATGCTGGCAGGTGAATGGTAATGGGGTATAGATTTATGGGAGGAAGGCGTAATTCTTCCCCTTTTCAGAGCCATAATAAGGACCCATCTAGAAGGATTTCTAGGTGATTAATAGGAGGCTGCAGTCTTACTGTTAACAGTGCCACACAGAAGGTTACTGGTTAAATTAAGGAATGTTGGCCTTGAACATAGCATTTGCACCTGGATAGAGAACTGGCTAAAAGACAGACTACAAAGAGTGGTAGTAAATGGAACATTTTCTAATTGGACCAGTGTTGTTAGTGGGGTACCGCAGGGCTCTATACTGGGTCCCTTGCTTTTCACCTTGTTTATTAATGACCTGGATGTGGGCATTGAAAGTACGGTTTCTATTTTTGCAGATGATACTAAATTGTGTAGAGCTATAGGTTCCTTTCAGGATGCTGCCACTTTGCAGAGTGATTTGTCTAAGTTGGGAAACTGGGCAGCAAACTGGAAAATGAGGTTTAATGTTGATAAATGCAAGGTTATGCACTTTGGCAAAAATAATATAAATGCAAGTTATACACTAAATGGCAGTGTGTTGGGAGTTTCCTTAAGTGAGAAGGATCTTGGGGTTTTTATAGATAACAAGTTGTCTAATTCTGGGCAGTGTCATTCTGTAGCTACTAAAGCAAATAAAGTTCTGTCTTGCATAAAAAAGGGCATAAACTCAAGGGATGAAAACATAATTATACCTCTTTATAGATCCCTAGTAAGGCCTCATCTGGAGAATGCTGTGCAGTTTTGGACTCCAGTCCTTAGGAGGGATGTAAATGAGCTGGAGAGAGTGCAGAGACGTGCAACTAAACTGGTTAGGGGGATGGAAGACTTAAATTATGAGGAGAGACTGTCCAGGTTGGGGTTGTTTTCTCTGGAAAAAAGGCGCTTGCGAGGGGACATGATTACACTTTACAAATATATTCGAGGACATTATAGACCAATATCAGGGGACCTTTTTACCCATAAAAAGGATCACCGCACCAGAGGCCACCCCTTCAGACTAGAAGAAAAAGACTTTCATTTGAAGCAGCGTAGGTGGTTCTTCACAGTCAGGACGGTGAGGTTGTGGAATGCACTGCCGGGTGATGTTGTGATGGCTGATTCTGTTGATGCTTTTAAGAGGGGTTTGGATGTTTTTTTGGACAGACATAATATCAAAGGCTATTTTGATACTAAAATCTACAGTTAGTATAGCTATGGGCATACAGGTATATGGTTTGTGTTTGAAAGAGTGGAGATGTTTGTGTGTGTTGTGTGTGTGTGTGTGTGTGTGTGTGTGTGTGTGTGTGTGTGTGTGTATGTATGCTGGGTTTTTAATTTGGAGGGGTTGAACTTGATGGACTCGGTCTTTTTTCAACCCAATTTAACTATGTAACTATGTAACTATGTAACTATGTAACCTTTAAACATCCAGAGTGGCAGTTATCAAAGAGGCTGTTCACTGATTACATTTTTGTGGAGGGGGTTTACACGTTTCATTAACGTTTGTATTTGTGACTGAAAACAATACAAATATTTAATAAAGCAGGACATTTATTAAATACTGAAGTTATAACAAGTCTACATTGTTAGCGTAAGGAAGTACAGATATGGGATTGGTTATCTGGTAATTTTAAATTAGGGGGGCATAATTACCTATAAATAGTGATGGGAGTCTCATTTTTGATGAGCCCATTGCCGGCATCAAAAAAAATGGACACTGGCAAAGGGCGCCAGCATAAAAAATGGACTCCCCCATAAAAATGAGACGCGGCAGCGTTTTGTGAATTTTTCGCCGTTTTGCGAATTTCTCTTGAAATTCATGAAAAATTTGGTGAAGCAGAATGCCGCCGATTCTCCCATCACTACCCATAAATAGTGATGGGCGAATTTATTCGCCAGGGGAGAATTTGCGGTGAATTCCCATGATTCGCCGCTAGCGAATTCGCCTGGTGAAAATTCGCCCAAAAAAACGCGCACAGTTTTTGATGCGATGCAACGAAAGCGACGCGCGTCAAAAACGACGCAACACATCAAAAGCGTGCCATGACTCGTTTCGAAAATTTTTCACCAATTCGCTAATTTCCAGAGAAATTTTTCGGCGAAGCGAAACTGGGGAGATTCGCCCATCACTACCCATAAAGTATAATTATACTAGAAAGGCATAAAAGTGCAAATAAATAGAGAATTTACATTGAGAACTAGTAAAGGGAAATCAAGTAGTGATGGGCGAAAAGGGCCGCATTTCGCTTCGCCGAAAAATTCGCGAATTTCCAGAGAAATTCGAGAATTTTTCGCCGATTCGCGAAACGAGTCGAGTTTTTGACGCGCGTCGCATCGTTTTCGGCACGTCGCGTCAAAAACGACTCGCGACTCGTTTTTGCGCGGCGAATTTTTGGTGGCGAATTTTTTTGCCCGTTTCGCGAATTTATTCGCCAGCGGCGAATCGCGGGAATTCGCCGCGAATTCGCCCCTGGCGAATAAATTCGCCCATCACTAAAATCAAGCTGTGGCTGGATAAAACCCAACAATAATAAAAATTTCTGCTGTGTTTACAATAGCGGCGGAGATGTGCTTCAGGCATCACTTTCTTCCATTATTCAGAATGATCTGTAACTACGGGTTTCCAGATAAGAGATCTTTCATTGATTTAAAACACCATACTTAAAGGGGGTTATTTATTAAAGTCTGGATGCCAAAAACTCGAAAAATTGCTTTCTTGAAATAATGGTTTTTGTAGGAAGAATTTTTTTCTTTCTAGAAGTGTAACTGCTACTGGTTTCTGACTGCATTTTTTTTTTGCATTCCTCTGGATCAAAGCAGTGCACATATGATATTATATTTTAAGTTTTATTTTCCACAGTATTGGTAGGGCCTTTCCAGAGTACTGCACAGGTAAGTTTAGAAGAGGGAGAAAGGAGGTTCTCTCATGTGACTGCTTGGGGGCAGCCTGCTTGGATTTCCAACCATTGAGACACTGAAGAAGCAGCAGGGCTGCTGAACTTCTGTCATGTTGGTGCCATAGCATCGTAGCAATCTCTTGTCAAATTCTGACTTTAGAATAATGCCTTGCGTTAAGCTTGCAGGGTTCTATTTATTTGATTAAATGTGAATAAATGCTGTGGCCATTTTACATCCATCTCGGTCTCCTAGTTTCATTAAGGTGTGTAATAATGGGGTGCAATGGGATAGCTCAAAGTGAATGGTCAAATTGAGGAGTCCTCTTGTCAAGCAATTTTCTGTGTAAAGTTTAAAACATCATTAGAGTGTAGTTATTTACTGTAGGTATATGTTTATGAATTTTCTGTTATACACATCTGCCCACGCATTTGTTTGCCTTTCCAAGTTTTTGTACCTTGATATTATTCTATCCAATTTTTGGCGAGGCATTAATTATCATTTACTCTTCAGTTGTCTTGTATGAATATCTTTTTTTGTGTGGTTACTATCTGACTAACCTGACTTCTTAAACAGATAGCTTTGTAAATTCTAGGTGAAGGCAGTCAATAAAGCGACTACTGCTGTAAGACTGTCTTTCTTTGTAGTTAATTTCACACTTATTTGCACTGGAAAATTAAATTTGTACTTATCAACATGCCAGTTTAAGTCCACATGAAACTGTATTCATCTTATTCATCTGTACAGATTTGTATATGAATAGGTTAGCAAAATAATAAAATACAGTGTTTAAATAATACTGGATTTCTTGAGACACACATCTGTTTACATAGTAACACTGCTATTACTGCTTATAAAAAAATGCACAATAATCAGTTTCATTGCAATACAAGTGACCCCCACCCAGATACTAAACAGCCTGCAACCTGTTGCTCACAAATCAAAGGTCGGTCACTCTTTTATAGTGTCAGCAAGCAAATTGACAGCCTGTCAACAAGGCAGCATAGACATTATGCTGTTAAAGATTATGTTACAAGAAAATAGTTTTGCCTAGCTACCCGGCAAAATGCTGGCAGGTGAATGGTAATAGAGGTTTAGATTTGTGGGAGGAGGGGGCAGTTCTTCCATTTTTCAGAGCCCTAAAAAGGACCCATCTATAATATGTAATACAGTTTTCTATCACATGCTGAAAAAAAGATACTGTAGAAACAGAGAACAGCAACCAGGCCAGTCATTTTGAAGAAAGAAGTGTTTATAGTGAAGAAGAGGTTCTTTATGTGTGATATGATAACTCTGTATAAATATACAAGGTATACTATATTAAAATCTGTGATGTTTTATTCAAAGCAATTCTTATGATTTTAACAATTCAAGAGTAGTTGGAGGTTGCCGAGATTTACAATGTAAGGCAATCATTAATTTCCCAGCATTTAGAAGGAAAGGGTCCGGTGAGTTCAATAATTTGGAGAGGAACTTACAGCACAAAGGTGGAACAGCAGAATGTATGCTTCAGAAATGTGTAAAATTCTGACCCATTAGGGACCTATTACGGGGTATTGCCAAAAGATGTGTAGTAGGGTAAGTGCATTGGTCAGATGTGTGTGCGCATAATTTTCATAAAGCAAACTGGAGTATAGTATCAGTGCATGAATTCTACATTTTACATGAAGGTTATCAGAGTGCACCCCCTGTTTTTCACTTCGTTTCAGCTCTAGATCCCTAAGCCATTGTGAGATAAAATTTAAATGAATAACATCAGATTAAGGCAGGAATACCTTTGTGAAAGTGGTCTTGTGGGGGGGGGGGAATTCTTCTTGTGAACATAAATGCCTAAGTTCTGAAATTAATGTTGTATTCGAATGAATTGATAATGTAAAAAAAGGTTTTACATTCATGTATTAACCAATTATTGAACTGAGATACGTCCATACCTGGTGCAAATGTGGGGTTATTAATTAATGGTGGTAAAGGGGAAGGGTATCCTAAACTTTGCTCCATGCCACCAAATATTTTTTAAAGTGGGTTGATCTCTGTACATGATGCAGTGGTGTATGTGGTTAACCCATGGTACTATATTTGGATGAGATAAGTGTATATAGCATTTTTTTATAGTCAAAACTGTCATATTTGAATAGGGAATAATCCTAACTCGATTCAAGTTTTTTTTTTTTTATTTAATACAATTTTCAAGATTTAGCAAACTCTGACCCTTTAAGAATTCTAATTCAACTATTCATCACCTAAAACCTGCTGAATTACAGTATAAGTCAATGGGAGAGGTCCAGTGACTAATTTGTTGTTTGCAGCCTTCCTTCAGGAGAAAAAACATGAATCGATTTGGTTGAATTCAAATTAAAGTGGATTCAAGTTTTCAGGTCTGTAAAAATATTTTTGCATATTCAATTTATTTTGAATATTCAACATATATATTAATAAATGACCCCCAAATCGATTTTTCAAGTAAAATATAATTCATGTGAGTTGAAATGAAATCAAGTAAATTTTGATAAATGTGCCTCTAAGGGGCAGATTTACTAAATCCATGTGAATAATTCGAAGTTCGATCGAATTTAAAATAAATTTGAATTCGAATATGCAAATTAGGTAAATTTGACCATCAAATATTCAAATTTTTTTTTTTTTAATTCGAAATTCGACCAATGATAAATCTGCCCCTAAGTGTCAGGGTGATGACCAATTGAGTATCCTGTTAAGGACTGCTGTGTAGTAATATCTGGTTATAACCTATATAAAAATGTGAATCATTGGTCTGAATGGGATGTATATTATCTTGCCACTTATATGGCACAGTAGAATGCTAGTTATTCAGGGTCATTTGTTGGAATAACCACATTCTAAGATAGGGGACAGGGTTTTAGTATCTTATTATAATGTTTTTATTTTTGGTCTTACCCTGAGTGTTATATGTACTGGCTCACAGTTGGGATATTTACATACAATAAAAGGTATAAATAGAGTTATACATCAGGTATCCCCCATGGAAGCCCTTTAAACCCATCATCCAAACTAAAGTAGAGAGGTAGGATAAGGATATGTGCCTTATTGTTACATAGTTACATAGTTAAATTGGGTTGAAAATAGACAAAGTCCATCAAGTTCAACCCCTCCAAATTAAAACCCAACATACACACACCCCTCCACTCTTTCACACAAACCATATACATGCCCATAGCTATACTAACTGTAGAGTTTAGTATCAAAATAGCCTTTGATATTTTGTCTGTCCAAAAAATCATCCAGGCCCCTTTTAAAAGCAGTGCATTCCACAACCTCACTGTCCTCACTGTGAAGAACCATCTACACTGCTTCAAATGAAAGTACTATTCTTCTAGTTTGAAGGGGTGGCCTCTGGTGCGGTGATCCTCTTTACGGGTAAAAAGTTCCCCTGATATTGTCTATAATGTTCTCTAATGTATTTGTAAAGTGTAATCATGTCCCCTCGCAAGTGCCTTTTTTCCAGTGAAAACAACCCCAGTCTGGACAGTCTACCCACATAATGTGTCTTCTATCCCTCTAACCTGTTTAGTTGCATGTCTCTGCACTCTCTCCAGCTCATTTACATCCCTCCTAAGGACTCCGGCTGAGGTCTTACTAGGTGTCACGGTCGGCACCCAACACCAGAACAAATGTGTCTTTGGCTTCAGGAGGAGCCCTCAACTACTCAGATGCCACCTGGACTCAAACGAGAGATACAGGGCAAGCGTTCTGGCCAGCAATAGGGCACGACTGTATTGCAAAGTCTTTAAGGCCAAAGGTCATGGTACAAACAGGAGTAGGCAGATTCGTAGTCAAACATGCTGGGTTGAGGCAGGAGGACAACTAGGATAGTCAGGTAGGAAAAAGGTCAAACCGGTATTTAATCAGATGGAATGAGACAGAATCATAGAGCAATAACAGGCAGGAGTCAAACCAGGAAGTCAATCAGGAGGGTTCAGTAGAATCGGTTTCAGGCATGTAGTCAAATAGCCAGGCAGGGTCAAACACAGAAGATCAGGAACAAACTAGAAGCTTAACAGCACAGCAAAAGGCACCAGGAATAAACCTATCATGGGCAATGATAAAAACCAAATGCCCCTTTAAATATTTTCAAATTTGTCATGCATCAGCGCGCCTGCGCCTTTAAATACCAGAAGTGTGAGCGTCCCCGCTGCACCACTAGACCACCAGGGTTCTATAAAGAGCTATAATTATTAGGGATGCACCGAATCCACTATTTTGGATTCGGCCGAACCCCCAAATCCTTCCCGAAAGATTCGTCCGAATACCGAACCGAATCCGAACCCTAATTTGCATATGCAAATTACGGGTGGGGAGGGGAAAACATTTTTTACTTCCTTGTTTTGTGCCAAAAAGTCACGTGATTTAGCTCCCTGGCCCTAATTTGCATATGCTGAAAAAGGCCGAATCCCGGCCGAATCCCGAACCGAATCCTAAATTCGGTGCATCCCTAATAATTATGTTTTATAATTATGTTTTCATCCCTTGAGTTTAACCCTATTTGCTGTAGTAGCTACAGCATGACACTGCCCAGAATTAGACAACTATCTATAGAAACCCCAAGATCCTTCTCACTTAAGAAAACTCACTGCCATTTAGTGAATAACTTGCATTAATATTATTTTTGCCAAAGTGCATAACCTTGCATTTATCAACATTGAACCTCATTTTCCAGTTTGCTGCCCAGTTTCCCAACTTAGACAAATCACTCTGCAAAGTGGCAGCATCCTGCATGGAACCTATAGTTCTGCACAATTTAGTATCATCTGAAAAATAGAAACCTTACTTTCAATGCCCACATCCAGGTCATTAATAAACAAGTTGAAAAGCAAGGGAACCAGTAGAGAGCCCTGCGGTACCCCACTATCAACAATGGTCCAATTAGAAAATGTTCCATTTACCACCACTCTTTGTAGTCTATCTTTTAGCCAGTTCTCTATCCAGGTACAAATACTATGTTCCAGGCCAACATTCCTTAATTTAACCAGTAACCTTCTGTGTGGCACTGTATCGAATGCTTTAGCAAAATCTAAGTACTGTAAATCACATCCACAGCCATCCCAGAATTGAGGCCCTGGCTTACCTTCTCATAAAAAGAAATTAACTTAGTCAGGCAAGATCTATTACGCATAAAACCATACTGGAACAAACTCATAGTATTGTTATTATTTTCCCTTATAGTGGTTGTTCATCTTTAAGTTAACTTTTAGTATGACATAGAGAGGGATATTCTGAGACAATTTGCATTTGGTTTTAATTTTTTATTTTATTTTTACCAGACATTTATTTGCACAAGAGACTGGGATATTAATAGGAGTGAGCCTGAATATAAAGATGAGTAACAATACATCTTCCGCCTGGTAGATTGAAAAATCATCTGTGACATGGCTGCGAGTGCCATGCTACATTCGATTTTTCATGCTAGCAGGCAAAAGACAGAGGAAAGCAGTTTGGGGACATTAGGCACCCCAAAGAACAGGTCATTAGTCGTCCCAAAGAAGAGGCGATTAGTAAATCTCCCCAAATCTCTTGGTGTGACCTTACTCTAAAGTTCAATCGTGGTATAGTTATGCAGTTGATTTATTTATTATGGATGATTCATTTGACAGACATAATATCAAAGGCTATTGTGATACTAAATTCTATAGTTAGTATAGATATGGGTATAAACAGGACAGTATTTCGGTTCGATGCTGCCCTAGGCATCGGACCGAAATACGCCCCCTCACATCACATGCACGTACGTTGCGGAAGCCCGGCAAAACCAGCCCGGCTCTTTCAATGGATTTCCAATGGAAATATATGGAAGAGTATGGGCAATTTTTTTTTTTAAATTTCAGAAAAACACATTTTTAGGCACCCGAGGGCCGCCCCCAAAACAGGCCCTCGAGTGCCTTAATATAAATACGGCCCTGGGCATATATAATTTATGTAATGGTTGTGTGTATTGATGCTGGGTTTCATTTGAAGGGGTTGCACTTGCTGGACTTTGTGCTTTTTTCAACCCGATTCAACTATGTAACTTTTGAGAGTTCCTGGACCATTTGTTTTATTTTTCTTTCACATATTTATGGGGGAAATCTTAATTATTAGTTTGGCATGGAGCTTGCCTCACACATGTCCATTCAGCTCAGCATCAAGCAATCCCCCCACACACGCACACAAATCCTGATGACTCAATAAACGCCAGAGCTTTATCTTTAAAGGAACAGTAACACCAAAAACTGAAAGTGTATCAAAGTAATTATAATATAATGCACTGTTGCTCTAGACTGGTTATGGTTGTGTGTTTTCTTCATAAAGACTACTATAATTTATATAACCAAGCTGCTGTGTAACCAAGGGGCAACCATACAAGCTGAAACAATTAGCCCTGAGTCATGACGCATTTAACTCACAAATCCCAGTGGCTGTTATTTGCTATGTAACCTGTGCCTTGTCCAGTAACGGAACAGGTTACATAGCAAATAACAGATACAACACCATGTTATTAGACAGGCCTAATCTGTTCAGATTTTACCAGTGTATGGTGTTGACCAAGGATACAGATGCAGCCACTGGGATTTGTGAGTTAAATGCATCATGACTCAGGGCTAATTGAAGAAACTGTGTTATCTAAAGTTATCTTAACTCATTTAATGCATTTAACCTTTTCATTAGCATACCAAAGCCCCATTGTTTTCAATGGTGAACTCTTTAATTGGATGGGATGCTGTGACACAATATTCTGTGATAAGTGGGATAAATGGGATAGATGAATTAAGTTTTTCTGTGTCAAATGCACAATCCAAAGTGGCTTCATTTGTATATCTATGTAAATATGTATATTTATTCTCATATACACATGTACATAAGTATTCCTGGTTAGAAGGATTCTTCAACGAAAAAGATAGTTCAAACAAAATATATATTTATTTACAAAAATTATTGACACAAATCTACATAAATAATACACATAAAACAAGTTACAGTACATAGAATGCATAGCAAATATTTACAAAGACAATTGCAAATATGGATATGTTGGATCTAATTGCACTGCCTCCCTCATACTCATCCTTCCATTTGGTCTGGCATCTGTGTCCTGACTCCAGCTACTCCCAGCACTGTCTGCCTAACTTAGCCTATTGTGATAACTTAAACACAAAAACCCTCATTAGATAACAGCTAGCAGGTTTGAGTTACTGAGTGACTATTGCACACATCTAGATTTCTTTTCAATATAATATTTGCTTCTAAATTTGACAGCTTATTTAAGGCTGTGCATGTGAGACCAAATGAAACTCTTTCAAATATTATTATTTGTCACCCTTCACCTCTAAGATCTTCTTTTCAGTCCTCCATTGGCATAACACAAGATAAAGAAAAGATTCATATAATTTATATTTCAACTACTGAACACTTTTTCCATGTCTCTGCATAGAGAGGAAACCTTGCTTTGTCTATAAGCTTGTACCTCACTGGTCTTTTGGGCATATTGCAAAACTGCAAACAATTATCTTCTTTATACAGACATCAGTTTTAGAATGTAGGCAATCATGTATACTGTATGTGTATTTATACTGTATACACACATTTTCAAAAGGATCAGCACTCACTTAGCGAAGCTGTGAATGAAGTGTACTTTTATTCAGTAACACAGATATATGCTGTGTTACTGAATAAAAGAACACTTCGTTCACAACTCCGCTAAGAGAGTGCTGAACATTTTGAAAATTAATACAATGATGTTTTGATCCTGCACCTCAGCTTCACAAAAGTAGAGTGCGGATGCCAGCAGCCTATTTGTATATATGTATATACGGTATATATATATATATAATCTACAGTCTGGTCATTTCCCTATGGGACCAGACTGTAAATTATATCCTTATAAACGCGCGTTCTGACGTCAGAACGCGCCGTTTATAACTTCATGTGTCAGCAGTTGTCACTGCCGCACTCACCCTACTGCTTTTCCTCCTGCCTGTCTGCCTCACTTCCCTACTTCCGCCTTCGCTCTGCGCGCTTTCTCACGCCTCCTATTAAGTTCTTGTTTCCTTTTTCTTAACTCTATGTTCTCCTTCGGTATTCCACCCTCTGCTGCTTGCTTTCTCAGTGTCCTCTTCTGTTCCCCCATGTCTAGTCTCTCTTCGTCTGTCTCTTTCTTCCGCTCCCCTCCTCCTTCCGTTACAGCCCATCTGCCCCTCCCACACCCTTTAACTCTTAGCTGCTCTTGATCCTTCTGCGCTCCGTCTGCGTCTCACTTGCAGTTCCTTCTTCCATCACAGCTCCTCTGCCCCTCCCACAATCTGTCAATTTTAGCTTTTGATTCTTCTGCGCTCAGTCTGCCTCTCTTGCAGTTCCTTCTTCAGGCACGCTCCCTAGCCCCTCCCACATTTTGTCAGTCTTACATCTTGTTCTGGCTGCTGCTCCCACCCTCTCTGTCCCTCCTCTCCAGTCTTGTGCCCTCAATCATATATCTACTATCCCCCCTCCCACTCTCTGTTCATCTCTGCTGTTGGCCTCCCCCTGCATCTTCAACCTTTCCCTTTCTGTCATTCCTTTCCCTTTCTGTCATTCCTTTCCCTTTCTGTCATTTAATAAAGGGGTAGTTCACCTTAAAATTAAATTTTAGTATTTTATAGAATTGCTAATTCTAAGCAAGTTTTCAATTGGTCTTCATTATTTATTCTTTATAGTTTTTACATTATTTGCCTTTTTCTTTTGATTCTATCCAGCTTTGAAATGGGGGGTCACTAACCCCATCTAAAAAAACAAATTCTATGTTAAGATATAGATTTATTGTTATTGTTTGCTACGCATTACTCATATTTGTATTCAGGCTTCTCTGATTAATATTCCAGTCTCTTATTCAAATTAATGCATGGTTGCTAGGGTAATTTCGGCCCTGGCAACTAGATAAAACTGCACACTAACGAGCTGCTGAATAAAAAGCTAAATAACAAAAGCCACAAATAATAAAAAATGAAAACCAATTGCAAATTGTCTCAGAATATCCCTCTCTACATCATACAATAATAAAATGAAAAACCACAAGCGGAACAAAGTGTTGCATTGAGTAGTCTCATATAGAGCAGCGGAAGTTGAAACACTGTAGATTATAATGAATAATGCACCCCCTACCGAAAGTTATAAAGATATTGGAAGTCACCTCGGAGTTATGTGACCTGTATAAAAGAACTCGGCCTGCGGCCTCGTGCTTTTATATGGTCACATAATTCCTCGGTGACTTATAATATCTTTATAAATTACGGTAGGGGGTGCATTATCCACTATGTAAATATATATATGTGTGTATTTTCATTTTTTATTCTTGTTTGTGTATACAGTATATGTACATATACATGTATGTATATGTACACTCTACTTTGAAATTACATGTATATATATATATATATATATATATATACATATATATATGTAATTTCATTTTTTATTCTTGTTTGTGACTCAATGCCCCAAACAGTACCCTTCTGAAATAGTTTTTTATTATCTGCTACTCTCACCTGGAACTTTTTAGGTGCGTCCCACATGCCATAAACAGCAGTTAGCTAAGCAAAAGTGCAACCACTGTTCTTTTTCTAAGTCCCTAACCGAGAGCAAATGTAAAGAAAAAATAATAGGAGAACTAAACTTATTGCACCAGCAAAACTTTTCAGCACCTCATTAGCAGCAATAATCCTGGACTTCTAACTTGTTACAGGGGGTCACCACCTTAGAAAGTGTCTGCGACATTCACATACTCAGTGGGCTCTGAGCAGCTGATGAGAAGCTAAACTTAGGGGTTGTTGCATATTATCAAGCAGAAAATTAGGTTGGTCATTAATATAAGCTGATGCTACAAGGCTGATTTTTAAATTCCCAAGCTAGTTGCATTGGTTTCTGTGCTGTCATGTAATAATTAACTGTACTAATCACTAATCAGCCTTATATTGTGACATTTATATTCTATATGTACTATATTTTTTAATCAGTTTTTAAGCCCAGTAAGTGACAGCAGCACAGAGCATGTGCTGTGAATCAGCATACAAGAAGATGGGGAGCTACTGGGACATCTTTGGAGGAACAGATCTTCAAGTGTAAGGAGCGCCCGTAGGTATTCCACTCCTCTTCAGTGTTGTAGGGAAGATGGAGTTGCCCAGGGGTTGCACATGGTGTTGAGCCATGATGTCAGTGCATCAAAATGTGCGGTGTTAGCGTCTCTACGCACACAAGACCTGTTTGCCACCAAAATGTCCTTTAGAAGATGCCGGAAGCCTGTAATCAGTGCCAGATTATACATTCTCCTTTGGATGTTCCTGGGTGCTCTTTCTGTTTGTTCCTACTTCCTGAACTAGACCTTGGCCTGTTTTTAGACCAAAGAACCTTTGCTGCCTGTACTGACCCTCTGCCTGCAATTGACTATGCTATTGCTGAACCATATTCTGGAATTGTGCCTGCTGCTTCCTCCTTGGTCCCTAAATCTCAACCCAGAGCTGCAGTGCCCTGACAGGCTGGTACAGAAACTAAACACATAGGGGCCGATTTACAAAATTCACATGTATTCATGTGAATAAAATTGAATTCGATCAAATTCGATGGAATATTTGATTGTAGGATCTATTCAATCGGTCGAATATGCAAATATTGAATGATCAAATATTCGATCATTTGATCAGCGAAGGATTTAAAATTTTAAAAGTATTCGATTGCGTACTTCGCCAGATTGGACCTACCGAATTGTAATAGAAGCCTATGGGAGCCCTCCCATATCCTTCTGATGCTAAGTCCTGATCGAATAGGATTTGTTCGATTGAAGTCTTCCATCATTCAAATCGTACGAATCATTCGAATGATCGAATAATTCATTCGAATGGTCGAATGATCATTATTTGATCGTTATTTGATCATCGAATGAACAAAGATCGAATAAAAGGGTATCCTAAAACTATTCGATTAGCATTCGAAAATCAAATGCTAATCGAATATCGAGGAAAATCGAATATTTTTTGGGGAATAATAGTAAATTTGCCCCATAATGTACAGAATTTCTGGTCTACTTTTTTAGTTAAACATTAGTACCTTAAGCATTATTCCCCACCCTCATATAAATCTAATATACAACAGTCCTGACCCATTAGTTACTTAAAAGAGCTACATACTACTCTTTATTCTGCTCTCTACTCAAACACACTTTACGTAAAATCTATTCATGCCATCTGTATGAAGGAAAACATTCAGCACAAGTTGAGCAGAAATTGTAGTTGACAATTCACATGAAAACATCAGAAATAAAGTCATATGCCTGCAGTCATAGCCTGTAGGAAAGTGTAATTATAACAGAACCCATGGTTTCTGCATAAACACTGTTCAAGAAGGGCATATGATATACAGTATTATAAATAGAAGGCATAAAAGAAACATATTGGACGCTCGCACCAAAATACTTAGGTGCAATTACCTCTAATTTGGGCGCCTAGCTTCCTATTGGTCCCTGATGTGTCTGTCTTCCTCAGCCTGCTCCTGATTGGTTCCTGTTCCCTTAAATACCTTCCTCTTCCTCCTCACTTTGCCCAAGCTGGCTTCAGTTCCTACTGTTCCTGCTAAAGCCCTGTTTGTCCGAGTTTCCTGGTTTTGACCCTCTGCCTGTTTTCCTGACTTCTGAACCTTCGCTGCCTGAAACCGACCTCTACCTGCATTTGACTACACCTTAGCCTGACCCCTTGGTACTTCACTTCTATGTAACCTGTCTTCTGGAACCGACCTTTGCCTGCACTTGACTACGCCTTGCCTGATTCCTTGATACCTCGCTCCTGGTAACTCGCCTGACTTCTCTACTACCTCCGTAGCAGAAAGCCCGGGTCCCCAAAAGGGCGTTGGTGAATACCGGAGCCGTAATTTATTTGAATTTAAAAGTTATTTTAAAGACCTCAAGTATTTGAAGAAATAGATTTAAAATATTTCTTACATTTAAAAATGAACAATGACACTTTACTACCTAGCAATTTTATTAATAAAAGGGGCAAGCAAAAAAAATGGCGCTAAAGGAATAACTATGCAGAATGTGTAAAATTATTATGTGAATAATGTTACCATTGTGCAGACCTAGGGCTTCATTTATCAGAGATAGTGATGGGCGAATGTATCCCGCTTCACCGGAAAAAAACATTTTGGCGAAAATTTTTCGAAAGGACGCGTGTATCATTTTTGAAGCGTGTTACGTCATTTTTGGCACGCGTCATGTCATTTACACCAGTGAATTTTTGCCAGGCAAATATTTGCTGGCACTTCGCTAATGTATTCGCCAGCGGCGAATTGCGAGAATTTGACCACGAATTCGCATCTGCCGAATAAATTTGCCCATCACTAATCAGAGTCTGATTATTTTAATCTAAAAAGTTGGACCAAACTAGAATCCCCAATTGGACCATATTTATGACTTTTTCTGACCACAGAGACTTATATATAGGATTGGTACCTCTCCCACTGACTTATATACAACCTTGGTAGATCTGAGTTGCCAGATTTTCAGATACAGACTTTTTGCAGCATTGGGCTTTAATAAATACCAAAAATGTTTTCAAGTTTTCGGCATTTGGATAAATATTCCCTGTAATGTAGCTTTTTGTGAACCCAAAAAAGGATTTTCTGATCGCTGTCCAACAACGGAAGATAGATTGCAAATTTTGTTTTTTGTTTGTACCAGTATACACAGTGTATGTAAATTAAAATGTTTTATTGAAAAACTTGTTTTCTTTTGCATATTTTTAACCCTGAGTTATTTAGTTTGTGGTTCAAAGATATGTATTCTCTGTTTAATAATACACTGTGTTTAGTAATACACTGTGAAATGCAAATTGTTGTTCTTATTTGTGCACATGTTTTCCATTTATGAACTTGCAGTTTCTTAGCTGGTATTTGCTTAGAACTATATAAATACTTTAACAAGACCCATCCTTTCAGAATACTGTAATGTACCATTCCTTATTGCATCTAAAAATAACACAATATCGTTTCCACTATATACATGTATAGATAAATGCTTACCTACTCAATAAAATGCAGTTTTTTAAATACTTTTCTAATATTTTTTTTTACTACAACAGTATTTATTTCTAAGGATAATTACTTCAGGTATGGGATTTGATTTTGACATGGGCCTAGCTGATTAATATATGATTGTTGCATGATAGTAAATCCAGCTTTGTTCTCTGTTTGACAGACAAATATAGAATTATGACAAATGAGGGCAGCAGGAAATGAAAGAACAGGCTTGAAGGAAATTGATCTAAATATGAAGCATGGGAACACAGTCTTCCTGTGACAGAGATGATTTTCTTTCTGACATATTCCAAATAGTCTGATCAGAAGTATAGCATGAGTTAAGGACATACTGCTGTTGTTGGGTTATAAAGAAATAAGCACCTGGATTTATTAAAGTTGCCAGGTGATTGAATGCCTTCCTAGAGTATTAAAATTCTATCCTCTGAGAATATTTATTTTAAGAACGGATAGAAAGAGTAAGCAACAGTTATATGTATATATCTTCAATATTCATATAAGTAGTAAAATAGTAGCAAGCTCCAATTTTAATAAAGTAAGAATAACTTTTTACTGTATATCATGATAATTCACAATTTACATTACTATGTAGTGAATGTGTAGTGTATCTAATACCATGAACATTACAAGGTTTTTCATTTTTATAGTATCTAAAAAATATTTTGCAGTATCCAAGAAAAAATAAAATCAATTGTCTAAAACATGAATTGTTTCAAAATTTTTAATCATCTCCAGTTATTCATATTGTGCCTGCATGCTGACAGCAAAATTAAATTGACAGCAAAGCAAAATACATCTACTGTGTAGATAACGTGAGGGACTAGTGTTTATTCAGACAGTTTCCCCTATATTTGGACACCTAAGTGGTTCTAACCAAGGCAGCTATTTTCTCTTTTCTGGGCCAATCACAATCTGATATGATTCTTTGTTCGCCCAGTAGGTGGTAGAGCATGTGCTCAGAGTCTTGCCTAGGACCTCACATCTCTGGGAAGTTGTTAAAGGGACAGGGCTCTGTTTCATGTTCAGTTTAGATCAGGTTTAGCTAGTGTCTTGGAAAGTTAGTGAGCAGGAGGAATAGTCTGTTTCAGATCCTGTGGTGTGTAAGCCACTAGTGTAGGGATTTTCAGTGGGTGAGTTGAGTGCAAGGTAAGGTGCCGAGATCCAAGATATCAGACTGAGGATCACAGATAACAATACACTACCTCCAGAGAGGAACTGATGCTTAAGTGTATGGTATTCTATAATTATTTACCTATTTTACTTCAGGGGAGGATTTGTTGTAATTTTTTTTTCTAAAAAGCAAAAATTAACCAAAATGCATTGAAGTCTATGGCTTCAAAATTTTTTGTCATACAATGCAGGGCTTCAAATTTTTTCACCCATTGTAGTCCATGCACATAATTTTTGAGGCGAAACTCAGAAAAATACCTCTCATCACAATTTGTTGTAACTGAAATCTGAACTGCTTGAGTTAACTGCTGATTTTATTTAAAAAAGATAGTAATCTCTATATTAAAAAAATGAATGTAAACTGCTTCTGATACTATATATATATATATATAACTGGTGCACTCTAAACTGTCCTCAAATGCAAATAAACATACAGTGAATACCAGATTAATTTAAATTTAACACAAAGGAATATCAGCAACAGTATTGTGCTGTTTTCCCCATTATTCTGGGACTAGCTACCTGTAAAAAAAGACATAACATTGTTTTACTTGACAAATGACTTAGGGGCAGATTTACTATTACTATCTAATTAAAATAATTAACGATTCAAACTATTTTTTTTTTAAAAAAATGATTTTCCAGGAGGTCCCTCATATGCTACAATGGCAATTCGGCAGCTTTAAGGTGGTAAATAATCAAATTCTAATTTTTTTTTTTTTTTAAAGAGACAGTACTTTGAAATTTGAATTTTCCAATTTTTTTCAATTAAATAAAAACACCAAATTTTATTCCAAAATTCACGTTGACCCTAAATGAATGTGCCCCTTAATATTAGAATAGCTTTATATTGTGTGTATGTGTGTAATGTATATATTTCAAAAAAGTAGGCAGACATATTTCACTCATACCAATTATATTTTCTATTCATTAGGTAATGACTGTTAAATATTGATACATCTGGATCCAAAGAGTAAATGAATCTGAAGACCACATCTAACAATAAATTATTTATAAATGATTTAACTACACACTATGGGACCCATTTACTAACATTTGAATTTAAATGTGCGAATTTACGCTCTGGTCGGTGAACGCTAACGTATTTACGCTAGTGTTACTTCGCTAGGCATAGCGCAATTTTGCTAGCGAAGCCTAATTTGCATAGGGCGCAAATCCTATATAATAAAGTTCAAGTGTCTCTGCGTCCAGTCCCTGTGTCCGTGGAATTGCGCTACTGCGCATGTGCTGAAAGGACGGTCTCTGGCGCGGGCAGTCAATGTGGGTATGTATAATAGCTGCTGTGAGTCACGCACTGAGATGAGGCCGCTCGGGAGGAATTGGCTGACTTCCTCCATTGTCTCTCTGTGAATTACCTGTTAAAAAGAAGAGGCCCCGCCCCATGGTGATGTCACGGGGAAGGAGGGGGAGGGGAGAGAGTGCACCTGAGAGACAGCAGAAGCAGGGCAAGAGAGAGAAGAGGGCACCGGCTGCCATAGAGTTGCCCCCATTAGACTGGTGCTGAAGGA